>CM035153.1:100881537-101424850 GCA_020205615.1 Panax quinquefolius | reverse complement strand
TTATTGTTGGAAGATCCCTCAGGGGTTCTTTGTCGAGGCCGACGTCTTCTTGGAGGCATTTTTTGTTAAAATACACCCATTAGATTGTTACTCATTTCCTTTAAGTATTTACTACTTAATTTGCACACCATAAAAGATTATCACGTAACACATAACACTTTGAATAAAATAATAACTTTTATTCATTCATAATCTTTTAGAAAATATAAGAACAATAACATCACTGCTATTTACATTACTTTCCTGAACTACTAAAGTTCCAGGATAACATCATTATCATATCCCATAGGTTATATAACACTTGGGATTTACATATTATTTATCATATCATTAATCACATATCAAGTACATTTATGACGACCTACTAAAATACTGCATAGCCTTACGACACTCTTCTTCCATAATACGAAACATTGTTCAGTGATCTAATATGTACGATGGCAGCGTCTCAAACTGAATCGGATAACCCATGACCCGATCTTGAGCTCAATTGATCACAGTGTTGAAAACACTATCCATCTTTTCCATCTTGATCTTCTTCACTTGTACATCTCTCTCTACTACCCTGGCTCGTTTAGAAGCTTCTTCGTACGTGTCTTCGGCTCTTACCCTCTTAATAGATTCTTCCTTCAACTTGTTCTTCAGTTCTGCGATCTCCTCTGTCAGTTGCTCGTTTCCTCCTTCAGTGTGGACCAGCTTCCCTTCGACATTACTCAGACGTTCCTCTAGATTCTGGATCTCATTGTCCTTCTGCGCCATTGAGGTCTGTTGTTCAGCTACTATCTCTCTTAACTCCTCGATGTTAACCTGAAGTTCCACATTGCGGTCGTATACTTCGTCGTACATACGGGCAGCGATCGAGTTAAGTGGAATCTCTTCCTCCTCGTCCTCCTCACCCTCATTCGACTGTGGCAGCTCCTGAGGGTCTTCCTCGTCCGTCTCTATCTCATCATCCTCATCAGGTAACCCCTCTTGCTCAACCACTGTGACCAACAGAGATGATTCTCGTGGCAGTAGTTGTTCCCAAATCACCTGAATATCTTGAGGCTCCTCCTCTCTAGGCATCTGGGGTCCTTCTTGTGACACCCCCAAATCCGGGCAGCTCAGTCCAGCAGATTTGGTGTTCACTGTTTAATTAACTCATAACTAACTACCCATAAACAAAGGATATAATTAAACTCAAAAGTTTAAATAATCAATCTCCCATTAAAGGGTTACATAATCTAAAATAAACCCCAGGTCATCTAACCTTTATTACAATCATCAGCGGAAAATTAAAACGTAGCCATAATCAAAACTATTACATAAGCTTTATAAATAAAAGGTAAATTAAACACCGTCTAATTAAGCATCGTGCCCTTGCCCTTGCTGGTAGAAAACTCTTCAAACTTCTTAACTTCATCTGCATTATTTTGTGTAATCACGCCAGCATCGGAATGCCATCGTACGAAGCACTGTATGGGAGGAAATGTAGAATGCCCTTATCTCAATCAAGTGGTGAACGCTCGATCGTTGGGACCGTAATCGTGCAACAGACTGTAGAGATTCATCAAGGTGATAAGAGCCCTGCTGGTAGCAACTCAAGATCGCCAAAAGAAGTATGCAGACTTATATTGCCAGAAGAGAGATTTTGAAGTGGGAAGCTATGCATTTTTGAAAGTATCTCCCTGGAAAGGGAAGATAAGATTTGGAAAGAAAGGTAAACTGAGTCCGAGATTTATTGGACCCTTCGAGATCTTGAGGAAGATAGACGAAGTGGCGTACGAGGTAGCTGTACCTCCTGAACTAGAACATATTGATAATGTGTTTCATGTGTCAGTGCTACGACCATATAAGCCTGATTACAAGCACGTGATATCGTACGAGCCAATTCAGGTCGAAAAGGATTTGTCGTACGAGGAAATTCCGGTTGAAATTTTAAATAGAAAATAGCAGAAGTTGCAAAATAAGGTTATACATCCTGTAAAAGTTCTTTGGAGGAACCACACTGTTGGAGAAGCTACGTGGGAACTTGAAGAAAAGATGAGGGAAATTATCCACATCTTTTTGAGTAACCCTATATGTAATTCCGGGGATGAAATTCCTATAGGGGGGGGGGGGGGGGAGGATTTAATAACCGTAAATTTTAAGTCACTATATATGTATGTAAATTATTAATATTTAAAACTTTGTGTTATATAGTGATTTAATAATTGACAACATATGTGAAGTGGTGCATGAATCAATAAACATATATACTATAGTTATGGATATATACATGTATAGATTTCATTAAAAATGAAAGCTTCGTAACCTAATTATACATTAGGTGAGACAATTAAATAACCTAAGGGTTATGGTATTAAGGAAAGCTTAGTATTTAATATGTATACTAACTTAAGTGGATAATCTTATTATTTCAAGTGACTAATAATTTTAAACCTATTTCTAGTAAACCTAATTAGGTTATGAGCTAAAGTCACATGTATAAGTAATTAAATTTCATAAGATTGGGAATGGAAACCCTAAATAAACAATTTGGGTAACATATATTAAAATTGTTAGACTATGTTTATTACTTGGCCCAAAACAATTAAAGGAGAAGCCCAAAAGAAATAAAATGCAAACCAATACTTAGCCCACTTGATTAAGGGTATTTTAGGCTTTTGATTAATCAAATTTGTGCTTTAAAATAATAGCAAAATGGAGGAGATAATGGGGCAAGGGGACCAGCCATTTTAGCCCTTTTAAGGCAACAAAGTTAAGCTAATCAAGTTCCTTAATTAGTAACTCTTACACCAAGTACAAGTGTGTCCATCTCCCATTGGTTGAAAATCTACTTAGCACCCTTAATCACATGATTAGCCTCAATTGCAAGAGATAAGGCAAAACCTTTTATCCAAGGGACAACAAAAGTATGGGGGATAATAGTTATATCACACATTTCAATTCCTAGACATTTTATTTTCTCTTATTCTTCTTCTAGTTTTTTCTCTCAAGCTAGCAAGTTACAAAGAGGGAAAAGAGAGAGAGGGGTTTGGTTTTGAGAGAGAGAGAGAGAGGTGTGCTAATTTGTTTGATGCACCCTAAGTTTACATACTACTTTGGTAAATCAAGGAAGGTTGCTACTAGATCAAGGTATAACCTAATCTTCATCTTCTTCTTCTATTTTGTGTTATAGCTTGATTTGTTGGGGTTATGAATTAATACTCAAGATACCCTAGTTCTACATATCATCATGTATGGAACTAAGTATCTTGAGTGTTAGATCAAATGTTTAGAGGAAGAAAATGAGCATATGTTCTCCTAGGGGTTAAACCCTTATTTTTCTTCCACTAAATCTTCTGTAACTCAAGTTTTACAACTTAGATTTGTGATCCGTCGATGGGGGGTGCTAGATACATGAGTTATCTAGTAAACTCAAGTGGTAGAACACAAATCTAGCAAGTATTGAAGCCATTGGGGATATTTTCCCCAAAATAGTCCACATAGTGTATTAAGGTTTCAAAACCCTAAAAAGCTATTGTTCCCGTTTTTCGTAGGGTTGTTTCAGATAGTTTCAAGTCTTTTAAAAATTTGGGAAAAATCACAGAGGTACCTTGAGAAGTTATCTACGTGTAGGAAAAAGAACGGACACGTTTCGATTTATAGGTTGTGTGCGTAATGGCTATTTCCGTAAAGGACTCCTAAATATTAACACTCGAATTTCTCACAGTGTATACATAGAAAAAAATCCAAAATTGTTACAGTAGGTTCATATATGTTATGAGAGTATACCCTACAAATTTCAGAATTGTTTGAGCAAAACTCGATTTATGAAAAATGAAGCAAGATCTTAGTGTTTTGGGCACTTTAAAATTAGTAAATCATTTTCTAAAATTCCAGAAAAATTTGGGGACCATTGTTGGGTCATATACTGTCCAAATCCAGAAAAGAAGAATTTTTGGAATCAATTTGGTATTTTTCCTAAAAATGATGAAGTCATGAATAAAAGGAAATAAATAGTTAATTGATGTTTTAAATAAGAAAAATATGATTTTAATGCTTGAATACTCCTAATATATAATATTATGACTATTTTAGGGCATTTTGATTAATGATACTTAAGCATAAGTAAGATATTATTAAAGTAATAATATTAATGCATGATTAAAATATTATTAAGAGGATTAATAATATTAGTAAAGTACTAAAATATTATTAAGATGTTAATAATATTAGTAAAGCGACTAAAAGTATTATTAGGGAACTAATAATACTAAGAGGTGAATTAAATATTATCAAGATTAATAATATTAAGTGAATTAAAGATATTTGTTATTTAATAGTAACATTACCGAGGTAGAATAATATTTCTAAGAACTAAATATAACATTTAATATCTATGTGATTACATAATCTAATGTTATGCTATGACTAATTGAAAGATTAACTATAGGTCTCTCAAAGGAAGATAATTAAACTGCATAGTGGATAGAATTTAATCACAGAAATGTCAGTAACCTACAAACGAGGCAAGTTTCCTAACTCAAACTCGAGTTATTATTTTTAAAGCATGTTAGTGAATAATTATTGATTATTATTCACATCTATAATGATTATTGAAATTTGCACTTTGTGCAATTGAATTCCTGTTCTATTATTTTTGAACTGTGAATTTAATTAAAGTTCTTTCATTCATGAACTGTTTATGAGATAGATCTATGCTAATTGTATCAGCTAGATCATGCATGTTTAAATTTGTTAAATCAAATGTGTTTTAAAAAGCAGTTCTTATTAAATTGATATGATAAGAACTCTTGACTTGGAAAAGGACGAATTTGATTAAGGCATGATATCGATGCCAGATTATTAAGTGTTTATGCATAAATCATGGGGTATGAAAGGATGATCCCCTTGAATACCAAAACTTATTAAGAGGTCCAGTTTAAATGACTGAGAACCTTGGCAAATGTTCATGGTTATTTCAAAACCACTAAGTTCATGTTATTCAATTATTCGAATATTCAATTGTTGATTATTAATTCATGTTCCTTCACAATCTTATATTATTGTTCAACATTGATAGCAAAACTTCTTTCCAGCCATGATATATCTCCCTTGTATATAAACTTGCTAAGCAAATTAGTTGCTTACCCTTGCTATATTATGACATTTATTTCAGTTAAGCCTGAAGGATCCAATGCGAAAGGCAAAGGCAAGAGCAAGATCTAAGAATAATTTAGAATGAATGTTAGTTATTATTATCTGATGGGATTTCTTATGTAAACCTTTTGTAATATGAATGGTGTGTTTAAGTTAAGGTTAAGAAGACCTTGGGACCATGTTATGAAACTTTATTATAATGAACAATGTATGTTTATTATTCCGTAATAGTTATAGAATGCTTATAATGATGATAGATCGTGAGCACTGAATCTGAGGTTAGAGAACCTGGATTTGGGGGCGTCACAACACTCACGAGCACATAAGTTGTAATCACATAAGCACATAAATGTATTATTACTTCTTCCTTATAACTCGATAAGAGTTTATCACCACTATTTTTTCAAAGGTTACTTCCTAAGGCTTTTCCCCCACCTAAGGTTCATAACCTAAGGCTTTGATACCAGCTTGTGCTACTCCCAAATTCGGGTACTTCATTTCCACCAGATTTGGTGTTCACTTGATAAAAACATTCATGTCTAACTACCCAATCATAATAAAATTAAATAATAAACCTTCCCATTCAAGGATTACATCAATAAGTTCAATAAAACCTCCCAGGTTATCTAACCTTTAAATACAAACATCATATGCGGAAAATGAATTAATTATATCACAAGATTTAAAATAAAGTCTGACAGTACAAAAGTCAACAGGTTTACATGTCTTCAATACTTGCTTATCTTCCTTTTCCCTTTACTGGTTGTAGGTTCATCGACCTTCTCAACTTTAGTTGTAATATTTATATAAGCAAGAGTGAGCAAACAATGCTAACTTGAAATGATAATGAATAAACATCATATCAACTACCAAATGAATGGGTTCCATAGAACTGAATAATGTGCTTCATCAATAATAATCTGGAACTGAATTTAAAATGTATAACTGAGGGTCAAAAGACCACGAACTATGTCCATAGTTATAAGTATTCTTTCAACTTAAACTTTAACAATCATAAGACTATAGGGACTTCGCGTACTTAGGGGGATCAGCCCTTCGTACAATATATTGTGCACAAACATTTCAATGCTATGCGTAAATTATCCCCTATAATAGGGTTGTTCAACTCAACATTTAGAATACGAGTCCGCACCAAAGTAAGTTTGGTTTGGATAAGTTTCAAGGTAATTTAGAGTTTAACGAACATCAACTAAGGATTAGTTGAATAAAAAAGTAATAACATTATGCTATGGAATAATTCATAAATGAATCGACATTATATATTAAGGTTATGCTTTAGGAATAATCTAATAGCATAAGTATTGAATAACATAACATACCTTTCTTGAACAATATTAAGCTAAGGTTAAAATCTTATTTAGAATTGAGTATTGAACATGTATAATAAATAGTAAATTGAACGATAAAACTTGTTCAACGTTTGTGTATCAGAATTTAGAAACTTGCATGCTAAATAAAAGGTTTAAGATTAGAAAAACTTGCTCAATATCAAGAGGTAAGGTTTAGGAGTTTGCACAAAATAATTAGAGTTAAGAAACTTGCTCAACGAAAGTTTAGAGTTAAAAAATTTGCCTTGCGTGTAAGCTAAATCGTAATAATTCGATTCACAATATACACATATCATCATGACACAATTAGTCATTACTAATACTCTATGTTAGTTCCCAGTAGGCACAATATAGATCTAGAAGGGGGGGAGGGGGGGTTGAATAGATCCTTTTTCGTTTCAAATACTTTTCTCATTTATTTTGTATTTCTCATGAATTAGCATATGACAAACATAAGAATCTTTTCAAGCACAATGGAATAAGTAAAAGATTCCCTTCATTGATATATTCATAATCAGACATACATTGTTCGTAGAGTTAATTTAGTAGTAAGCAGTTAAAACATGCATAGCAGTTATAGCAGTTAATATACATAAAGTAAATGACATAAAGTAAAAGACACAAGGGGTTTTAAGTTGTTCAGAGACTCAAGTTCCAATCCACTCTTCTGCTTTCAACTAGCAGGATTTCCACTAAGGAAAGGCAGCACCCTGAATCACTAAGATTCCTTCAAGGCCAACAGCCTTGGGACTGCAGTTCACTAAGAACTCTTCAAGGCCAGCAGCCTTGGAACTTCTCTAGTTCCTTAGGAACTCTTTAAGCCCAGCAGTCTTGGAAACTTCATTTAGTCCCTTCAGACAAGGACCCCTCAGGCCCTGGATTCTTGTTGTTGTAGTTGTTGATGTTGTTGGTGCTGAGCTGCTAAGATGTCAATAAGCGCTAAACATCTTTTGTACTTAGTAGCTTGGTGTGGTCCTCTTTGCATTCTTCTTTGAGTCTGGGCCACATCTTCTTTGGTGCAGCTGATCTTTATTCTTTTATGCTCATCTTCATCTGATGTCAGCTGTGCACCATCACAATCTGGATTTGCTAAGTCCCTGAGCTTTTGGTAGACTTCGTCTGCCACTTAGCAATCCCTGAACCCTTCTTGAATGTTTTGCAGACATGTTTCTGCACTTGTTTAGTTTCAGCTTTAGGTTCATGGTGATTTATAGAGTGGCTCTCCTGATCTTCTTTGTACCCTGCCACTTTTCTGAATGCTATCTCCTTGGCCTTCTCGGCTCTCAGCTTGGCTGCCATCTTCAGTGGCATTCTCATCTTTGTATCTATTTATGTTCTTCTTCAAAGCTGCTTCACTTCCACCTTGGTAGTCTCACTGTCACTGAGACTTGTTCTGTTGATCTTTGGTGGAACTCGTAGAGTCAACAATAGCATCCCCAACAACTCAACGATTCTGCAACTTGGCAATTATCAGCAACTCTTGATCTTTGAAGCTCTATTGATTTATACTATTTCTCAATCTTCCCTGTTGGAAGGTAGCCGTTGAAAGCTATTCAAATGGCTTCACAGATCTCGAGTTATTTTGTGCAGACTGCAGATGTGACATGACATCTTTTTCTGACTTTCTGACACTGCAGTCTACTATTTCACCTACCCCGTCAGATATGTTACCTTGATGTCTCGGGCAGGTCGATGACTTTATTTCCTCCTTCTGATTTCTTGATCAGAGGTTGTCCTTGCATCGATGCTCTCAATAAGCTTTTGTCCGGATGCCAACCTTTAGATTAAACCATTGCAATCCTCAGTTGTTCGAACTCTACGATTCTGATGCAATTCTTCTTGGACCTGATCGTTGTGTCTTATTGACTGATGCTTATTGACATGTAGAGTCAACACTACGATCTTGAAGAGTCTTCACTTGATCTCTAGTGAAGAACAACTCTTCCTTCTTTTATGCGGTTCTTCAACACTTCTGTTTGCCTCAACTGTTCTTAGATACTGATAGCTTGACTCCTTGCTCTGGCCCCTTCTGAATAACAAAACACTTCAGATTTGTGGCGTGTCCAGCTCACTTTCTCCTTGTGATCTCCCGTTCACTTATCATCAATGGACTGACCCAATGCTTAATCACTTTAGCCTTGTTCTTCAGAGGCAGACCAGTATCTTTGTGTATACTCCATCAGTTCCTTCTTCGTTTGGCAAACACTATGATCCTGGTTACTTCTAAGATCATTGTCATCTTTCCATTTGACAGCTACTGAAGTGTTCTTATGATCATCTTGTGGAAGACTTCATCTTGAATGACTTCACAACTCAATCTGGATGCTGATTGGGTTGATGCTTAGATCTTCTATTAGCTTCCATGCCATTCGTTGAGTTCTCTCTGGCTTCCTTTAGGTGAGATGTATCTTTGCAGTACCAACCAGAGGCTTCATTCCTTTGGATATTCTGGGAGTGCTCAATTATTGAGAATCGTGTTTGCTTTATAATTCTTCCTTGGCTTTGTGAGCACATTTATTGAGGTCTTATCTCTGCACTCTACGATTCATCTTTGGCTGTGCAGACACTACGACTCCGAGATCAGATCTTGACACTACGATTTCTGTCGTTGTGCTTGTTGTCTTCATCTGATCTTGCTCGACTACGATCTCTGCCTTTGATACGATCAGTAGACTCTACGACTCTGAGTGTAGTCTACAATTCTTGACTTGGCTTCGGTAGATGCTCGGTTGGCTCGTAGGCAGGCTGTCTCTACGATTCTGAACATGACTTCCTCAGCAGACTACGGCTCCAAGGAAGCTTTACTCGACAATCCTTCCTCGTATCTCATGGCAGTCTACGAACTCCGAGATTTACTATCTTGCAGACTATGATTCTACCTCGATAGCTCTCGAGTTATCATTGACTCTCCTGGCAGACTACGATTTTTGGTACAATGCTCGACGATTAGACAAGCCTATCTATTACAACATTCTATCAACCTAACATGCTTGATCTATCTATGTTTATAGTCCTTGTACATCATTTCTTTTTAAGGACTTTACAAAGCTATTTTGCTTATGTAGGATCAACCTAACATATTTAATCAATTCATTCTAAGTCCTTGTACATATGTTTCTATAATCTATTAGAGGACTTTACAACTTTTCTTAATGCAATCATACTTGCATATTCATTCATATGTATATTATAATCAAATCATATGTAAATAGGAATATCATTCACATGCTTATTCCTAACAATATCCCCCTATTTGATTATGACAAAAATAATAAGTGTATATGCATGTTATGAATGAATCTTATATACAGTGAGCAGCTGTATTTCTAAAACAGATAATCATAGATGTCATTTATAATGATGAGAAATTTTAATACACAGACATACACTGACATTTTACATCCTGGATCTAGAACATACCTAACTAGTTAGAGATGTACCCCTTTGGCTCCATGTATGCTTCCAGGATGTCTGTTGATCAGCTATTCATCTATTTGATCTTGCACCTGCTCACCCTGGGACGTCGACTTCATTTCGTTTGTTTGCTCCCCCTCAGCCTTTGCAAACACAGGCTCATCATCTTTTGGCTCCCCCTCAGATGATAACCCAGCTTCTTCTTCTACAGTCTTCTTGCCTTGTTTCTTTCTGCTCTCCTTGATCTTTCTTGAATGCCTCTTACTCTGCCTCATTTTCTCCCCCTTTTTGTCATTAATCATTTGGGAGAGTTGCTCCATGTTGGACATTAGTTGCTCCATCAGGTAGGAGGAGTTACCGACTTCAATCTTGAGTTCTTAGTAACTTAACTCAAGTTGCATAGAGAAAGATTGATTCATGTTGTCAATTTGGTCAGAGAGGACTTTGAGTTTCTCTTTATTTGCCTTTTGTGCTCGTAGAGCTTCAACTTTTTGATCATTTATAGCCTTCAGATAGATGTGATCTCTTTCTTTGATTTTGAGAGATACATCTTCTATAGTGGCTCGGATTCTGTCTTGAACTGAGTTATCTTCTATTGCTGTCAACATCTTTGATTCTTCATTGATTAGAGATGTCTTCTCAACCAGCTCAGCAGAATTCCTCAACAGCTCCTGCTCCGTAGGAATTTGGTCATCTGGTTTGGCAACTTCTTGTTGAACACTAGCTTGGACTATACGATTTTCATCCTTGGACAGATTTTCGAAAGTGTTGACAATCTGAAAAATCGTTGAGTACCAATCGATATTGGAAGATAAAGGGATGTTGGGTAACAGTGCTTGAGCAGATGAAAGCTTCTCATTTTGGACTTAAACACTATCAGTGGTAGAGTGAACAGACTCTACGATTATCTCCTTAGTCATAAGCCTTCTGCCTTCAGAGTCCACTCTATGATCGTAGGGAATGTAGTGATTGCCAACATGTCGATAGACTTTATAATGGGGCTGGTCATTGATCATCATGTTTGCAAACTTCTTTACCCTTGGGAAGTTCTGTGACACAAGTTCTAAATTTGGAAACTTAGAGTAGCACCAGCTAAAGTAGCTCTCATCTTTATCAGTATGTGCCTTTAACCATGGCATCCATGGGAAAAACCATCTCATCAGAAGATCTTCAGAGTTATAGAGTATTGTTGAGCAATCTAATTCCATATTTTTTCAATTATGAAGCACTTCATCTGTGGTCATTCTTACAACTCGAAGTTGTTCATTTCCATGATTTATCCATCTTGCTGCTGGTTCAACAGGTGGTTCATCAAAGACTTCCACTACTATTCTTCGGCTAATTCTAGCTGGAGAGAGAACAAGATAGTATTCTAGTTCCTCTGATTCCTGATGTTCAGAATCAGAGTCTTTCTCCATTTCGCCAATCACAAAGGATGGCCTGACCTCTTGCCTCTTATTTTATTAGCCTACAAAACTTCCATGCGAACTTCCACTGGGCCAACCCTCTACTCATTAGTCTATGGGATGGAAGTTGTTCTCCCTATAGAGGTGGAAATGGTATCCCTCAAAGTATTGATGGATGCTCAGTTGGATGAAGACCAATGGGTACAAGACAGGTATCACCAATTGTCTCTGATAGACGAAAGGCGATCCGCGGCTATCTTCCACGGTTAGTTATATCAGCAAAGGATCACACAATCCTACAACAGAAAAGTTCGACTACAGCAAGTCAAACAACATGACTTGATTTTGAAGAAGATCATTGACAACCAAGATCAATCTAAGGGAAAATTTGCTTCTAACTGGGAACGTCCATTTGTTGTCAAGGGAATATTGACAGGAGGTGTTCTCAGATTACAGGAATGGATGGAGATGAATTTCCACAGCTTATCAACTCGGACACCGTGAAACGGTACTATGTTTGAAGTTACCATCAAACAAACATCCTGGTTTTGATCATCAAATCACCAGTCATTCCGGTTTTGAACCCTTTCTTTTGAATACTCTTCTACCCCTCAAGGAAACATACACTTTAAGCCAGCAGCCTGGTTTTACCTCAATTCAAACTTTTCACAACCTCGGTTATCCTGAAGACGGGATTGAACCTTTCACACCTGCAGTTTATCCTGAAGACGGGATTAAACTTTTCACACCTGCAGTTTATCCTGAAGACGGGATTAAACTTTTCTATGCTCGCAGCTTTGTCCCGAGGATTCGGATCAAACTTTTACACACTTGCGGTTTGTCCCCATTATGGGATCAAACTTTCGTCTCCCCGCAGTATAGCCTGCACATGGGATTCACACTTCTCTTCGCCTTCAATTCGTCCTGAGGGGCGAACTATGTCGACCAGATCTCCTCTTCAATAGGAGTACGTAGGCAACCATATTCTATATGGCCCGGCCGCAATAAAGAAAAATAACAAAAACATTTCTACCCTTTCTCTACAAAACAACAAAAACAACTCAAAATACTTCTACACCCATCTGCCTTCCACACTCAGCGTTGAACCTCCTACACTAGGTTCGAACTACACAGACTTGATCTCATCTTCAATAGGAGTACGTAGGAAGCCATTCATGGTGCAGTCTAACCCCTACCAGAACAACATACTTTTCACATGGTACTGGGATCAATCTTCAATTTGCACCATTTCATCGATTTCAGATCAAAGGGATGGAATTACCCAACCTCTTCTCATAAATAGAAGATTCGGTGACCATCTAAGCTGTGATCGTGCCTCAAAGAGCAATACCAACCCATAAGAAATGGAATAACTAGGCTTCTCACAAATAAAAGTACTGGCGACCATATGTGGTGCGGTCAATCTCAAAGAGGAAGAAACTACCCTCCTCTCCACATTCCATACAGATACAAGTCCAAAGACACCAAAGATGGTAGGAATTTACAGAAATCAGTGATCCGTTCTGAGAGATCTTGCGACATCTCAATGTCCATCTATCAAGGATAAGTTCAGAATGCATCAAGATCACAAGGCCTTGGAGAAACAGGCAAACATCAAGCAAGTATCAAGGCGTAACTAAAAGGGAAGTGAATCAAAATATATTTCCCTACCATATATAATACTGTTTGATATATACATCTGTGCTGTACATGACAAAATGGCTAAGTTAGTTTGTGCAAGAAAATACAAAGCTATCTACAGATCTGTGTGTATGCGGACTATTAGATCTAACATAGCATCCCTCTCAAAAGACGGAGGAAGCACTGGAAGCTCCTGCCCAAGGGTATCTACACGAGCTAGCTGATCAGAGGCTAACTGCATGGTGGCATAGTGCTCATCAATGTAAGCACTCATGTCGGCAAGAATGATAGAAATCTGGGATCTCACTAAAGTGTTGTCTGCAATGGCCACATCCCTAGCAGATAAGGCGGCATCCCACTCCACTATCAATACATTCCTGGCTAATCTAGCCTAATCCCTCTCTAACAGAGCAGTGTCTCTCTCATCAAGAGCTGTCAACATCGCGGCCCTAGCCTGATCTCTCTTATAGGTCATTAGATATAAGATTTGCTCCAAATGTTGTGCCGAATACTGAGTAATAGTGGCACTCGGGGTGGGAGAATCCATCACAAATGCTGGCAGCCCAGCAGTCAAATCATCGGTGGAAATAACAACCTCCTCTACAGGCTCCTCATCGTCAAAATCAATCCCCTGCACTGTGGATACTGCCGTAACCGATGAAGTCTCTATCTCCATCCACGCGGAATACTCTACAGAACAACCTGGATGACTGACAGAAAACTCAGCCAGCTCTCGCTGATCCCAATAGGCATACAACCTGGATCTGTCCTCCATCGATAAACGATTGTGACACGGTTAGCCGATTCATCGCCTCTCATACGGATGAAAATCCTGGAACTGGATAAACTAACACATCACGGCCAGTGGGTGGTAAGTGATCATGCCCCTCAATCCAGCTAGAGGGAGATAATCCATGCCCGGAGCATGAGTAATGAAGCTATAGGGTGAGCTAATCCTTGAACACGATAATATGACAAATAGATCCCTAATCCCTGCCAGGAAAGCTGACCACGATGCAACATCTGTGCACTCTACAGGCTAAAAGGAATATGACATGGCTATCTTCTGGGTAAAACAAAACCCCTGCCGTCTAAATGTGCCAATCGGTCTCAAGTGTGACATAAACCACACATACAAAGACGACCAGAACTACTTGTGAAGACTCTCGCCGATAAGTGCAAAGAAGATGTAGTCGACCTCGGCGTCTCATGATGATCATCGGTACAATGGTACGACCCTCCCGAGAGCTCTCCTTTGCCATAATGACGCCGATATCCAAATTTCATCCATGTCTCAAGGCATGAAGACGTATGACAATACGCATAGAAGCAGTACATCTACTCTGGCTGAACGCCAATGGTCCTCCGATGTGGTGAAATCCCCGGAATGCCGTGCATAGCTGTCCTCAGAGCCAAACCTATCAAATAGGAAATGCTAGGATATCACGTGGCCGGATGTAATCTCGTCCTGGACCACTCTACGTCTCAATCCGGTGAAGGTCATGAACTGTCTGCTCATGTCTCTAATAGCCATATGCACGCAAGGTCTATCCAGCGGCAACATCGTCAACCGTGCATACTCCTCCAAAGTAGGAGTCAACTCTTGGGTTCCAAATCAGAAAACTTGTCTCTCTGATTCCCACTGCTCTAGCATGCCCTCTACAAATCCTGTGGGAACCTGAAACATCAACAGGGTCATAGTATGCTGCAACAAATCATCTACAATCACCATGTCTGATGGTGATATACTATCATACCATGAGCGTATACCAGCTACCATCACAAATGGTGGGGTATGATCAATATGGCTAACTGTCGAAGAAGACATCTGTACGGGCCGTGTAATAAGACCATCCAGGGGTCAATGCTGAATATCTCTGGACATACATATGCATAACATAATAAAATGCATGATACAATAGATGGCAATATGATATAGGGAATGGAAAACTGTACATACATTCCTAAGTATATCATCATCTAATACATCTTTGTACAGCTAAAATACAGGGAAATGGGGTGAAGCAACCCAACATACAACAGAGGCCTATCGAAAGAGATAGCGAGAAATACATCAGAAAAAGTCAAGAGTGTCGATGTCTATATCATTGATCCTGTCCACCTGATGTAATTCCTCCTGAGTCACTGGATCTCTATCTATAGGGATGTCAGGTCGATACAAGGGAGAATCTTCGCCAGCAAAACCATATGGGTCACCTGAGGGACCAGCGCCAGAGCTGGAAGGATCAAAAGTATCTACCTCTGCAGGATCTCTGCCCAAATGCCGAATGAAAAGATGTGACCGATCCAGCTGCCGAGTCAATCTATCAATCTGTGTCACATGAGTCGGATCTCTGACACAGGCTAGCCAATCCGTCATCATCACAGATCCTGGAACCGTATCCCCCATAAACTGTGTGGCGCGGGTCTGAGCTCCAATCGTATGAGGAATCCACTAATGCTGGAACATCTCTTGAGAACAGGGGCCCTCTTACAATGTAAAAGCGTCAATCCCCATCAATGGGATGTCAATGACGGGTGACTGTGAAACAAGCCAATAACTCCTGGCAGGAGGCAAGATCGGCATACGTATCTCTCCTGTAGTGCTCCTAATAGCACGCTCTCCTAAATAGAGCTCCCATCCTCCATCTGTAAAGAAAGGAATCCTACAGGTGGAAATGATGTACTCAACTCCAGTCGGGTACCCATCCTCAAAACCAACTCCCAAATGCTCTCCAGAGTACGGAATCCATGTGATGACATCGGCTGTCAATAACTCCAACTGTAGGTGACAATGAGTGAAACCCTCAGCAACAGGGACCTCCGCCAGTATGGAATGATGCCATCCCCGTCCTCGTGGATAGGCATATAAACCTAACATGCTCACATGACGCAAACAAGGAAGCCTCTCATAGGCCCAAAATTGCCAACACAAAGGCAAACATCTGCTGCCAGTCAACACTCTTAACCCATACATGGGAAAAGACAAGAGAAACACTCACCAGCAGAAATGGGTAAAATCCTAACCACGCCTCGGTTAAGCCCTGCGATCGCATGCGCATTCCCCTGAGGAAGTAGGCAAAGGTGTAGGAACCCCAATCATACTCTCCTATACGGTCCACGTGTCGAGTGGCGCTGATCAAAGCGAAGGACACCATAGAAGAGTTATCTGCTATGAAGCAGCCCCTAATAATCATCAGGAATAATTGCCGAAGAATGCAATCCCTGACTCTCATGTCATCGGGTATGGGCTCACTCAACAGCCCGTTCATAGCATCTATGCTCAAAGGACCTGTATGAACAGTCCTGCCCTTAAGCACCTCTGCCGGAACTCCCAACAACGATCAAACGGTAGTAGGGGTGATATCCGTCGTGCAAGGCACCGGCTCCCCTCCAAACTCCATACCTGTGATAAACCGCCAATCCATCGGCATCATCATCACCTCACAGTCCAGTAAATGGAGTAACTGAGTCTGGTGAAACCACCGCTCAGACAATGCCCTGAGGTAACCCCAGGGACAACGACGAGGAAGAATAGAGAAAAACCTCCTGAATCCCCAGCCATGGACGATCGTTCTGTAGTCATCATGCAAGGCCTGATACATAGAGTGGATGCTAAACCAGTTCCCTCGAGGCTATGTGAAATCGAGAACCTATATCAAATGCAGATCAACATTAGACTCCAAGCTCCTCATCAATAGGAAATAAAGAAGATTAAAGATCTAACTTCATACCTCGTTTGCGTGCAGGTATACTGAAGGATGCCTACTCAAGTCACCCAGAAGATCTGGGTTCGCCACTTGAATACCAGGCAATTCCCAACGGGAAACACGTACAGCAGGAGCAAGAACCTCGATCGATGCATTATCCTCCTCGTCCTCGACAGTCAGCACTTCGACCCGAATAGGACGTATCACCGCCTCCGCCAAATGATGAGGTTATCTAACAGAATGGCGCTGAGGCTCTTCAAAAGCCCTCCTCCGTACACCAGAAGTAGTCCTGCGGGAACTACTCGGCTGATCTGGATCCATGATATCTGGACAGCAAGTCTCCAAATCACCTCAGAAAGGGTGTGGTAATTTCTTACATGGAGTCTTTTCAAAATGCATTCTATGATTACATGCATGCATGCATTGCTTTAACATATATCTGCAGTAGAGTTAAAAATGCATGACTACCCAATACCTACATTTTGGGAAAATTTTGCCATAGCCCCTTTGTAAATGGGACTATCCACATGCACATAGGCATGACTAGGTGGCCATTCAGTAGCACACCTATACACAGTTATATACATCCTGTATGCATCAATACATTACGGTAAAAAAATCCGTAAGTGTAGTCTAATTACCAGGATTATTTTGCTTGTCTACCTTTACTCATTTGTTCTCATATAGGATAAGAAATGACAGTAAAAGGTGCCAATTTGACTGTTTCAAAAGTCAAATTTTTTCACATCATTATGTTTAGCATGGTTTAATACTAACATTTGCTATGTTAAATATTTTTTATCAAGTCATATCAGCATGCATATTCACTACTATGTGTCTAAATGCATTTCATGCGATAAGTCATTTTCTAACTGATGAAATTGGAAAAAATACATGCATGTGTTACCGTGATGAAAAGAACGCTTGTACGCAAGAGTATATGCGAGAAGTTGCCCGAACTCAGCAGATCTGAAGAAAAGCTCTCAGATTTCCTTCTCTGCACAACTTGAAAATGACTTATGAAAGCAACCAGTCGCCTATACATAGGCACGGTTGGCCGCAGGCTAACCTGCGGCTCCTACAGGTACACCTGCGGCACTCCTACATGAGTCCCACACCTCCGGCTCGCTCCAGTTAGAGTTACAAAGGAGGTCTCACAAGCTGAAATCCTGGTTTCTCGTCGGTCAGAGTTATACTCCCGTCGTCTCAAAGCTATTCCTGTTCATGTGCCTAACTCCACTCCGACTGCTGAGAAGCCCAACACTATGGATTGTCCTCCTTTACAACCTGCTAAGGTTGTTGCCTCCCTCACTGATGCACCCCTTCTCTCCGAGTAAGCCCTCTTGGAGTGAGGTTGTTGCGAATGATGCTCCTAGGAAGCCTACTTTAAAAATTTTTCCCCCGTCCGAAGCTGAAGGCCTTCTCTCCATTAGACCTCCGCCGGAGGTACTAAAAAAAGGGCGTGACCTGTGGTGCAATAGCCTTGTGGGCTATTTTCTTCACTCAAATCTCCCTTTCAAGGTAGTGGAGCCTATTGTTCAAAAACTTTGGGGCTCGATGGGTTTATCTAAAGTGCTCCTGCATGAAAAAGGGTATTACATTTTCAAATTCAACTCAGCTGAAGCTCGCGAAAACATCCTTGCTATGGGCCCCTGGTATATCTCAAACAAGCAAATCTTGTTGAAGAAATGGAAGGAGGGTATTGACATTACTAGAGAGGCTTGCTCTAAAGCCCCTGTCTGGGTAAAATTTCATGGCATTCCTCTCTCTTATTGGACAGACGAAGGTCTTAGCTACATTGCTAGTGGGGTGGGGAAGCCACTTTTCTTAGATAAAGTCACGGAAAGACTCGACCCTCTTCCTTATGCTCGGATTTGTGTGGAAATTGATGTTGCGTTCCTTTGCCCTGCTTCCTCCTCGTTATTATTTTGAATGAAGATGAGCATGAGGAACGATCAGTGGATGTCACAGTTGAATATCAGAACAGACCCCCATCCTGCTCGGTTTGCAAAACTTTTGGGCACTCTCTGATTAAATGTCCGAACTCCAACTATCAATGGGTTCCAAAATCCTCCACTAAAGCTGCTGTTGGCCCTGGTCCTTCTTCCTCTACTGCTGCAGTTCCCTCAAATGTCACCTCTCCATCTGGGGCTTCTGAAGAGGGCTGGACCATATTGCCAGAAAAATCCCCCCTTACAGTTTCCCCTCTATCCCTTTGAATCCTCCCTCCCCTTCTCCTATGACTGCTAGTAATCCTTTCGCAGCCTTGGTGGATACGGACTACATTTCCCCAGACTGCAACTCTTTGCCACCCCTTCTAAACCCTCTTACTGATAAACTCAAAATCGTTGACGAAAAGGAAGGCCTCTTCTTAAGCTGAAAGCAAAGGCTGAGGTTGTTGGTTCTCCTTCTGCCAAAAGGAAGAACAAAGGTAGGGGAGAAATTCCCCTCCCTAATTGTCTATCTTTTATGTCTAAGCTCTGTTCCTATAATGTTAGAGGTTTAAATAAGTCTCAAAAACAGGCTGATGTTCATGCCTTTTTGTTGGACAATCATATATCTTTTGTTGGCCTTGTGGAAACTAGAGTCAAATGTCACAAATCCGTATTATTTCCTCTAATCTTTTTGCTCATTGGGCGGGTTTTTAATTATGATTATCACGACAATGGTAGAATATGGGTTGGTTGGGATCCCGCTTTTGGATCAAGCTTACGTGTTGCACAAATCTTCCCGACTTATACATTGTGAATTAAATTTGGTTGGATCTGTTGATACCTTCTTGGTTACTATCGTCTACTGGTCTTAACACTCCCTCCGACGGCGTAGCGATTATGGCATGAGCTCTCTTCCTCGCAAATTCCATCACTTCTAGATGGTGCGTTTCTAGGGATTTTAATGAAATTTGCGACCTTGATGAATCGCAGGGGGTAACGACATGTGGTCACCGGAATGTCCGACTTTAAATCATGTCTTGAACAAGCGTGTCTGGATGACATTAGAGCTGTTGGTCCTTTCTTCACTTGGTGGAACTCTCAAGGGGATAGAACTATTTCTCGTAAGCTGGACAGAGCTCTTGGGAATGCAGAATGGTTCACTCAAATGCCTCACTCTCTGGCTCATTTTGGGGCTAGAGGGTTCTCCGATCATAATCCCACTTTTTTGTCTACTGGTCTCTCTGCTCCCAAATCCTTCAAGCCTTTTCAATTTTTCAATCATCTTACCCTATTGGATGGTTACGAGGAGGTAGTTTCCCAAACTTGGAACTGCAATATCATTGGCTCCCCTCTTTTTGTTCTTGCGGAAAAGCTTCGGAGAACCAAACGAGCTCTTATTGATCTGAACAAGCAACAGGGCTCTGCTGTTACAAACGTCCAAATGGCTAGGCAAGCTCTTCATGCTCTTCAAATGACCATCCAACTGTCTAATACTCCTATTTCCCCGGAAAATTTTGATCTTCAGAGGAAACTTACCAAGGATCTATGGGATGCCCTCACTATAGAAGAGCAACTTCTTCAACAAAAATCCAGAATTCAATGGCTCTCTTTAGGGGATAAAAACACCAAATATTTCCATGCCAAAACCAAAAGTCGGTGGAATTCAAATAAGATTCTTGCTATCGAGGACAACCAGGGTGTCTTGACTCAAGATCCGGAGCAGATTAAGTCCACTGCTGTTGGCTACTTCCAAAATCTTTTGGGTACCAAAAACACCTCCTCCTACCCTGGTCGGGAGGCCTTAGCTGAAGTGATTACAAAGCGTATCAACCCCGATATGATTCCCTCTCTTGCAGCTCCTGTTACTCCTGAGGAAATTCTATCTACACTTAAAGGCATGCAGAGAAACAAAAGCCCTGGCCCCGACGGCTTCAACGTGAACTTCTTTCTTCATTCTTGGGACACTGTGGGGGATGATTTTGTCAAAGCTGTTCAATCGCTTTTTCATTTCTGGACATATGCTTAAAGAGTCCAATGCCACTGCTGTCGCTCTTATTCCTAAGGTCCCAAACCCCACCTCTATGTCTGACTTCCGGCCTATATCTTGCTGCAATTCTATATATAAATGCATATCCAAAATCCTAGCAGCTAGACTCAAAGCTACTCTCCCTGACCTCATCTCATTCTCTCAAGCTGCCTTTATACCGGGACGTAAAATCGGTGACAACATTCTTTTGGCCCAAGAGCTGTTCAGAAACTACCATAGACCTTCTGGCCCATCTAGATGTGCGGTTAAAATTGATTTGAAGAAAGCCTTTGACTCTGTTCGATGGGAGTTCCTTTTTGATGTTCTGGCCCTCTTTGGCTACCCTTCTAAATTTATACAATGGATCAGAAGTTGCATATCTACGGCTATGTTCTCTGTTAAAGTTAACGGTCAGTTGTGTGGCTATTTCCAAGGCAAACAAGGTATCCGCCAAGGCGACCCTCTCTCTCCATATCTGTTTGTTTTAGTCATGGAAGTCCTTGCTCTCCTTCTTGATAAAGCTTCTTCCTCTCCAAATTTTTCTTTCCATTGGAGAACAAAGGCCTGTAAAATTACAAACCTTTGCTTTGCGGATGACCTCCTTCTATTTTGTCACGGTGACATGCAATCTGTCAACCTTCTAAAGCATAGCCTTGATGCTTTCACACCGCTTCTCCTACTTCCATCCATCAATCTCGGCAAAAGTCGGTGTTTCCTCGCTAACGTCCTTCCTAATCTGGGTCGCTACCATTCTTACATCTCTCAATATAGGCTGGGCTCCTTGCACAAAATTCTTAGAGTGCCCCTCATCACGTCGAAGCTTTCTTCAGCCGATTGCTTGCCCCTTATTCAAAAGATCACCCTTCGAATTAAGTCCTGGGCTAACTGCTTCCTTTCCTTTGCGGGTAGGCTGCAACTTATTAAATCCATTTTGTTTGCTATTCAATCCTATTGGTCTGCTTATTTTGTTCTTCCCAAATCAGTCACCAAGCAAATTGAACAGCCTCTGTCTCTAGATTTCTTTGGAAGGGCTCCTCGCTTGACAAACATGGTTCAAAGGTTTCTTGGGCCCGTGTCACCTTGCCCCTATCTGAAGGTGGGTTAGGTATTAAAAAAGTTGTTGAATGGAACAAAGCTCAAATTATGCTCCACCTGTGGCAGATTATCTGTTTCAAAAGTTCCTCTTTCTGGGCTCAATGGGTAAACAAAACTCTCCTCTTGAAGCACAACTTTTGGACTACCCCCATCCCCTCTAATGCCTCCTGGATTTGGCGCAAAGTCCTGAACCTTAGAAGCATAGCCATCAATTTTGTTACATATAAAGTGGGTGACGGCCAGAACATCAATTTATGGCAAGACCCTTGGCTTGACAACCGCCCTCTTGCTAGCCATCGCACCGATCCTATAGTCTCAAATTCTGGTCTGCCTTTCTCAGCCAAAGTCAATGACATCATCAGACAATGCTCATGGCAACCTCCTATATCCAATTTCCATAGCCTTATGCAGATGAAGGACAAACTACTTCAGATGTCACGCCTTCTCTCTCGATCCGGATCGGTGTCTTTGGTGCCTTACCTCGGTTAAAGCTTCCCATATCTGGTCTTCTATTCGTTGTGGGAGTGCCACTGTCCCTTGGTTCAAACTCTTATGGCATAATCTGCAGGTCCCTCGTTATTCTTTCTTCTTCTGGCTGGCTCTTCATAAGAGGTTGGTGACATGGCCATTGGCTTCCTGTTATCTCTGCTCTCATGCCCCCGAATCATTCTCCCACCTTCTCTTTGACTGTGCCTTTTCCCAACAGCTTCTTGGTTTAGTGCTTGCTGTACATGGCTGGTTCGGTTTTCCTTTTGACTGGGACACACTGATTCATCACATTCAACATGCTCAAATAGACCAAATGTCATCTCGGATTATAAAGCTCTGCTTGGCTACTGTTCTCTATAAAGTATGGAATGAAAGGAATAGACGAGCCCATGGTGAAACCCCCCGTGCTGCTACTGATCTCGCTCAAGACTGTGTTAGGATTGTTAAATGCAAATTGTATTCAGTTAAAAATTTTAGCTCTTATATTGTAAAATATCCCAACCTTAGATGTTGGCAGTTATAGCCTTGGATATAGCAAGTACATCATTGGCTTGTCTCTGATGTGGTTGCTATATTTCTTTCGCGGGGTATGACCCTAGTTTTGTCTTTTTCTTTCTTTGGTTTATAATACTCACAACTTAGCAAAAAAAAAAAAAAAAAAAAAAAAGCTCAGCTTTCATAGATCATGCTCGGCAATACCCCACAAAGGTCTGATGCCATCATTTGTAGGGTCACTACCCTAAAACTTCCCCGATGGGGGTTACAACGCAAAACCATGAAATATCAAACCTCCCCGGCGGGAGTTACAACGCCGAAGTTATCAACATCTACGTATCCCCGGCGGGGGTCACAACGCACATCTTTTAAGAATCTACGTATCCCCGGCGGGGGTTACAACGCAATGCAACCATTGATACACACATCAATGAAGGTCAGGCAGACTTGACGTCATGTCAGCTGATGGCAAGTAAACCCATCGAAGCAACCTTCCCCGACGGGGGCTACAACGCAATGCCACCATTGACACATACATCAATGAAGGTCAAGTAGCCTTGACAATGCATCCAGCAGGGATTTATCCGGTGATACACACATCAGCGAAGATCAGGCAACCCTGATAACAACAAACTGTTGGCAGTAACTCCGACATAATGAGGGAATATGTTATACACATCCTCAAATGGACAAAGCTCTATCCCCACAGATCTCTTACACATAAGAGGTACCTCTATGGAATATAAGCTAGTATCTAGGATTCAAGACTTTGGTGATAGCCCCAACGTCAACATCCTTGGAAACTTGGATCGCATGTCCAAGCCATCACTGATTGTCATCCCAGCAGGATTACCTGACAATCATTCATGCATTCTACATGTATTTGCATCATGTTGCTGCATATAGCATCATGTTTATCTTGCTTGCATTTCAAGTGTCTAGTATTCTTTATCCTATCTATGCCTGGCATTGCATGAATATGATAAAGAGGGGCATCTGTAGACACTCAAAATTTTCTGCACTCCTATTACTAACATTGCAGGAGGGTAGATTTATCTTTGGAGATAACCACGAAGAGACGACTTACATCCATTCCTGGATACTACCGGAAGTTCGGGCCCAAACCGAACACAAACCGAGAACATCATCTCAAACCCGGAACAGACACCGAGAATGTCATTTCTAATCTCGGAGATAACCCCGAGATATACAGATCAAAAGACCGGCAACAACACCGGAGAGGACAGTTCTGTCTCAGCGATAACACCGTGACGCTAAATTTCAGTCCCAGAGAAACACTAGGAGTAGCAACCCTATCCTTGGTGATAGCCCCAAGAGATGCCATTGTAGTTCCGGCGATAACCCCGGAAATGCTTGTTTCAAACATATGCAATCAGCTTCAACCATAGACATCCTCAGACCTGGAGTTGACAACGGGCAGACAGGAACATCCACAGATGATAGTGAGACATACAAACAAGCAGCAGTCCAATCTCATATGTAACCCTGAGCAACGTCTGCTTTCCGCTTAAACCGGCAATAACCCCGGTGAGGAGTCACAACGTCATCTTACAATCTCAACAAGATGATATCACGGCATACCAACAAGTAGTCCAATCTCAGCTGTAACCCTGAGCAACGTCTACTTTCCGCTTAAACCAGCGATAACCCCGGTGAGGAGTCAAACGTCATCTTGTTCTTTTAACACCCGCGCGTTGTCTCAACACTTCATACATACATACATCCAGCAATGTCCCATAAGAGCCGAGGATTGACAATCCAGAGTGACTATTACGCGTGGCAGTACTTTGGATAGAATTTGAAGCTTGAAGACCATGGGCATAGACCCCTCTTCCAAACTTCGTACAACCTCTAATCCATGTCATTGCGTAACTCTCGACACAAGCGGTCTGAAGAAGGTCAGATATACCTCGTTCGGATGCTCGGATTGAATTTCTATACGTTCAAGAGGACATTACAGTGCATGAGTGCACGTACTATGAGACGACGGGACCCACGAGGCTCGGATGCACCACGACCAGCTGCAGTTACAACTGCGGCTACTGCAGGTGTACCTGCGGCCATCGGTCTATATATACAAGCCTTGGGGTCAGCCATTTGAGAGGGGGAGGAAGGGAAAAAGGCGAGGAAGCCCTGTCCATTTTACTCTGCATACACATCTTTTGAGTGTTTCCTCACTTCTAAACACTAGTTAGCTCATATATAGCTATCTTTTATCTGGCGGGAGCTGAGTGTTTATCCATTTAAAGTCATAGAAGTCTACTTTGGCAGCCCACTGTAAGCCTTCTTATATTCTATAAAGCCTTCTTCTCATATTAGCACACACTGTTGTACACGTTGAGAGTCGTGTGAGTGTGTTTGCCCGGACTTTGGTCCGTGGTTTTCATTTCTGATTGTATATATATGTATATATTTCATATATGGACTAACATTATCGAGTTATGCCTCGATTGAGCCTGAACTTGATCCGATTACATGCGATGAGCTCTAATTTTATATTCTATGCGTTTAATTGCTTTTATATATATATATATATATATACTTATATATATAATTGTTGTCGGACATATCCGATGAGCCTGGATTCACATTTGGTGTGTTTATTGCTTATATATATATATATATATATATATATATTTGTACACATATATATATTTACATTCTGTCCTATTGGAGTTTAATTAAGTGGCCTTTTACAACTTTATTTACATTTCGCCTTGCACGAGTTTACTTACGTGGTGGTTGATCATGTCCATATATATATATATATATATATATATATATATAT
Source organism: Panax quinquefolius (assembly GCA_020205615.1). Taxonomy (NCBI): domain Eukaryota; kingdom Viridiplantae; phylum Streptophyta; class Magnoliopsida; order Apiales; family Araliaceae; genus Panax; species Panax quinquefolius. The sequence continues at coordinate 101,399,358 of CM035153.1, read as the reverse complement.
ATATATATATTACATTTCGATCCCCATGGAGTTGCTTCGTGGTGGTTGATCATGTACAGATATATATATTTACTGACTTTTATATATATAATCGCTTCTATCGCTTTCCATACAAATTGCAGTATCACTTGAGCCTAGGAATCATGTGATCACAGGTTCAGTTTACTGTATCTAGATTCGGTTCCCATGATGGACATTTTTAGCTGTAAGCAGCCTGTACATTATTTTAGAGTGTCTGAATTTCCATGGATGGCTGTCATGCCCATGAGGAGTTCGGCACTGCTGTATATTATTTTCTCGAGAATGCTTCGCATCTCAAAAATAAAAGCAAACAAGCCAAACATTTAATAATAAAATGGAAGTATGAAAAGGTCTCAATTCCTATTGAGCACAGGGTTTGAAAAACCTCTTTTACAAAACGTCATTGCTACATCTCGGTTAAAACTGAATTTTTCTATAAAATTTAAACCTTGTGTATATAGGTGCGAACGAGGCCTCGCACTACTTTCAAATAATTGCACATTGATCCACACACACACACACACATTCATATAACAATTTCTTTAAAGAGTGGCGGTCACCGTGGTAACAAGGATGTCGGGGGGTGCCTAACACCTTCCCTCCATATAATAAAGCCCCCGGACCCAAAATGAATCTCGGTTTCACAGACCCGTCTAACAGTGTCAAAACACTGGGTCAATGTGCAAACCTTTTCATTCATGATTGATGCAACCATTAAATACACCAACTGCTACTCTCTTAAAGTCAAATCGTTTCGGCATTATACATATGGGACCTTTTTCACTTATTTTTCAAACAAATCTCACATTAAATGAGAACACCAAAGATCAAGTAACGAAAAGGGACACTCAAAAATCCCGACGTCGACAATATATATATATTATATATATATATATATATATTTTATTTAAAATCTAATAAAACAAATAACTTTATAAAAGTATTACATTTTATATAAAAAGATTTTACTATACAAACACTATGCCTAATAAAATATAATATATTCTATTTATAATGTAATAAAACAAATAACTTTATAAAAGTATTTTGTTTTATATAAAAAAGATTTTACTATGCAAACACTATGCGATACATTATACAAAAACACTATGCATAATAAAATATATTATATTCTATTTATAATCAAATAAAACAAAACTTTATAAAAATATTACATTTTATAAAAAAGTTTTCTGTTTTATTACATTTATAATAATAATAAAACAAAATTCGTCATCATTATTATAATTCACACTATTAATCGACCAGGTCATTCACAGGAAAGAGGGGGCTATCCAATTAGGATTTCTCCCTATTAACGCGCAATTAGTTGACCAAACCTCTCCTTGACAGAACCTCTAGACATCGTTAATATTGCAAATAGTAATATTAATAACTTCGTCGTCTCAATTATTGATTTAATAATATATAAAATATTGACAATAATTGAATCAAATAACGTGAGATACTATGCAACAATTATTGTAGCAATAATTAAACAAAATTGAGTGACTTCTCACGTAAGTATCAATAATTAATACTGCAGTGTACTATGCTTATGCAACGCCAGTATTCTCGTGCTTTTTAACAATTAGGTGTTTCAACAGATTAACGGTAAAACTTCCGCCGTTATTTTCATAAAAATATTTTTGTCGTTTTCTCAATCCGATAATAATTACATTGTGGGGTCCACCAATGATTGTCTTGCGTCGTCTAATATTCCCTCTAAAACGAATATTCTCAACCAATCGAATATTATACAACAACTTGCATACTTTTCAAAATTTATAAATATTACCCACAACTATAACATTATCTCAAATCCACACCATAATTTTGAAAAAAAAATATTTCGATAAATTAAATCTTTATTCGTAAAATTTGGGGTCTCAGAATCTCCCCTCCTTATGAAATTTTGCTCTCGAAATTTACGTACGTACCTGGTATAATAAGGATACCTTAACTTTATTTTAGATTATAACTCTTGAGGTATAACCTTTGAGTGTTGAATACGATCCTTCTTATCCAAGATTTTAACACGTATCTCCTCATACGTTAAATCTTCTGCTGTATCGTCTAGTTCTAATTTAATAATGTGGTTCGGGTTGTCCACATATTTACGTAACATCGATACATAAAAAACGTTATGAACATGCGACATACTTGGTGGTAAAACGAGTCTATAGGCTATAATTCCTACTCGATCGAGGATTTCAAATGGGCCAATTAAATCGAGGGTTGAGATTTCCTCTCTTCATCGATTCTTGCTTCTAGAATAACGCCCTCTAGAACCTTCTTCTTCACATTCATCAGCTCTGAGTATGTAGCTTGAGCGGCTTTAACTTTATCGATTAAAGTCGATTCTAATCGTATATTTGTTATCTTCACGTGGGTCCCTAGAGTCTTTAACTCTATCTTCATCATTTGTAAGTTATACGAAATGGGTTTTTGTGTTAACAACATCGCACTCATAAACGCATACGATCTTCTACTCAACGTGTCAGCTACCACGTTCTCTCTTCCACAATGATATTGAATGGTATGATCGTAATCTTCAACAGCTCGAGCCAACGTCTTTGGCGCATGTTACGTTCATTTTAGTTGAAGAAATATTTGAGGGTTTTAGAAATGGGTTTTGTACTGGGGTCAATACAAAATTCGATTTCACGCTCTAGGGGTAGGCTAGGAAGTCTTCAAGAATACGTCAGGAAATTTATTAAAAATAGAAATATCATTTAACAACTATGACTCTCATCTAAGACTTGGATAACACATGAAATGAAGGTTTCTAATAACGGAGTTTCAACAGATAAGTTAAAGTCTAATTTCTCCGGAGTCAAATTTAAACGTTGAGCGCAAGTAAGAGAGATAAAAGAATGGGTAGAACCGGTATCTAATAAGGTATAGACTTCGCAAGAATTTATGATTAACTTACCCGTGACAACATCATTCAAGTTCCTCAACAACTGCTCTCACTTAAACTACCGACTTTGACTTATCTGAGACATCCTTTGGCATCATTATCCCAGCTGGACTTGACTTCACTACACGACAAAATCGAGCTAGGTGACCTTCTCTTCCGCAATTGAAACATGCTTTGGATTGTCACAGATAGTTTGACGGATGTGTCCCTCTCCGTCTCGCATTTGAAACATACGATCGGTGGTTGTTCTTCTTCCTTTGAAACGAGTGTTGGTGCTGCTGTCTTTCTATCATTATTGAACCTCCTCTTCTTAAAATTTCCACTCCTATTATCTTGGCCATGATTACCACCGAAGTGGTTACCATTCTTGGCATGATAATTTCCCCCACGATGGTTATCATTGTTCCGATGGCCGTTGCCACCGGTACGATTATTATCGTGTTGTTGGTCGTTGCCTTTTGGTTGTGCTGACTCATTATCGCGCTCCAATAACTGAGCCCTATTCACAACATCTGAATATAAAAAAAGTTTGTGAGAAATACTCTGTACTGTGGATACTGCCGCAGCCGATCCAGTCTTTGTCTCCATCCACGCGGAATACTCTGCAGAACAACCTGGATGACTGACAGAAAACTCAGCCAGCTCTCGCTGATCCCAACAGGCATACAACCTGGATCTGTTCTCCGCTGATAAACGGTGTGATGCGAAGCGCTAACTCACTGCTCCCTCATACGGATGAAAATCCTGGAACTGGTCAAACTGACACATCACGGCCAGTGGGTGGTAAGTGATCATGTCTCTCAATCCAGCCAGATGGAGATAATCCATGCCCGGAGCATGAGTAATGAAGCTATAGGGTGAGCTCAGCCCTGAACATGGAAATATGGCAAACGGATCCCTAATCCCTGCCAGGAAACCTGACCACGATGCAACATCTGTGCACTCTGTAGGCTGAAAGGAGTATGACATAGCTATTTCCTAGGTAAAAGAAAACCCCTACCGTCTAAATGTGCCAATCGGTCTCAAGTATGACATAAACCACACATATAGCATGACCGAACTACCTGTGAACACTCCTGCCAGATAAGTGCTGCAGTATGTAGCTGACCTCAGAGTCTCTACAATGATCATCGGTACAATGGTACGACCCTCCCTGAGAGCTCTCACTGCCATAATGACGCCGATATCCAACTCATCCATGTACCACGGCATGAAGACGTATGACAATACGCATAGAAGCAGTACATCTACTCTGGCTGAACGCCAATGGTCCTCTGGTGTAGTGAAATCCCCGGAATGCCGTACATAGCTGTCCTTAGAGCCAAACCTGTCAAATAGGAAACGCTGGGATATCACGTGGCTGGATGTAATCTCGTCCTGGACCACTCTACGTCTTAATCCGGTGAGGGTCATGAACTGTCTGCTCATGTCTCCAATAGCCATATGCACGAAAGGTCTGTCCAGCGAAAACATCGTCAACCGTGAATACTCCTCAAAAGTAGGAGTCAACTCCTGGGTCCCAACTCAAAAAACATGTCTCTCCGATACCCAGTGCTCTAGCATGCCCTCTACAAATCCTGTGGGAACCTGAAACATTAAAAAGGTCATAGTATACTGTAGCAAATCATCTACGATCACCATGTCTGATGGTGATATACTATCATACCATGAACGCATACCAGCTACCACCACAAATGGTAGGGTATGATCAATACGGCTAACTGTAGAAGAAGACATCTGTACGGGCCGTGTCATAAGACCATCCAGGGGTCAATGTTGAATATCTTTGGACATACATATGCATAACATAATAACATGCATGATACAATAGATGGCAATATGATATAGGGAATGCAAAATTGTACATACATTCCTAAGTATATCATCATCTAATACATCTTTGTACAACTAAAATACAGGGAAATGGGGCGAAGCTACCCAACATACAACAGAGGCCTATCAAAAGAGATAGCGAGAAATACATCAAAAAAAGTCAAGAGTGTCAATGTCTACATCATCGATCCTGTCCACCTGATGTAACTCCTCCTGAGTCACTGGATCTCTATCTACAGGGATGTCAGGCCGATACAAGGGAGGATCTACGCCGGAAAAACCATATGGGTCACCTAAGGGACCAGCGCCAGAGCTGGAAGGATCAAAAATATCTACCTCTGCAGGATCTCTGCCCAAATGCCGAATGAAAAGATGAGACCGGTCTAGCTACCGAGTCAATCTATCAATCTTTGTCACATGAGTCAGATCTCTGACACAGGCTTGCCAATCCATCATCATCACGGATCCTGGAACCATATCCCCCATAAACTGTGTGGTGCGGGTTTGAGCTCCAATCGTACGAGGGATCCACCAATGTTGGAACATCTCCTGAGAATAGGGGCCCTTTGACAATGTAAAACCGTCAATCCCCATCAATGCGATGTCAATGACGGGTGACTGCGAAATAGGTCAATAATGCCTAGTAGGAGGCAAGATCGGCATACGTATCTCTCCTGTAGTGCTCCTAAATAGAGCTCCCATCCTCCATCTGTAAAGAGAGGAATCGTGCGGGTGGAAATGATGTACTCAACTTCAGTCGGGTACCCATCCTCAAAACCAACTCCCAAATGCTCTCCAGAGTAGGGAATCCATGTGATGATATCGGCTGTCAATAACTCCAACTGTAGGCGACAATGAGTGAAACCCTCAGCAACAGGGACCTCTGCCAGTATGGAATGATGCCATCTCCATCCTCGTGGATAGGTATCTAAACCTAACACGCTCACAGGACGCAAACAAGGAAGCCTCTCATAGGCCCAAAACTGCCAACACAAAGGCAAACATCTGCTGTCAGTCAACACTCTTAACCCATACATAGAAAAAGACATGAGAAACACTCACCAGCAGAAATGGGTAGAATCCTAACCACGCCTCGGTCAAGCTCTGCGATTGCATTCGCATTCCCTTGAGGAAGTAGGCAAAGGTGTAGGAACCCCAATCATACTCTCCTATACGGTCCTAGTGTCGAGTTACACTAATCAAAACGAAGGACACCGTAGAAGAGTTATCTGCTATGAAGCAGCCCCTAATAATCATCAGGAATAATCGCCGAAGAATGCGATCCCTGACTCTCACGTCATCGAGTATGGGCTCACTCAACAGCCCGCTCATAGCATCTATGCTCAAAGGACCTGTACGAACAGTCCTGCCCTTGAGCGCCTCTACTGAAACTCCCAACAAGGATAAACTCCATACCTGTGATATCCGCCGTGCAAGGCACCAGCTCCCCTCCAAACTCCATGCCTGTGATAAACCGCCAATCCATCGGCGTCATCATCACCTCACAGTCCAACAAATGGAGTGACTGAGTCTGGTGAAACCACCGCTCAGACAATGCCCTGAGGTAACCCCAGGGATAGCGACGGGGTAGAATGGAGAAGAACTTCCCGAATCCCCAGCCATGGACTATCGCTCTGTAGTCATCATGCAAGGCCTGATACATAGAGTGGATGCTAAACCAGTTCCCTCGAGGCTATGTGAAACCGAGAACCTATATCAAATGCAGATCAACATTAGACTCCTTGACTCCTCATCAATAGGAAATAAAGAAGATTAAAGATCTAACTTCATACCTCATTTGCGTGCAGGTATACTGAAGGATGCCTACTCAAGTCACCCAGAAGATCTGGGTTCGCCACTTGAATACCAGGCAATTCCCTACGGGGAACACATACAGTAGGAGTAGGAACCTCAATCGGTGCATCATCCTCCTCGTCCTCGACATTCGGCACTTCAACCTGAATAGGACGTATCACCGCCTCCGCCAAATGACGAGGCGATCTAACAGAATGGCGCTGAGGCTCTTCAAAAGCCCTCCTCCGTACACCAGAAGTAGTCTTGCGGGAATTACTCGGCTGATCTGGATCCATGATATCTGGACAGCAAGTCTCCAAATCACCTCAGAAAGGGTGTGGTAATTTCTTACCAGGAGTCTTTTCAAAATGCATTCTATGATTACATGCATGCATGCATTGCTTTAACATACATCTGCAGTAGAGTTAAAAATGCATGACTACCCAATACCTACATTTTGGGAAAATTTTGACATAGCCCCTTTGTAAATGGGACTATCCAAATGCACATAGGCATGACTAGGTGGCCATTCTGTCAAGGCACACACACCTCAGACCCGGAGTTGACAACGGGCAGACAAAAACATCCATAGATGACACTGAGACATACAAACAAGCAGCAGTCCAATCTCAGATGTAACCTTGAGCAACGTCTGCTTTTCGCCTAAACCGGCAATAACCCCAGTGAGGAGTCACAACGTCATATTACCATCTCAACAAGATGATATCACGGCATACCAACAAGTAGTCCAATCTCACCTGTAACCCTGAGCAACGTCTACTTTCCTCTTAAACCGGTGATAACCCCGGTGAAGAGTCAAACGTCATCTTATTCTTTCAACACCTGCACATCGTCTCAACACTTCATACATACATACATCCAGCAATGTCCCATAAGAGCTGAGGATCGACAATCCCGAGTGACTATTATGCGTGGCAGTACTTTGGATAGAATTTGAAACTTGATGACCATGGGCATAGACCCCTCTTCCTGACTTCGTACAACCTCTAATCCATGTCATTGCGTAAATCTCGACACAAGCGGTCCGAAGAAGGTCAGATATAGCTCGTTCGGATGCTCGGATTGAAGTTCTGCAAGTTCGAACGGACATTACAGTGCATGAGTGCACGTACTATAAGACGACGGGACCCGCGAGGCTCGAATGCACCACGACCACCAAGCAGTACAATCACATCACTGCAGTGCAGTGTACCTACTGCCATCCGTCTATATATATACAAGCCTTTGGGGTCACCATTTGAGGGGAGAGAAAGGAAAAAAGCGAGGAAGCCCCATCCATTTTACTCTGCATACACATCTTTTGAGTGTTTTCTCACTTCTAAACACTAGTTAGCTCATATATAGCTATCTTTTATCTGGCGGGAGCTGAGTGTTTATCCATTTAAAGTCATAGAAGTCTACTTTGGCAGCCCACTGTAAGCCTTCTTATATTTTATAAAGCCTTCTTCTCATTTTAGCACACACTGTTTTACACGTTTTTTTTTTCGCTAAGTTTGTTTGTATATAGAAAAAGAAGAGAAAAAACAATCGAAAAGGGCATACCCCAGAAGCTTTTGATAGAACCACATGGGACAACCCCCAAAATGGACAACAAAAGACTAACAACCAAGCCAAAAGAAAGAACAAGGCGATACTAAGCAGGACAATAGAAAATACAAGCATGAAACCTTAAACAACATAGACAACCAATCACGAGAAACCAAGCGACCAAGAGGGGGGGGATCGAACCAATCGCTGGTGAGAAGTCAAGGAAGCTAAAGCATATGAAGAACTACGAGACCAAACCCATGTATACCGAACCCCGAAACCGAAGTCGAAACCTCGAAGCCCAAGCCAAGCCAAAACCCCGGTTAACACCAACATCCCCAGCCTTCAAGACCAGGGAAGAACCTCAAGACGAGCCGAGATGCTAAGTGGATGCCACCAGATCTTTATCGCCATAAGGTAGAACCAGATCACGGATCAAGAGTCTACCAACCCAAAACAGATGAAGCAAATAGTTTGAACCATACCAACGAAGAGGCCGAACTGCCATGGAAACCGAACACTCATAGGCAATTTGGAATGTTTAAGAACAATGAGTTCACCACCTGAGTTTGAAAAGCGGGGTGAAGATCGAACCAAATCGCATTGCAAAGAAGAAGAGGATGCGTAAGCATAGGAGGACTACGAGAGCGATGAAGAGAGGACTAAACCATCTTGACCAACCCCCAAAGCCGGGCCAAAACTCAAGCCGCGAACCAAATCCCCACTTTCCCGAAGACAAGAGGAAGAACCACGAAGCCAGCCCAGACCTTTACTGGCCACAAAGCCGAACCCAGCTATGGACTAAAGATGCTACCCAACATGGAAAGAAGCAATAGCGAACCAAACCAAAACAGAGGCAAAACTGCCAAGGAGACCGAACTGCCGAACCCCCATGGAAGCTAAGCTAATTCCTGCATTAAGCGATGAGCCAAACATTTCTGCAGAAAGACCAAACCAAGAACCATGAAATGCACTACATAGCAGGCCTCACAACCAAATACTTAGGACAGGCCTAGTCTGCGCAGCCTTGAGGAATTTGGGGAAAGAAGAAAGCCTTGACTTAGTGATATTAATAATCTCCCTAGCCAAAACATTCACAGGCATTTTGACATTTTTATGGACAATTGAGTTCCTAATTGCCCAAAGTTTGTAAACTGTGGTGGAAAAGACCAGCTTTAAAATATCAGACCAAATATTATTTCCTTTAAGATGAATGATATAGTCCACCAGACTATCCCAGCTCCTTGGAACATTGGTTCGGACTCAAGGCAAGCAATCAAGAGAGAACGATGTAGAATAGGGACAATCAAAGAACAAATGAGAGAATGTCTCGGCATGATTTGCATGCAGAAGAGGCGGTCAGTATAGGGCCTGAAGCTATGGTAAGCGAGAGAACCTATCATTTGTGGGTAATCTGTAGAAGAGCAAGCCACAGGGTAAAAAGTAGAATCGTGGGATATGGAGGGGAACCAAAGCAATTTAGCCCATGGGACTTTCTTTGAGCACGCAGTTTAATAGATTCCCAGATAGTGGAAGCTTTGAGATGTTTCACCGCCCGGTTGTCCCAAAGAATCAAGTCCTCGGCATCAGAAGGATTAGGAAGAGATGAAAACAAGGTGCAGAATTGTTGCACATCATGATGATTACTGGAAGGCAAAGACCATGCACCCATGTAGATGATGTCAGAAATGCGCGCATTAACAGGGATTCTGGAGTTGGAGAGCAGAGAAGGAGAGGGATTTAAGGGTTGCCCATTCAACCACGGGTCAAACCAGAGACTGAAGGAATTTCCATTCCCAACTCTATAGGTAAGGAAAGGGAGAGCTATGGAACGAAGCTTAAGGATTTTACGCCAGATCCATGAAACAGTCAAGGGATTCGAGATATACCAGAAATTGGTCTTTGATAGAACTGTTGATTTGACCCAGTTAGCCCACAAGGAGGGGGAAGATGGGAGATGACCTTTAAAAGTTGGAGAATAATGAGAGCTGAGTTCCAATCAGTAAGGTTCTTAATTGCAAGACCACCTTCACAAAGGGGAAGGGACAAATCCTTCCAAGAGACTTTTGTACCATGCCGAAGGAGAGAAGGCCCCTTCCAAAGGAATCTACATGATAGATTGAATGGCTCTTAGAACCTGAATTAGGAAGAATAAAATGGGAGACCCGGAAAGATTGGATTGCAAAAAGCACCGATTTAATCAAATTTGAACTCTACCGAATAAGAGAGGAATCGGGAGGTCCAAGAGGAAACTCAGCGATAATTCTATGAATCAAGGGTTGGCAATCGAATGGGAGAGCTTAGAGGAGATAAGAGGGACCCCGAGAAATCTAATTGGTAATACTCCAAAAGGAATGCCCAACAACAAGTTAATACTTACCTTAACATCATTTGGGACATTGAAAACACAGCAAGCATTAGGAATTAGGCGAAAACATAGAGAAGGATTGAATGCACGAGTGAATAATGGAAACAGAGGCCATATCGCCATGGCGAGAATATGAGAATATCATCGGCAAAAGCATACGTGGGATATGTTGCACGATTGCTTTTCCAATGAAACTTGAAATTAGGCAACAGAGTTTCCTTGTGAAGAATCATGGAGAAGGCTTCCATAGCTAGAACGAATAAGTAAGGAGACAGGGATCCCCTTGCCTAAGACCCTCGCCCTTTAAAGTAGCCAAACAGACCTCCATTGACTTTGATAGAAAACATAGTCGTAGTGATGCACTCTTTAATCCAAATTAATGAAAATAGGGGGAATTTAAGAAGGCCCAACAAATCCAAGAGAAACCTCCAATCAACGATGGTCGGAAGGCTTTCCAATATCAATTTTAAGAAACACACCGGCGGAGGACCCGTAAAGTCCTGTAGTAGTTCCTGAAAAGCTCCTGTGCAAGGAGGATATTGTCACTAATGCTTCTCCCGAGATGAAGGCAACTGAGCATGGTCAATAAGGAAGGGAGAATAGATTTGAGCCTATCGGCAAGGATCTTTGCTATACATTTGTAGATTGTGTTGCAAAGAAAAATAGGTCTAAAATCCGAGCATATTGGATGGATTATCCGTCTTGGAATCAAGGCAATAGTCATTGCATTAACTCCACACGGAAGGTGCCCAGAGATGAAGAAAGAGTGGACAAGAAGACGGTGAAATCATGGCCTATACCAAAGAATGGAGAAAGAAATTAACATTAAAACCGTCAGGACCCTGACTTTTATTCTTTTTCATGGATTGAAGGATCGCAAGAATTTCGAATCAAGAATTGGAGTAGTTAAGCTAGCAGCCTGAACAGGAGTAATCCGCTTTAACGTAAGTTTTCCGTAAGATCACGACCGTGGTAAGTAGGAGGAGAGGATCCCAGGAGATCCCGAAAATAGTCCACCGCCACTTCTTTGAATACCCTACCGATCCTCAATAAGAACACCGAGCTATTAAAAATAGAGAGAATTTTTTGTGGTTCCAATTACTCTTGATAACATTGGCAAAAAATTTGGAATTTTATCGCCTACAAGCAAGCCAAGTGGCTCGGGATTTTGGAGCAAGAGAGATTCTTCAAGAGCCAATGCTTTCCATAAGGACCGAGAGCATTTGTCTTCTAGGGCAAGCGACAAGAGTTTAAGGGATCTGCATGAAGAGATTGGCCGAATCGGTGACCACCGAGCCTCAAGGGTGCTAACATTCCTCGATAAGTTACTGCTTAGAAGAGTTCAAGGTTTTGAGGCGCGCTTGAATCTTGAAGTTTCTCATTAAAGATGAAAAAGGATTTCCACAATTACGATACTCCAACAATCCGAGACAGCACGTCAAACCCTTCCAACTCCAAAGAAAGTTAAAGAATTGGAATGGCTTCTTGGCTTTCCAGAAGAAGCATACCAATATTAAGTAAGATCGACAATGATCGGAAAGACCACGAGGACCATAAGTGACTAGGGAATCGACATTACGTTGAACCAAGAATCTGCTACCCATTGCTCTATCCACTTCCTATGAATAGGATTAGCAACTGACAGTTCCACCATGTGTGCAGAGAGGCCCATTAGCACGAATATCAAGCAACATCAATAGTGTCTAAGCGATCGTTAAAAGTCACCATACCAGTATCCCAAGAAGAATCACCACCTTCCGATTCGTGAGACACTCTTGATAGTGTTGAAGTCTCCAAGAATACACCAAGTGTCCGAGGAGGACAAGGAATTAAGGTCAGCCCACAACCGATTTAATCCCACTATAGAGTTCAGGCCATAGACTATAGAAGCCAAGATTGGATACCCGCCATAAAGAGGAAAGAGCTTGAAGTGGGAAACTTGGGCGATTGAAATAGGACATCCACTCTCCAAATAGAAGGATCCCACCCACCCAAATCCGGTTGCTTCGGTGGTAGTCATAGTTAAAATTCCAAACCCGATTCGGCAGATAGCCCATGATATTGCGGAAGCATTTGTAGCTTTTATTCTGGTCTCAATGAGGCCCACACAAAGGAGATATGGTTGTCTAACAAAAAGTTGCGAACAAAAGCACCTTTGGTTTTTTATTTAAACCCCGACATTATAGGAACAAAAGAATGTCATAAAAAGGGGAAAGTATTAGTCTAGAAGGGAAGACCCTTGGACCTTTGTTCCTCTTCTTAGAACTCAAGAGGCTCCTTTCCGAGCCTAGTCTTATGCTTGGTCCCCGCATTCCTTCTCATCAACTTGCTTAAGCTTATCAAGTAAAGGATTAGGGGAATAGGAGATTGCACTCATCACCGGGAATAAGGGAGGAGCAATAGGGAAAAGGCGTTGGTGGAAGAGAAAGGAGAGGTTTGGAAGGGAGGAGGAAGAGCTTTTAAGTCCTTTGAAAGCGGCAGGTCCATGAACCTTTGGGTTACGGAGGAGGAGAGGCCTTGGTTGTGCTGTGAATAGTGGAACAAGGGCCCTCAAAGAAGTCGAGGAGTGTTTGGGAACCCACTCGAAAATTAGTTTTCGGGCATTTGAGAAGGGAATGTCCAAAAGCGATTACATTTAGAACAGGAGGGGGCCTCCTCCAATACTCCACTTTCACTACTCTACGGTTTCTTCAACCCGAGCAATCCCGTCAAATACACAACATTGATGGAGGCGGAAATGAAGACAAAGCTTCAATCTCAATACATATTCGAAAGCAAAGCTCATAGGTTCCAACTTAGAAGTCATGTTGTCGTGAAATAACGATCACCAACCCGCACTTGCCGAGTAACTTAGACCTTCCTTTGTCCAAAGAAGAGAGGGGATATTATCGAACTTGACCCATATCGAACTTTGCTACTATCGGTTATAATCGAATTAGCCCCTTCCCCGCCACTACATGTGTAAGCAAAGAAGCTTGGAAGCTATGTACCATGGACCCGAGGCTAAGACATTGTCTCTTTCTATCACCAAATCAAATTTGAATAAGAAGTACCCTTATCATGAAGATAGACTTTTGTCAATCCAAGGTGCCCCCATAATTTTTTAGCAAAGATTCAACCAACTTGAACGGGAGCTTGAGTGGATAAATTGACCAACAAGGCTAGAAGACCATTTATTAAGGCCAAGTCAAGGATTTCCACGGGGGTTAACTGTAACACTCCTTGATCGGCAAGGGGGGGAAAGAAGCTCAACCCCAAGTTCTTCTCATTAACCGAATTTGCAACTCTAGAACTCCGGGACTTAGGGGAATAGGCAAGCCAAAGAACATTAGCCCGGGCATTCAAGGAGGGGATCAATCGGGAGCCGGAGGACTCCTAGAGACAACAATATAGTCCTTATGAGCATTTGCTAGCGCAATGAGACAAGAATCGAACACCTTACGAGCATTAGCTAACGCAGCAGATATCCCTATAGAAGAGAGGTTGTTAACATCTTGAGAGAGGAAGTCCTGTAAGAAATATAGTCCATCGACTTGCATTCTTCCTTCTTTCGCAGAAGTGCTTCTTCACAGTCATTCTTAGTGAAGTAATGAATCGCTTTAAAGATATCTTGGGGCTGCCGAGGAAGTGGCGGGACCAAGGGTCTCCTCCAAATGAAAGCAAAGAAAGCCAAGAGATTCATCGAATCCCATAGAAACATTCGAGGAATAGGCACAGATTCCTCCAAGGCAACAGAGGCTAAAGGAGAGTTTGGAATGGAGACACCAAACTCGCCAAAGAAATCCAGAGAAGGACTACTCTCAGAGTTTCCAGCGGAGAGATGAGGATGATCGACCATGACATCAAAGTACGGAAACGAGGGAGAGGCAAGAGAATGAGCTGGGGAGAGGGGGGGAAGATTAAGTCTGGATGTTAGAGAAGAGGAGGCCGGAAGGGAGGGATAGGGAGGTGGAGAAGGAGAAGGAAGAAACCAGAAGCTAGAAAGGGTAAACCGAAAAGTTTGGTGGGGATGGAGAAGGTAGGTGAGGATGGGCGGGGAGACTAAAAAAGAAAAGAAAGAAAGCGTAAAGGAACTGGGGAACAAAGCCGGGCTGAAATCCTAGAGAGAAGGGAGAGTAAACTCTAGAGAGAGAGACTACCCCATTTCAAGAGTATTTTGTTGTTGGCATGACTGTTTTACACGTTGAGAGTCGTGTGAGTGTGTTTGCCCGGACTTCGGTCCGTGGGTTTCATTTTTGTCTGTATATATATACTTATATATATATGTATATATTTCATATATGGACTAACATTATCGAGTTATGCCTCGATTGAGCCTATACTTCGGTCTGGAGCGTTTAATTGCTTATATATATATATATATATATATATATATATATATATAAAGTGGGTCGACTACATCTGATGAGCCTAGATTTAATATATAGTACGTTTAATTGCTTTTATATATATAATTATTGTTGGACATATCCGATGAGCCTGGATTTCACATCCGATTCGTTTACTGCTTTTATATATATATATATATATATATATATATTTACATTCTGTCCAGGCACAGAGTTTACTTATTGGCCTTTTACAACTTTATTTACATTTCGTCTCGCACGAGTTTACTTACGTGGTTTGTTGATCGCTTTTAAACTTTATTTACATTTCTTCCCACAGGTTTACTTAGTGGTGGTTGATCATGTATATATATATATATATATATATATATATATATATATATATATATATATATATATATTTACTAAGCTTTTATATATTTACATTTTCGATCCCCCATGGAGTTGCTTCGTGGTGGTTGACCATGTCTGTATATATATATTTACATCTTATATATACATAACTGCTTACTGCTTTCCATACAAATCGCAGTATCATGTGAGCCTAGGAATCATGTGATCACAGGTTCAGTTTACTGAATCTAGATTCGGTTCTCATGATGGACATTTTTAGCTATAAGCGACACATACATTTATTTTACAAAGGTCAATTTCCTTGGATGGTTGTCATGCCCATGAGGAGTTCGGCACTGCTGTATATTATTTTCTCGAGAATGCTTCGTATCTCGAAAATAAAAGCAAACAAGCCGAACATTTAATAATAAAATGGAAGTATGAAAAGGTCTCAATTCCTATTGAGCACAGGGTTTAAAAAACCTGTTTTACAAAACGTCATTGCTACATCTTGGTTAAAACTGAAATTTTCTATAAAATTCAAACCTTGTGTATATAGGTGCGAACGAGGCCTCGCACTACTTTCAAATAACTGCACATTGATCCACACACACAAACACGCACATTTATATAACAATTTCTTTGAAGAGTGGCGGTCACCGTGGTAACACGGATGTTGGGGGGTTCCTAACACCTCCCCTTTGCATAATCAAGCCTTCGAACCCAAAATGAATCTCGGTTTCACAGACCCGTCTAGCAGTGTCAAAACACTGGGTCAATGTGCAAACCTTTTCCGTTGCATTGGTGCAACTAGTTAAATACACCAACTGGCGACTCTTAAAGTCAAATCGTCGACATTATACATGTCGGACATTTTTCACTTGTTTTTTTAAACAAATCTCACATTAACATGAGAACACCAAAGAACAAGTAACGAAAAGGGACACTCGAAAATCTCGACGTCGAGAATTATGACCGGGGATTATTCGGTATAATCATGACCGTAATGTAATTAATGATGTGGTAAAAGTCCTCATTGGCCTGTAGTTCATTGATGGACAGTTGTTGGTATGATTATGACCAGGGATTATTCGCTATAATCATGACCATTGATGATTACATGAATATCCTTAGCCCGTAGTGTAAGGATGATTTGATGGTGTGGTTTATTTATTAAGCCGAGTCTCAACGATAAAGTTGATGAAAAACTTTTAAATCATAGAAGATAGTAGATTTTATGCTTTACTTGACTCTTCTAATGGATTGCTTATTTCGCTGCAGTTGTTGATCTAAAACTTGTTGTCTATTATATTCTATCAGTTGTTATACTGTTGAAGGCTAAGGATAATTTATTCTGCATTATCTTAGTCATAATATTTCTTACTAGGCTAGTTGAGCTCACCCTTTCTTTCATTGTTCTCTTTAGGAAATGAGAATATAGCTGGGACAAGTCGGGGAATGGAGTGATGGTCCAAGATAAATGGCTTTAGTAGTCCTCACTATTCTACTGAATAATGTGATAATAATTGTAATGAGGACTCCATTGAGTGTGGATATTGTCTAGATGATAATATTCTTGTTTAAACTCTCAGCTATGTTTTGTCATATTTTACACCACTGTTGTATAATTAAGTTGTATTTGAATCTATGTACCATGTATCTGGCGACTCAAGATGGGTGATGTATACCTGTTTTGGGGGTGTCACAGTTGGTATCAAAGCTTAGGGATATGATCCCTGGCTGAGATGTGAGACAAGAACTAGGAGGGGAGAGACGGGAAATTCCTTCGCTAGTATGATCTACCTAAGTTTATTTGGTATTTAATTGGTCGGTCAGAGTATAGGTATAATATGTGATATGTCAATTAACCCTTGTTTTGTGACAGTGTTTGAAAATGGCATCTGAAAATGTTGAGATCAGCAATGAAGCACATGAGACCGTTGAGTCACCAACTATCAATACCAAGGATAATGTGCAACAGGAAGACAATAATCCTCAGGTAAATAACAACACCGATCAAATGATGAACGATGGGATGTTCAGAGGCTTTATGCAATTTATGCAACATTGGGTAAGAGAGACTCTTGTTCAAAATATAGGTGGAAATAATGGTAACCCACGATTGGCCATCACCGCTAGCGAGTTCAAGGAGCCGGGACCACGGAGTTTTTGGGAAAGCCGAACCACTTAAGGCGAGACGTGGTTAAAGCGGATCACCAAGATATTTGATGTCTTGGGTCAATTTCGAGGAACAAAAGTTCCCTTCGACCTTTATGTTGCGTGAAGAGGCAGATTACTGGTGGGAATCTGTAAAATGTACCCAGCCTGACGCACTCAAGATGTCTTGGGAGAAGTTCCGAGAGTTGTTCAATGATAAGTACTTTCCCAAAAGTATTCGTCACATGAAGGGGGTGAAGTTTATCAAGTTAGAGCAAAATAATATGACCGTGTCGCAATACGAGGCTAAATTTGCAGAGTTATCCCGGTTTGCATCCCATTTGGTCGATAATGAGGTGCGAATGACGCGAATGTTTCTAAGAGGTTTGAAACCTGATATATGTCAATACCTCATTTCTCACAAAATTTGTTTATATTCAGATGTTGTGAATAGGGCTCAGTTATTGGAGCACGATAATGAGTCAGCACAACCAAAAGGCAACGACCAACAACACGATAATAATTGTATCGGTGGCAACGACCATTGGAACAGTGATAACCATCGTGGGGGAAATTATCATTCCAAGAATGGTAACCACTTCGGTGGTAATCATGGCCAATATAGTAGAAGTGGAAAATTCAAGAAGAGAAGATTTAACGATGATGGGAAGACGTCGGCAGCAGCAACAAATTCTAGGGGAGGAGAACGACCGCCAGTTAGATGCTATAGATGCGGAGAGGAGGGACATATCAGTCCAAGCTGCACGATGCAGTCCAAAGCATGTTATAATTATGGAAAAGAAGGTCACTTAGCCCAATTTTGTCATGCACCAAAGTCAAGTCCAGCTGGGACGGTGGCACCAAAGGCGGATACGGACAAAACAAAGTTGGTGGTTTTAGGAAGAGCGTTTTTCGTGACTTCTCAAAAAGCGAGTAACCCGAATGAAGTTAGCACGGGTTAGTTAATTGTAAATTCTTGCGAAGTCTATACCTTATTAGATACCGGTTCTACCCATTCTTTTATCTCTCTTGCCTTGCGCTCAACGTTTAAATTTAACTCTAGAGAAGTTAGACTTTGACTTATCGGTTAAAACTCTTTAGTAGAAACCTTCATTTCATGTGTTATCCAAGTCTTGGATGAGAGTCACAGTTTTGAATGATATTTCTATTGTTAATAAATTTCCTAACGTATTCTTGAATAGTTCTTAGCCTACCCCTAGAGCGTGAAATCGAATTTTGTATTGACCCCGGTACAAAACCCATTTCTAAAACCCTCAAATATTTCTTCACTTAAAATGAACGTATCATGCGCCAAAGACGTTGGCTCGAGCTGTTGAAGATTATGACCATACCATTCAATATCATCATGGACGAGCGAACGTGGTAGCTAACGCGTTGAGTAGAAGATCGTATGCGTTTATGAGTGCGATGTTGTTAACACAAAAACCCATTTCGTATAACTTACAAATGATGAAGATAGAGGTAAAGACTCTAAGAACCTATGTGATGATGTCAAATAATACGAGTAGAATCGATGTTAACCGATAAAGTTAAAATTGCTCAAGTTACACACCCGGAGCTGATGAGTGTGAAGAAGAAGGTTCAAGAGGGCATTATTCTAGAAGCAAGAGTCAATGAAGAGAGGAAATCTCAACCCTTAATTTAATTGGCCCATTTGAAATCCTCGATCGAGTAGGAACTGTGGCCTATAGACTCGCTTTACCACTAAGTATGTCGCGTGTTCATAACGTTTTCACGTATCGATGTTACGTAATTATGTGGATGACCCAAACCACATTATTGAGTTGGAACTAGACGAGATAGCAGAAGATTTAACGTATGAAGAGAGACGTGTGTAAAATCTTTGATAAGAAGGATCACATTCAACACTCAAAGGTTATACCTCAAGAGTTAGAATCTTAAATGAAGTCAAGGTATCCTTACCTCTTCGGCATACTAGGTACGTATATAAATTTCGAGGGATAAATTTCATAGCGAGGGGAGATTGTGATACCCCAAATTTTATGAAAAAAGATTTAAATTTCTTGAAATATTTTTTTTGAATATTATGGTGTGGATTTGATATAATGTTATAGTTGTGGGTAATATTTATAAATTTTGAAAAGTATGCAAGTTGTTATATAATATTCGATTGGTCGAGGAATATTCTTTTGTCGTGGAATATCCGTAAATGCGGCGGCACAATCATTAGTGGACCCCATAATGTAAGTATTGTTGTAGTTAGTTAAAAGCACTAATTATCATTTTATAAAAATAATGGCGAAAGTATTACCGTTAAAACCGGTTAACTACCCTAGTAGTAAAGTAAATCTGATGTCTGGCGTGGTTGCATAGTAGCACACGGTATTGATTATTGATGCTTACGTGAGAAGTCACTCAGTTATACTTAATTATTGCTACAGTAATTGCTGCATCATATCTCTCATATTATTGATTCAATTATTGTCACAGTATCATCTGCGTAATATGTTATATTATTAAATCAATAATTGAGACTGCAAAGTTCTTCATATTATTATTTGCAAAATTGACAATGTCTAGAAGTTCTGTCAAGGAGAGGTTTGGTCACCTATTTGCGTGCCAATAAGGAGAAATCCTTATCGAAAAGCCCCCTCTTTCCTGGGAACGACCTGATTGTTAAATATTGTGAATTATAATATTAATGATGAATAAGTTCGTGTTGATTAAAGATGAAATTGATAGTTCCATTATGTTGGAATTATTAGTGTTAGTGAAAATCGACATTTATTTCGATAATAAATGATGTTTGGAGGTTATATTGACCAATTGGGTAATTAACCGGATAAATGAGCAATTAATTGCTATTGATTCACATGATTATAACTATTTGTTCACATGTGTGTACTATTGATTCACATTCTTGTACTATTAGGGGAGGTGGTGCAAGATTGATAATACTTGCATGACTAAGTTAAAAATGGAGGTATAGTTGAAGGTACTATACTGTAATTCCTATTTTCACATGATTATAACTATTGATTCACATGATTGAACTATTGATTCACATTATTTACTATTATGGGAGGTGGTGCAAGTTTGATAATACTTACAGGACTAAATTAAAAATGAAGAAAAAGAGGCAGGTATTATACTATAATATTTTGAGCCCCAAAACGTGCAATTATCATAACTATATTTTCCTATAAATAAAAGCTCATTCTTCCTTCATTTCTCATCAATTCACTAAATCTATATAGCAATTATTATAGAGAGAAATTATAGAGAGAAAGAAGAAGAGAAGTCTGCTACCTCACTATTCCAGTATCCAGTTTTCTCTAAGGTAAGGGGTATTATTTCCTTCGTATTCATGAAGAGAGCTTTTGTTATTCCATTCTTTATTATTATGTTGGAATAACCTGTCTATGCAAAGTACCGCATACATGGTGAAATTCTTCTGTTATTCCATTCTTTATTATTATGTTGGAATAACCTGTCTGTGCAGTCCATCGCATGCCTGGTGAATTCTGTTGTTATTTCATTCTTTATTATTTTGTTGGAATATCCTATCTGTGTGGATTACACATGACCTAGTTTCGTTCTTTATTATTCTGTTGGAATATCCTATCTGTGCGGATTACGCATGACCTGGTTTCGTTCTTTATTATTCTGTTGGAATATCCTATCTGTGCGGATTACGCATGACCTTGTTCCATTCTTTATTATTCTATTGGAATAACATGTCTATGTGGATTACCGCATGCATGGTGAATGATCCTTCGTATTCATTCTTTATTAAATTGTGGAAATGATCTGTTTACGTGGATTACCGCATGGCAGGTGAAAATCCATTTGCAGTTTCATATATTCTATTATACTTGTATGAGATATCATTTCTTTTGTACTTGTCATGGAATATCATTTTCTTTGGTATTTTTTTATGAGTTTACTATTCACGGGTTACTAATCACCCGGTTGCTATTCACTCTAGAATTATTCACTCGGGTATTCGGGGTACTTTTCGTACCAGAGTACTATTCATGAGTTACTATTCATGGGTTACTATTCACCTGATTACTATTCACTTCAGTATCATTCACTCGGGTATTCAGGACACTTTTTGTGTCGGGGTACTATTCACCCCAAAAATATATTTCTTTTCTGTCCAAATTATTTTTGGTACATGAATATTTTTCTTGAATTTTACTCTACAAAGCAATATCATATTGACAATTTAGACGTTATTGATTTATGGATAAATTAAATTATAAATCTTTAAAAATTTTCCTTGAACTTGTTTTATTGAATTATTATGTCATAATCATCATCCTCATGTTTATATTGTCATTAAAGTCTTCTTTGGCTTACGTGCATAGATGGACTTGGTATGATTATGACCATGGATTATTCGATGGTGTGGTTTATTTATTAAGCCAAGTCTCAGCGATAAAGTTGATGAAAAACGTTTTAAATCATAGAAGATAGTAGATTTTATGCTCTACTTGACTCTTCTAATGGATTGCTTATTCCGCTGCAGTTGTTGATCTAAAACTTGTTGTCTATTGTATTCTATCAGTTGTTATATTGTTGAAGGCTAAGGATAATTTCGTTTCCATTATCTTAGTCATAATATTTCTTACTGGGCTAGTTGAGCTCACCCTTTCTTTCATTGTTCTCTTCAGGAAATGAGAATATAGCTGGGACGAGTCGGGGAATGGAGTGATGGTCCAGGATAAATGGCTTTAGTAGTCCTCACTATTCTACGGAATAATGTGATAATAATTATAATGAGGACTCCATTGAGTGTGGATATTGTCTAGATGACAATATTCTTATTTAAACTCTCAGCTATGTTTTGTCATATTTTACACGACTGTTGTATAATTAAGTTATATTTGAATTTATGTACCATTTATCTGGCGACTCAAAATGGGTAATGTAAACATGTTTTGGGGGCGTCACATAGATCTTCTATTAGCTTGCATGCCATTCGTTGAGTGCTCTCTGGCTTCCTTTAGGTGAGATGTATCTTTGCAATACCAACCAAAGGCTTCATTCCTTTGGATATTCTGGGAGTGCTCAATTGTTGAGAATCGTGTTTGCTCTACGATTCTTCTTTGGCTTTATGAGCACATCTATTGAGGTCTTAGCTCTGCACTCTACGATTCATCTTTGGCTGTGCAGACACTACGACTCCGAGATCAAATCTTGACACTACGATTTCTGTCGTTGTGCTTGTTGTCTTCATCTGATCTTGCTCGACTACGATCTCTGCCTTTGATATGATCAGTAGACTCTATGACTCTGAGTGTAGTCTATAATTCTTGACATGGCTTCGGCAGATGCTCGGTCGGCTCGTATGCAAGTTGTCTCTACGATTTTGAACATGACTTCCTCAGTAGACTATGGCTCCGAGGAAGCTTTACTTGACACGCTACGATCCTTCCTCGTCTCTCCTGGCAGTCTACGAACTCCAAGATTTACTATCTTGCAGACTACAATTCTGCCTCGATAGCTCTCGAGTAATCCTTGACTCTCCTGGCAGACTACTATTTCTAGTGCAGTGCTCGACAATCAGACAAGCCTATCTATTACATCATTCGATCAACCTAGCATGTTTGATCTATCTATGTTTATAGTCCTTGTACATCATTTCTTTTTAAGGACTTTACAAAGTTGTTTTGCTTATGTAGGATTAACCTAACATATTTGATCAATTCATTCTAAGTCCTTGTACATATGTTTCTATAATCTATCAGAGGACTTTACAGCTTTTCTTAATGCAATCTTACTTGCATATTCATTCATATGTATATCATAATCAAATCATATGTAAATAGGAATATCATTTGCATGCTTATTCCTAACAATCTCCCCCTATTTGATTATGACAAAAATAATAAGTGTATATACATGTTATGAATGAATCTTATATACAGTGAGCAGCTGTATTTCTAAAACAGATAATCATGGATGTCATTTATAATGATGTGAAATTTTAATACACTGACATACACTGACATTTTACATCCTGGATCCAGAACATACCTAACTAGTTAGAGATGTACCTCTTTGGCTCCATGTATGCTTCTAGGATGTATGTTGATCAGCTATTCATCTGTTTGATCTTGCACCTTCTCACCCTGGGACGTCGACTTCATTTCATTTGTTTGCTCCCCCTCAACCTTTGCAAACACAGGCTCATCATCTGTTGGCTCCCCCTCAGATGATAACCCAGCTTCTTCTTCTGCAGTCTTCTTGTCTTGTTTCTTTCTGCTCTCCTTGCTCTTTCTTGAATGCCTCTAACTCTGCCTCTTTTTCTCCCCCTTTTTGTCATTAATCATTTGGGAGAGTTGCTCCATGTTGGACATTAGTTGCTCCATCAGGTAGGAGGAGTTACCGACTTCAATCTTGAGTTCTTGGTGACTTAACTCAAGTTGCATAGAGAAAGATTGATTCATTTTGTCAATCTGGTCAGAGAGGACCTTGAGTTTCTCTTCATTTGCCTTTTGTGCTCGTAGAGCTTCAGCTTTTTGATCATTTATAGCCTTCAGATAGATGTGATCTCTTTCTTTGATTTTTAAAGATACATCTGCCATAGTGATTCTGTCTTGAACTGAGTTATCTTATGTTGCTGTCAACATCTTTGACTCTTCATTGATTAGAGATGTCTTCTCAACTAGCTCAGCAGAATTCCTCAACAGCTCTGCTCCATAGGAATTTAGTCATCTGGTTTGACAACTTCTTGTTGAACACTAGCTTGGACTCTATGATTTTCATCCTTGGACAGATTTTCGAAAGTGTTGACAATCTAAAAATTCATTGAGTACCAATTGATATTGGAAGATGAAGGGATGTTGGGCAACAGTGCTTGAGCAGATGAAGGCTTCTCATTTTGGACTTGAACACTATCAGTGGTAGAGTGAACAGACTCTACGATTATCTCCTTGGTCATAAGCCTTCTGCTTTCAGAGTCCACTTTACGATCGTAGGGAATATAGTGATTGCTAGCATGTCGATAGACTTTGTAATGGGGCTGGTCATTGGTCATCATGGTTGCATACTTCTTTACCCTTGGGAAGTTTTGTGACACAAGTTCCAAATTTGGAAACTGAGAGTAGCACCAGCTGAAGTAGCTCTCATCTTTATCAGTATGTGCCTTTAACCATGGCATCCATGGGAAAAACCATTTCATCAGAAGATCTTCAGAGTTATTGAGTATCGTTGAGCAATCTAATTCCATATTTTTCCAATTATGAAGCACTTCATATGTGGTCATTCTTACAACTCGAAGTTGTTCATTTCCATGATTTATCCATCTTGCTGCTGGTTCAACTGGTGGTTCATCAAAGACTTCCACTACTATTCTTCGGCTAATTCTGGCTGGAGAGAGAACAACATAGTATTCCAGTTCCTCTGATTCCTGATGTGCAGAATCAGAGTCTTTCTCCATTTCTTCCCTTTTTGAGCCTGAATCTTGCTGACTCCCTTCATCAGATTCATTAGTGAAGTACGCAAGTTGTTATATAATATTCGATTGGTCGGGGAATATTCGTACGACGGCACAATCATTGGTGGAACCCACAATGGAATTATTGTCGGATTGAGAAAATGACAAAAAATATTTTTTATGAAAATAACGGAGGAAGTTTTACCGTTAACTATTAAAACACTCGGTGTTAAAAGTACAGTAATACGCGTGGTTGCATAGTAGCACACGGTATTGATTATTGATGCTTACGTGAGAAGTCACATAGTTTTGTTCAATTATTGCTATAGTAATTGCTACACAGTATCTCACGTTATTTGATTCAATTATTGTCGATATTTTATATATTATTAAATCAATAATTGAGACGACAAAGTTATTAATATTATTATTTGCAATATTGACGATGTCTAGAAGTTCTATCAAGGAGAGGTTTGGTCACCTAATTGCGCGTCAAAAGGGAGAAATCCTTATTGGAAACCCCCTCTTTCCTGGGAATGACCTGATCGTTAAATATTGTGAATTATAATAATGATGATAAATGTTGTTAAAAATATTGAACGGATTTTTATGAAGTATTTGTTGTAAATATTGGCGTATTATTTGGATCCCCATTTACCCATTTTTTAAAATAATCGGTAGAAAGCTATTCGGTATTTTTTTATATATAATAAAAGGTGGGGCCCACATGTGATGATGACACATGGTGGGGCCCACGTGTGGAGGACTTTTGATGGAGGAAAATGTTGAATGTTCATGGGTGGGTGAAATTTCTCTTTTAAAGCATGTGTTATATATATATATATATATATATATATATATATATATATATATATATATATATATATATATTATAGTCGTTGGTTTTGTTTTATTGAGAAAATGAAGCATCAAGTGTAACCCGCGAATTGGCAAAATAATTTGTCTGAAAAAAAAACTGTTACGTCCGTGATCGATTATTCAAATAGTATCCTTTCCATTCTCTTATAAATAGGATGCTTAGTTAGAATTGAAAATCACACCAGAATCAGAGAATTCTTCTTCTATAATATTGAGCGTATTTCTTTAGAGTTTTAGAAAGCTTTAAGCATAGAAAATAGTGAAAGTTTTCTTCAAGAATATCCCCGCTATACCAGTTGGAATACTCTTCTTTTCGAGGTAAGGGATGTTATTTTTGTTCAATATTCGCTTGAAATAATATTTTCTTCCATACTATGTAGTATGTAAGTAATATTATTTCGTTTCAGATTTTGAATTCTATACTCGTTTTGTTAAAGTTTTGGCTTCTAAACTCCATGAAATTAGTAGAATATCCTTGATATTTGCGCTTCATCCAGTATTTCTTTATGGAAATATTATTCTGAGCATTCTCGATAAGTTAACTTTTTTTATGCCAGAGTACACTATTCACGGGATTACTATTCCCGAAGTACTATTCACGGGGTATTATTCACTCAAGTACTATTCACCTGGGGTACTATTAATGATAAAAATTGATTCATTTTCGGTCCAAATTATTTTTTGTACAATATTATTCTTGAATTTTACTCCACAAAGCAGTATCATGTTGACAATTTGGACGTTATTAATTTCTGGATAAATTAAATTATAAATCTTTAAAAATTTATCCTTGAACTTGTTTTATTGAATTCTTATATCATTATCCTCATGTTTATATTATGTTGAAAGTCATTTGTGGCCTGTAGTGCATAGATGGACTTGGTATGATTATGCCCAGGGATTATTTGGTATAATCATGACCGTAATGTTACAAATGATGTGGTAAAAGTCCTCATTGGCCCGTAATGCATTGATGAACAGTTGTTGGCATGATCATGACCATTGATGAAAACACGAATATCCTTGGCCCGTAGTGCATGGATAATTTTGTGGTCATGATACTAATGAATATCCTTGGTCGTAGTGCAGGGATGATGTGGATTATTTATTAAGCTGAGTCTCAGCGATAAAGTTGTTGAAAAACCTTTTAAATCATAAAAGATAGTAGATTTTATGCTCTACTTGACTCTTCTAATGGATTTCTTGTTCCGTTGCAGTTAAACTTAATGTTTGTTATATTTTATCAGTTTAACACTGTTGAAGGCTAATGATAATTTATTCTGCATTATCTTAGTCATAATATTTCTTACTGGGCTAGTTGAGGTCACCCTTTTTCTTTCATTGTTCTCTTCAGGAAATGAGAACGTAGCAGGGACTAGTCGGGGAACGGAGTGACGGTCTAGATGTTTGCATTAGTAGTCCTCACTATTCTATGAAATAGTATGATAATAAAAGTATTGAGGACTCCCTTTTAGTTTGAATACAGTCTAGAAGACAATATTCGTATTAAAACTCTCAGTTTATGTTTTGTCGTATTTTATATGACAGTTGTATTATTAAGTTAAACTGTATTTGAATTTTGTACCATGTATTTGGTGACTCAAGATGGGTGATATATACCTATTTTGGGGGCGTCACAGTTGGTATCAAAGCTTAGGGATATGATCCCTGGCTGAGATGTGAGACAAGAACTAGGAGGGGAGAGACTGGGAATTTCTTCACTATTATGACCTACTTAAGTTTAATTGATATTTAATTGGTCGGTCATAGTATAGGGATAATATGTGGCATGTCAATTAACCCTTGTTTTGTGGCAGTATTTGAAAATGACATCCGAGAATGTTGAGAATAGCAATGGAGCACAGGAGACCGTTGAGTCTCCACAGATCAATAATCAGGATAATGTTCATCAGGAAGGCGATAATCCTCATGAAATTAACAACACTGACCAAAAGATGAATGATGGAATGTTCAGAGGCTTTATGCAATTCATGCAACATCAAGAAAGAGCGGCTCATGTCCAAAATGTAGGTAGAAACACTGGCAACTCTCAGACGGTCACAGCTAAACAGTTCAAGGAGCTGGGACCACCGGAGTTTTTTGGATAGCCAAAACCACTTAAGGCGGAGATGTGGATAAAGCAGATCAACAAGATATTTGATGTCTTAGGATGCACCGAGGAGCAAAAGGTTCCCTTTGCCACCTTCATGTTGCGAGCAGAGGCAAATTACAGGTGGGAATCTGTAAAACGTACTCAACCTGCCGCACTGAAGATGTCTTGGGAGAAGTTCCAAGAACTGTTCAACGACAAGTACTTTCCTGAAAGTATTCATCACATGAAAGAGGTAGAGTTCATTAAACTGGAGCAAAACAACATGACCATGTCGCAGTACAAAGCCAAGTTTGCCGAGTTGTCTTGGTTTGCATCCCGCTTTATTGATAATGAGGAGAGAATGATGCGGATGTTTCTAAGAGGTTTGAAACTCAAGATACGTTAATACCTTATCTCTCACAAACTTTGCTTGTATTCAGATGTTGTTAATAGAGCTCAGTTATTGGAGCGCGATAATGAGTTAACCCAACCAAGAGAGAGCAAATGAAAATGATAATACCAATGGTAGCAGATCATCGAAGCGGTGACAAACAAACGTGGAGGAATCAACATGCGAAATGGTAACCACTTCGGTGGTAATCACGGCCAAGACAATAAGAATGGACATTTCAAGAAGAGGAGATTCAACAATGATGGAAAGACGTCAGCATCAACACCCGTTGTTAAGGAAGGAGAACGACCACCTATCATATGCTTCAAATGCGGAGGGGAGGGACATATCAGTCCAAACTGTGCACAACAGTCCAAAACATGTTACAATTATGGAAGAGAAGGTCACCTAGCTCGATTTTGTCGTTCAGGGAAGCCAAGTCCAGCTGGGATGGAGACACCAAAAGTCGTTCTAGAAAAGTCAAAAACCAATAGTTCAAGGGAGAGCGTTTGTCATAACCTCTCAGAAAGCAAGGAACCCGAACGAAGTCATCACGGGTAAGCTTATCATAAACTCTAGCGAAGTATATACCTTATTTGATACCGGTTCTACCCATTCTTTTATTTCTCCTACTTGCGCTCAACGTTTAAATTTGACTCCGGAGAAATTAGACTTTGACTTATCTGTTGAAACTCCGTTGGGAGAAACCTTCATTACATCCACTGTTTATAAGTCTTGTTTGATTCAAATCGGTACCCTCACATTACCTGTCGATCTTATTTCATTGAAAATACTTGCATTTGACGTAATTCTAGGGATTGATTGGTTAACTACTCATCATGCAAAAATTAATTATTTTCGTAAGGTTGTTAGCTTTCATATTCCTAACCAACCTATTATGCGAATTCAAGCAACCAAACCATTAAAATCAATCACTATCATCTCAAGCCATAAATCTATTCGTTTATTGAAAAATGGATGTCAGGCTTTCTTAGCTCATGTCACGAATTTAAACAAAAATACGTCAGTTTTGAATGATATTTTTATTGTTAATAAATTTCCTGATGTATTCCCTGAAGAACTTCCTGGCCTACCCCCTAGAGCGTGAAATTGAATTTTTTATCGACCTTGAACCTGGTACAAAACCAATTTCCAAAGCCCCATATCGAATGGCTCCTATAGAACTTCAGGAGTTAAAGACCCGACTGCAGGAATTGTTAGACATCGGTTTCATTCGTCCAAGTACGTGTCCTTGGGGTGCTCCTGTTCTATTCGTGAAAAAGAAAGATAGGAGTATGCGACTTTGTATTGATTATCGGGAGTTGAATCATGTCACCATTAAAAATAGGTACCCGTTGCCACGTATTGATGACCAGTTTGACCAGTTGCAAGGCGCCAAATTCTTTTCAAAGATTGATCTTCGTTCCGGATATCACCAATTGAAGATTAGAACCGATGACATTCCAAAGATGACTTTCAGAACTCGGTATGGGCATTATGAATTCCTAGTCATGTCTTTTGGATTGATTAATGCCCGTGCTGCCTTTATGGATATGATGAACCAAGTATTCAAGAAGTATTTGGATCATTTTGTGGTTGTCTTTATTGATGACATCCTCATATACTCCAAAAGTCGTGAAGATCATGAGTTGGCTGATACTCCAAAAGCTTCGTGAAAACAAGCTTTATGCCAAGTTGAAGAAATCCGAGTTCTGGCTTGAGGAAGTAGCATTCCTTGGGCACGTAGTATCAAGTCATGGAATATTTGTTGACCTGACAAAGATTGAAGCTATTCAAAGCTAGGAGCAACCTAAATCAATGAATCAAGCACGTAGCTTTCTCGACTTAGTTTGGTTATTATCGAGATTAAGTAGAAGGGTTTTCTCGAATCGCTACTCCATTAACTCAAATTGACTCGAAAAGATACAAAATTTGGTTGGAGCGAGGAATGTGAAAGAGTTTTCAAGAACTCAAGAGAGACTCATTTCAAAGACTGCTCGACAATACCATCCGGCTCGGAGGATTTGTCATCTATCTACGATGATGCTTCGGCAAAGGGTTAGGATGTGTTCTCATGCAACATGGGAAAGTCATAGCCTATGCCTCTCTAACAACTCAAAGAATATGAGAGGAATTATCCTACTCATGATCTAGAGTTGGCAAATGTTGTCTTCGCACTTAAAATTTGGAGGCATTACCGTATGGAGAAAGTGGAGATCTATCTGGATCATAAAAGCCTAAATATTTCTTCACTCAAAAGGAACTCAACATGCGAAGAATGACGTTGGCTCGAATCTGTTGAAAGATTATGATCATACCATTCAATACCACCTTGAAAAGCAAACGTGGTAGGCGGCGCATTGAGTAGAAGATCATATGCGGGTACGAGTGCGATATTGTCAATGCAGAGGCCCATTTTGTATGACTTATAAAGGATGGAGATAGAGTTAAAGACTCCAGGGACCCACGTGATGATGGAAAATATACGAGTAGAACCGACTTTAATCGATAAAGTTAAAGTTGCTCAAGCTACAGACCTGGAGCTGATGCGTATGAGGAAGAAAGTGGAAGAAGGTGCTATCTTGGAAGCAAGAATCGATGAGGAAGGAATACTAGAGTCAACTCTAAACTTTGTGTTCCTAACGATTCTGACTTGAAGTATAAAATTATGATGGAGGCACACAACACACCATTTGCAATCCATCCTGGGAGTACCAAAATGTATCGTGATCTTCGACATACATTTTGGTGGAGCAATATTAAGAGAGAGATAACGCAGTTTATCTCAAGGTGTCTAACTTGTCAACGAGTCAAGGTGGAGCATCAAGTTCCAAAAGGTCCATTGCAACCACTTGAAATTCTAGAATGGAAGTGGGAGCACATTACCATGGATTTCATTCTTCGGGTCTTCCCAAGGTTTCTCAAGGCATAGATGCAATTTGGGTCATTGTTGATAGATTGGCCAAGTCTACTCATTTCTTACCTATACGAGAAACTTATACACTTGAACGTCTTGCTCGTATGTACATAAACGTGGTTGTAAGATTGCATGGTATGCCAGTATCTATAGTTTCTGATCGAGACCCAAGATTCACTTCAAGATTTTGGGTTAGTTTACTAAAAGCTATGGGCATAGATTTACAATTTAGTTCGGCATATCATCCTCAAATGGATGGGCAGTCAGAGAGGACTATTCAAACTCTTGAAGATTTATTAAGACTCTGTGTCCTTGACTTCAAAGGAAGTTGGGACAAGTTCTTACCATTGGTGGAGTTTTCCTACAACAATAGTTATCAAGCAAGTATTGGCATGGCTCCATTTGAGGCGTTGTATGGAAGAAAGTGTCATTCTCTCAAAGATCTTTGGGATGAGGTGGGAGAAGCAACGTTGTTGGGACCGGAGTTGGTACGTATGACTATGGAAAAGATTCAAATGATCCGACAACGTATAAAAACCTTACACGATCAATAAAAGAGTTATGCTGATCTTCATCGAAAGGACGTGGAATTCAATATTGGAGATCATGTGTTGTTACGTGTTGCTCCATGTAAAGGAGTCACGGGATTTGGAAAGAGAGGAAAGCTCAACCCTTGATTCATTGGCCCATTTTTAATCCTCGATCGAGTAGGAACTATGGCCTATAGACTTGCCTTACCGCCAAGTATGTCTCGTGTTCATAACATTTTTCATATATCCATGTTACGTAAATATGTGGAAGACCCGAACCAAATCATTGAGTTAGAACCGGACGAAATAGCGGAAGATTTAACGTATAAAGAGGTTCCTGTTAAAATCTTGGATAAGAAGGAACATATTTTGCGCTCCAAGGTTATACCTCAAGTCAAAGTTTTGTGGAGAAACCACGATGTTGAGGAAATGACCTGGGAGTTAGAATCTGAAATGAAATCAAGGTATCCTCACCTCTTCGACATACCAGGTATGTACCCTAATTTCGAGGGCAAAATTTCATAAGAAGGGGAGGTTGTAAGACCCCAACTTTTATGAATAAAGATGAATTTTCTATAAATATCATTTTTGAATATTATGGAGTGAATTTGATATAAAGTTATAGTTGTGGGCAATATTTATAAATTTTGCAAAGTACGCAAGTTGTTATATAATATTAGATTGGTCGAGAAATATTCGTTTTAACCGGAAATATTAGTACGACGGCACAATCAATTGTGGACCCCACAACAGAATTATTGTCAGATTGAGAAAACCACAAAAATATCTTTTTATGAAAATAACGGCGAAAGTTTTACCGTTAACTATTAAAACACCCGGTGTTAAAAAGTACGATGTCTGGCGTGGTTGCATAGTAGCACGGTATTGATTATTGATGCTTACGTGAAGTCACTAGTTTTGTTCAATTATTGCTACAATAATTGTTGCATAGTATCTCACGTTATTTGATTCAATTATTGTCGATATTTTATATATATTATTAAATCAATAATTGAGATGACAAAGTTATTAATATTATTATTTGCAATATTGACGATGTCTAGAAGTTACATCGAGGAGAGGTTTGGTCACCTAATTGCTTGCATAGGAAGAAATCCTTATTAGAAAGCCCCCTCTTTCTTGGGAACGACCTGGTCGTTAAATATTGTGAATTATAATAATGATGATAAATGTTTTTAAACATATTGAAGGGATTTTTATGAAGTATTTGTTGTAAATATTGGCGTATTATTTGGACCCCCATTTACCCATTTTTCAAAATAATCGGTAGAAAGTTATTTGGTATTTTTTATATATATATAAAAGGTGGGGCCCACATGTGATGATGACATGAAATGAAATGGGGGATGAAATGGTAAGAAGACTTTTGGTGGAGGAAAATGTATAATGTATCACGGGTGGGTGATAATTTCTATATTTTAAATATATGTATATATATATAAAATATATATATATATATATATATATATATATATATATATATATATATATATTTATTATTTTTTTGTTTTATTGAGAAAATGAAGCATCAAGTGTAACCCGTGAATTGTCAAAATAATTCGTCTAAAAAAAACTGTTACGTTCGTGATCGATTATTCAAATAGTATCCTTTCCATTCTCCTATAAATAGGATGCTTAGTTAGAATTGAAAATCACACCAGAATCAGAGAATTCTTCTTCTATAATATTGAGCGTATTTCTTTAGAGTTTTAGAAAGCTTTGAGCGTAGAAAATAGTGAAAGTTTTCTTCAAGAATATCCCCGCTATACCAGTTGGAATACTCTTCTTTTCAAGGTAAGGGATGTTATTTTTGTTCAATATTCGCTTGAAATAATATTTTCTTCCATACTTTGTAGTATGTAAGTAATATTATTCCGTTTCAGATTTCGAATTCTATACTCGTGTTGTTAAAGTTTTGGCTTATAAACTCCATGAAATTAGTAGAATATCCTTGATATTTTTGCTTCATCCAGTATTTCTTCATGGAAATATTATTCTGAGCATTCTCGATAAGTTTTAACTTTTTTATTCCCGAAGTACTATTCACGGGGTACTATTCACTGGATACTATTCACTCTAGTATTATTCACTTGTGGTACTATTCATGATAAAAATTGATTCATTTTCGGTCTAAATTATTTTTGGTACAATATTATTCTTGAATTTTACTCCACAAAGCAGTTTCATGTTGACAATTTGGACGTTATTGATTTCTAGATAAATTAAATTATAAATCTTTAAAAATTTATCCTTGAACTTGTTTTATTGAATTTTTATATCATTATCATCATCCTCATTTTATATTATATGTTGAAAGTCATCTAGCATGGCTGTAGTGCATAGATGGACTTGGTATGATTATGCCCAGGGATTATTTGGTATAATCATAACCGTAATGTTACAAATGATGTGGTAAAAGTCCTCATTGGCCCGTAGTGCATTGATGGACAGTTGTTGGCATGATCATGGCCATTGATGAAAACACGAATATCCTTGGCCCGTAGTGCATGGATAATTTGTGGTCGTGATACTAATAAATATCCTTGGCCGTAGTGCGGTGATTCGATGATGTGGATTATTTATTAAAAGTCTCTCAACGATAAAAGTGATGAAAAACCTTTTAAATCATAGAAGATAGTAGATTTTATACACTACTTAACTCTTCTAATTGATTGTTTGTTCCACTTCAGTTAAACTTGATGTTTGTTATATTTTATTAGTTTAACACTGTTGAAGGCTAATGATAATTTATTCTGCATTATCTTAGTCATAATATTTCTTACTGGGCTAGTTGAGCTCACCCTTTTTTTGCTTTCATTGTTCTCTTGAAAATGAGAACGTAGGCTGGGGACTAGTCGGGAAATGGAGTGACGGTCCGGATGATATCGCATTAGTAGTCCTCAATATTCTATGAAATAGTGTGATAATAAATGTATTGAGGACTCCATTTGAGTTTGAATACTTGTCTAGAAGACAATATTCAGATTAAAACTCTTCATTTATGTTATGTCATTTTACCTTGGTTGTATTATTTTGTATTTGAATTTTGTACCATGTATTTGGTGACTCAAAATGTGTGATGTATACCTATTTTGGGGGCGTCATAATATTCATTATAATCACATCCACGAATTATCCATGCACTTTTTTGTATTCATGTATTTGGTGGCGATAATGCCAATAATCATGTGCATAATGGGCCAATAGGACTTTTACAACATTATTTTGGGTTTGAAGGATTTATTTTAATGAAATAATTAAATTAAATGAATGGTTTAATATTAAAGAAAGTAAATAAATTAAATAAAGTAATGTTTAATTCTAATTTATTAATTAAATTATATATATGTAATTATTTATTAATTATAAGTATAATTATAATAAAAATTATAATGATTATAATTACTATTATAAGTTATTTAAATTAACTAAACTAAAGTTATTTAAATTAACTAAAGTTTGACAAGTGGAAACTATATAATATAAGATTATTAAAATAATCTAGTTTGCGAGTTATGTGTTTAGCCAAACAAGGCCTTGTGGCCTTTGGCTTATTCAACTGACGTTTTTTTTTTTAACTGCTAAGTACGTGGGAGGTGAGGCTCTATCAGTTATATTACATGTCTTATTTCTCCTAATGGCTAACTAAAAAGAACAAAGAGGTAGAGAGAAAGAATACAGAGAATTGAGAGTTGGAGAAGGTTTAGGATTGAGAAGGATTTGCTAGAACCTTGTTAACATCAAAGGGTTAAGGTATAATCTACCCCTAATTCTAATATTTAGTTTTTGTAATTTTCTATTCTCTGGAAATTGGGTTTTGGTTGAATTATTGTAGAAGATATTGTTTATATGTATGTATTCTCTTGCTCAATCTGTTAGTTATCCTCTATAACTCTATGTTGGTGTTCAAATACATGAAATTTGGGTTTCTAAGGAGAAAAGTAAATAACAATATTTTTGTTTGAAAGTGGCTTTAGAAATTACAAAATTACATGCTCAATATGTGTTATAATCTGTTATTTGATGTTACAATATGTTAGTATGTTAAGAAACGAATGTGGCGTAGTTTAAATCATGTCAATTGGTTAAGAAACGAGTTCGTGGCGATCGAATTCGTTAAAAGTGTCAAAATTGAAGAAATTTGGAAAACTAGGGTTTTAATTCCTCAAAATTATGTATATGTAATGTTTTTGTATATAGAATGGTGTATAACATGCTTAACTATGTTATTAAAGAGTTTTAGATGTTTAGGTTTGTGAATTTTGTAGTGTTTTGGTTAGAATTGGACAACTGCTATGTATCGAGTCAGTCTGCAGCTTCGGTTTACAAGACATGCATACCACATACTTGTAGGCCATTATAATAGCGTAAACGTAGAGTTAAGCCATTGAGTTTTCTGGCGAATGAAGTAGCAAACGCAGTGTAGGCTTGTGTTAAGCTTGGCTTGGGCAAGAATCGTATCAGTGCGTTGCCTAAGCCTAGCAGAGAGAGTTCATTTATTCAGAGGTTATGATTAATGGAATTAATTAGTTTATAATACGTGTTAATGATGTTAAGACATTATGCGGGTTACAATAACAGATTGTAAGGTGTTGTAATACAAAATGTGAAGATTTTAAGTAATTATTTATATAAGTTATGTAATGAACCAAATGTGATGTTTTTAAAAGTTAAAGATAAATGATAAGGTTTATGTTAGTTTATAGAGTGATTTCAGAATCGTTAAGGTGTTAACCAATATGGTTAGATGTTAAGTTAAGGTTATAATCTAAATGATGGGTTAAACCCATAAAGCTAATAGTAATACAACTAATTGTTATTGCGATTCCAATGATATGTGTAGGGTAATTGGAGAACAGTATTACATTTGTGTAGCTTACATACAAGGCAAGTTTCAAAACCTTAACTCTTTACATTGAGCAAGCTTTCTAACTTCATTCTTTTATTAATGAATGCAAGTTCCTAAATTTTTATTGAGCAAGACTATTGATTCTATCCTTATGTACGATTGAATAAGCTCTTGTAACCTAATTCGTTACCTTGAGCGAGTTTTACTTTTCTAAACCTTGATATTATTATTCAAAGCATATATTGTTCTAATACATCGATTCAAATGAGATTGTTCTAACTCTTTTGTATATAGCACTTTGCATGTATATCATGTTTAGTCAATTATATATTGTTGATATCTGATCTTTGACTTTGATAGCCTTGTTCAGTTATACATTCTTGTATTAAACCTTCAAGTAGTAAGCAAACTCTTATTGATTAAATTAATCTGTAATTGAATAGTGTTCTAAAATTCTAGAATCACTGATAAGCTAGTTCCAAATTAAACTTTCTTAGTGCGGAAGTTCTAAATTCAAACTGAGACGAACAACCCTAACATAGGGGATTTTGTACGTATAACGTTTAGATGTATGTGCACAATACATGGTACAAAGGGTTAATCCCCCTAAGTATGATAAGAAGGGTTTGTATAATCTAAATGACTGTTAAGGTTGAGGTAATAATACCTAAATACCAAAGATATAGTTCGTGGTCTTAAGACCCTCAGATATTAACTTGTTTTCTATTTTGATTCGTAGAACAAGTTCATTATTGTTCAGCATTCGTTGTTCATTCTCATGTTGTTATCATTATTACTTCCTATATCAATGAGCAATTGTTTGCTCACTCTTGCAATTAACACTGCAGCTAAAGTAGAGAAAGTCGATGAGCCATCTACTAGCAAAGAAAAGGGCAAAATATCCAAGTGTTGAAGACTTATGAGAATTTTATTTTAATGAATTATGTTAAAGACTTGTTTTATTTTAGGATGTATTCCGCAAACTTATGTAATAATTTTAAGGTTAGATTACCTGGGATTATTTTTGAGATGATGATGTAACCCTTTAATGGGAAAAGATTATTGTTTAAGTTATTTAAATTATGTCTTTGTCCTTTATTATGGGTAGTTAGATGTAATGGTTTTGGATAGTGAACACCAAATCTTGTGGGAATGGAGTACCCGGATTTGGGAGTGTCACAATAATCATACCAATCAACAGTCCATCTATGCACTATGGACCAAAGATGACTTTCATCACAATTTAAGCATGCGAATGATGACAATGATATAAGAATCAATCAAACGAAATCAAGGATAAATATTAAACATTGTTAATTCAATTTATCGAGAGAAGAAGAATTCTCTGATTTTGGTGTGATTTTCAATTCTAAACTAAGCTTCCTATTTATAGGAGAATGGCAGGCCATTATTTGAATTTAGAAAATCACGGGTGCACAATACAGGATTCACGGGTGCAAATCATCTATATACAATTTGGAACAACCAATAAGGGAGTACCCTCTTTTGAAGGTAACAAGGAAATTGGGAGATGTAGACCAATGAGAGACAACCCTCTTTTGAAGGTAATTAGCAAAGTGGGAGATGTAGACCAATGAGAGAGCACCCTCTTTTGAAGGTAATTAAGGGCTATTATTCTGTAAATTAATCTACATAAATCAACTAGAACAAATACCAATTTAACAAGATAATTGA
Source organism: Panax quinquefolius (assembly GCA_020205615.1). Classification (NCBI taxonomy): domain Eukaryota; kingdom Viridiplantae; phylum Streptophyta; class Magnoliopsida; order Apiales; family Araliaceae; genus Panax; species Panax quinquefolius. The sequence goes on along the minus strand of CM035153.1, from coordinate 101,361,229 downwards.
ACAAACATCTTCTACTTATCAATTATTATTCTTATATTTAAATAACACAATCTTTCAATAATTATTCATTATTAATATTATAACTCATAATATTAACAACCAAATCATTCCCAAGAAAGAGGGGGCTTTCCAATAAGGACTTCTCCTTATTAGTGCGCAATTAAGTGACCAAACCCCTTTCCTCGACAGAACTTTCTAGATATTATCAATAAGGCAAATAATAATATGAATAACTTTATCGTCTCAATTATTGATTTAATAATATAAAATATTGTGACAATAATTGAATCAATAATGTGAGACACTATGCATCAACTACTGTGGCAATAATTGAGTTTAACTAAGTGAATTCTCACGTAAGCATTAATAATCAAAGATACTATGCAATACCATGTGCTACTATGCAACCATGCGTATTACTATACTATTATCATCGGGTCTTTCAATAGTTTAATGGTAAAACTTTTGCCGTTATTTTTATAAAAAGTTATTTATGTCGTTTTCAAACTCCGAAAATAATTCCGTTGTGGGGTCCACCAATGATTGTGCCGTCGTACGAATATTCTTTGATAAAACGAATATTCCCTAACCAAACAAATATTTTATGATAACTTGCTTACTTTGCAAAATTTGTAAATAATACCCACAACTATAACATTAAATCAAATCCACACCTTATTATTCAAAAAGATATTTGGAGAAAATTAAATATTTATTCATAAAAGTTGGGGTCTTACATAGAAAGCGACAGAAATAACCTTTTTATAAAAATAACGGCAAAACTTTTACTGTAAAACTGTTGAAATACCCGATGATAAAAGTACAGTAATACGTGTGGTTGTACAGTGGCACACGGTATTGCACAGTATCTCTGATTATTGATTCTTATGTAAGAAGTCACTCAATAATTGATACAGTCAAATTGCACAGTCTTTCATATTATTGATACAATAATTGTTACAGTGATAATTGAATAGTATTTTACATTATTGATTCAATAATTGTCATGACACAGTAACTCATATTATTGCAAAGATATTATTAGATAGAATTATTGATAATGTCTAGAAAGTCCGAAAGGGGTTAGGTTATATAATTGTGCGCCAGTAAGGAGAAATCCTTACCAGAAAGCCCCTTCTTTCCTGGGAACGATCTGGTTGTCAGTATTGTGAATCTATAATATTAATTAGAAATAGTTATTAAAGAATTGTAAATAATTGATGAATATGGTAAGTAAATATTTCTTTAAATTTTGATATAAATAGAGGAATTTTAGAATGAGAGAATTGTCGAATGTTGTTATTTTTTTTATGAAACCATAATTATCTTCTCCGATAATATATTTATATATTATTATAATATTACATTATAATAGTATAATGTGATAATATAATAGAATAAATTTTATAATTTAAAGGGTAATATTATTATAATAAATTTATGGTATAAGAATAAAATGAGATGGAAGAGAGCAAATTGAATTTAAAATTCTTTTTAATAATTATAAAATATTTTTAAACATGTGAAATAAATGAGGGAGTCCTCATTTTGAATTTGAATTCTGTAAGACCCCAACTTTTATGAATAAAGATTTAATTTTCTCGAAATATCTTTTCAAATAATAAGGTGTGGATTCGATATAATATTATAGTTGTTGGTAATATTTACAAAGTTTGCAAAGTAAGCAAGTTGTCATAAAATATTCGTTTTGTTGGGGAATATTCATTTTATTAGGGAAAATTCGTACGACGACACAATCATTGGTGGACCCCACAATGAAATTACTGTTGGAGTTAGAAAACGACAGAAATAACTTTTTATAAAAATAACGGCAAAAGTTTTACCGCTAACTGTTGAAATATCCGATGATAAAAGTACAGTAGTACGCATGGTTGCATAGTAGCACATGATATTGTACAATATCTTTGATTATTGATGCTTATGTGAGAAGTCACTCAATTTTATTCAATTATTGACACAGTAGTTGATTCATAGTATCTCACATTATTGATTCAATTATTGTCACAATATTTTATATTATTAAATCAATAATGGAGACGACAAAGTTATTCATATTATTATTTACATTATTGACGTTGTCTAGAAAGTTCTATCGAGGAAAGGGGTTTGGTCACCTAATTGCGCGCTAATAAGGACAAATCCTTATCGGAAAGCCCCGTCTTTCCTGGGAATGATCTGGTTGTTAATATTGCGAGTTATAATATTAATGATGAATAAATATTATTAAAAATGTTTTTAGTGAAGCCAAGTGAATTAAGATAAATAGAGGGGTTTTTATGAAGTATTTATTGTAAATTTGGTTTATTACATGGACCCCCACTTACTCATTTTCAAAATCGTCAATATAGCAAGTTATCTTAGGATTTCTTATTACTTATATATATATATATATATATATATATATATATATATATATATATAGGGGTTCTATCCACAGCAACCGGTTGCTGTGGAGCAACCCCTTTTTTGCCCTGTTGAATTTTTATTTTATATTTTTTTTGCTCCAAATTAAATTTTAACAGCTGTGGGTAGTTTCTCCACAAAGAACCGGTCATTGGATGGAACCCCATATATATATATATATATATTATATAAGTTTCGTTTTATATATAAAATAGAATATATTATATTTTATTATGCATAGTGTTGCATAATACTGCATAGTGTTTGCATAGTGCATCATAGTAAAATTAAAATTTTTTAGAATTCGCCCGTGAAGAATTCGTCTGTGATATGTCACTGTGCAGTCCGTGATTTTCTAATTCAAATAGTATCATGTCATTCTCCTATAACTAGGATGCTTAGTTTAGAAGTAAAAATCACACCAGAATCATAGAATTTTTCTTCTATAATATTGAGCGTATTTCTTTTGAGTTAAGGAAACTTTGAGTGTAGCAAATAATGCAAGTTTTTCTTCAAGAATATTTCCGCTATACCAGTCAGAAGTACTCTCCTTTTAAGGTAAGGGATATTATTTTTGTTCAATATTCGTAAGAAATAATATTTTCTTCCATTCAGATATTATGTAAGTAATATTATTTCGTTTCAAATTCCGAATTCTACACTCATTTTGTTAAGTATTGCTTCTATATTCTTTGAAATTAGTATAATATCCTTGAAATTTGCGCTTTATCTAGTATCGTTTCACAAGAATATTTTTTAGAACATTCTTATTAAATTTTGATCTTTTCATGCCGGGGTACTATTCACGAAGTACTATTCACGGGATACTATTCACCCAGGGTACTATTCATGATAAAAAATTGATTTCTTTTCTGATACATGAATATCATTCTTGAATTTTACTCCACAAAGCAGTTATCATGTTTACAATTTAGACATTCTTGAACTCTGGATAAATTAATTTATAAATCTTTAAAATTTATCCACGCACTTAATTAAATTATTATATCATTGTCATCATCCTTATGCTTATATTGTGATGAAAGTCATCTTTGACCCATAATGCATAGATGGACTGTTGATTGGTATGATTATGACTATGTATCGGTATAATCATGCCCTGTAATGTTACAAATGATGTGGTAAAAGCCCTCATTGGCCCGTAGTGCATTGATGGACAGTTGTTGGCATGATCATGACCATTGGTGATACAAACGAATATCCTTGGCTCGTAGTGCATGGATAATTCGTGGATGTGATAATAATGAATATCATTGGCACATAGTGCATGGATAATTCATGGATGACGTGATACTAACGAATATCCTTGGCCCGTAATGCATGGATAACTCGATGATTTGGATTATTTATTGAGCTGTCTTACAGCGATAAAATATTTATGATGAACTTTTAAATCATAGAAGATAGTAGATATTATGCTCTACTTGACTCTTCTAATGGATTGCTTGTTCCGCTATTGTTAGACTTGTTGTCTATTATATTCTATCATTTTTACACTTTTGAAGGCTAACTATAATTTATTCTGCATTATCTTAGTCATAATATTTTTTACTGGGCTAGTTGAGCTTACCCTTTGATTTCATTGTTCTCTTCAGGAAATGAAAATATAGCTGGGACTAGTCGGGAAACGGAGTGATGGTCCGAGATGGTGGCTATAGTAGTCCTCACTATTTATAAAATAGTGTGATAATAATTGTAATGAGGACTCTATTTGAGTTTGGATATTGTCTACGAGACAATATTCGTGTTAAAACTCTCAGCTTACGGTTGTCGTACTGTATTAATGAAGTTTGTATTTGAATTTTGTACCATGTATTTGGCGACTCAGAATGAGTTATGTATACCTATTTTGGGGGCGTCACAGTTGGTATCAAAGCTTAGGGATATGATCCCTAGCCGAGATTTAAGGCTAGAACTAAGATGGGAGAGACGGGTAAATCCGTAGCTAGTATGACCTACCTAAGCTGAATTGTTATTTAATTAGTCAGTGAAAATATTGGGATAATATGTGTCATGTCAATTAACCCTTGTTTTGTGGTAGTGTTTGAAAATGGCATCTAAAAATGTCGAGATAAGCAATGGAGCACATGAGACCGTTGAGTCTTTCGATGATCAATAACCAGGATAATGTGCATCAGGAATGTAATAATGCTAATGTAAACAACAACACCGATCAAATGATGAATGATGAGGTGTTTAGGAGCTTTCTATAATTCATGCAACACCAAGCAAGAGAAACTCTTGTTCAAAATGCAGGTGGAAATACTAGCAACTCACGGCTGGTCACCGCTAAGCAATTCAAGGAGCTGGGACCACCGAAGTTTTTGGGAAAGGCAGAACCACTTAAGACAGAGACATGGATTAAGCAGATCACCAAGATATTTGATGTCTTGGTATGCTCTGAGGAGCAAAAGGTTCCCTTTGCCACCTTCATGTTGCGAGGAGAGGCAGATCATTGGTGGGAATCTGTAAAACGTACTCAGCCTGCCGCACTGAAGATGTCTTGGGAGAAGTTCCAAAAATTGTTCAACAATAATTACTTTCCTGAATGTATTCATCACGTGAAGGCGGTAAAATTTATCAAGCTGGAATAAAATAATATGACCGTATCGCAATACAAGGATATGTTTGCCGAGTTGTCCCGGTTTGCATCCTATATGGTAGATAATGAGGAGCGTATTACACGGATATTTCTAAGAGGTTTAAAACCCGAAATATGTCAATACCTTATTTCTCACAAACTTTGCTTGTATTCAGATGTTGTGAATAGGGCTCAGTTATTGGAGCGCAATAATGAGTTAGCCCAACCAAGAGATAACAGTCGGTAAAACGATAATACTAGTGGTAGCAGTCATCGAAGCGGTGACAACATATGTGGAGGAAATCAACATGCCAGAAATGGTAACCACTTCAGTAATCATGGCCAAGATAATAGAAGTGGAAATTTCAAGAAGAGAAGGTTCAATAATGATGGAAAGATGGCAGCACCAGCACTCGTTTTCAAGGAAGGAGATTGACCACCGGTCGTATGCTACAAATGCGGAGGGGAGGGACACATCAGTCCAAACTATACGAAGCAACCCAAAGCATGTTATAATTACGGAAGAGAAGGTCACCTAGCCCAATTTTGTCGTGTAGTGAAGTCAAGTCCAGCTGGGATGGAGACACCAAAGGTTGTCCCGAACAAGTCAAAGTCGGTAGTTCAAGGGAGAGCGTTTGTTGTGACCTCCCAAAAAGCAAGGAACCCGAACGAGGTTATCACGGGTAAGCTAATCATAAACTCTTATGAAGTCTATACCTTATTTGATACCGGTTCCCCCATTCTTTTATTTCTCTTACTTGCGCTCAACGTTTAAATTTAACTCCAGAGAAAATAGACCTTGACTTATCTGTTGAAACTCCATTGGGAGAAACCTTCATTACATCCACTATTTATAAATCTTGTTTGATTCAAATCGGCACCCTCATGATACATTTCGATCTTATCTCTTTGAAAATACTTGCATTTGATGTGATTTTAGGGATTGATTGGTTAACTACTCATCATGATAAAATTGATTATTTTTGTAAGGTTGTTAGCTTTCATATTCCTAACCAACCTATTATGTGAATTCAAGCAACCAAACCACTAAAGTCAATCACTGTCATATCAAGCCATAAAGCCATTCGTTTATTGAAAAATGGATGTCAAGCTTTCTTAGCTCATGTCACGGATTTAAACAAAAATACGTCAGATTTGAATGATATTTCTATTGTTAATAAATTTCCTGACGTATTCCCTGAAGAACTTCCTGGCCTACCCCTAGAGCATGAAATCAAATTTTGTATTGACCTTGAACCTGATACAAAACCTATTTCTAAAACCCCATATCGAATGGCTCCTATTGAACTTCAGGAGTTAAAAACCCAAGAATTGTTAGACATCGTTTTCATTCGTCCTAGTACGTCTCCTTGGGGTGCTCATGTTCTATTCGTAAAGAAAAAAGATGGGAGTATGCGACTTTGTATTAACTATCGGGAGTTGAATCATGTCACCGTTAAAAATAGGTACTCGTTGCCTCGCATTGATGACCTGTTTGACCAGTTGCAAGGTGCCAATTTTTTTTCAAAATTCGATCTTCATTCCGGATATCATCAATTAAAGATTAAAACTGATGATATTCCAAAGACTGCTTTCAGAACTCGGTACGGGCATTACGAATTCCTAATCATGTCTTTTGGATTGACTAATGCTCCTGTTGCCTTCATGGATATGATGAACCGAGTATTCAAGGAATATTTAGATCATTTTGTAGTTGTCTTTAGTGATGACATCCTCATATACTCCAAAAGCCGTGAAGATCATAAGCAACACTTGACGCTGATACTCCAAAAGCTTCGTGAAAACAAGCTATATGCCAAGTTGAAAAAAGGCGAGTTCTGGCTTGAGGAAGTAGCTGTGACACCCCCAAATCTAGGTACTTCATCCCACAAAATTTGGTGCTCACTATCCATACATTCATACTATCTACCCAAATAAAATAATATTTAAACCATAATCATCCCTTTAAATAGGATTACATCATTGAATTCAAAAATATCCCAGGTTGTCTAACCTTTAAACATCATTTAAGTGCGGAAATAAAATTATTACATTACATCATTATTAAAAAGTCTATGACCATCACAATAAACAAAATTACAAATCTGCATCACTTGTACATTTTTCCCTTTCCTTTGCTAGTTGAAGGCTCATCTACCTTCTCAACTTTAGCTGCAATGAGTATATAAATATGCAATAGTGAGCAAAACAATTGCTCACTGGATATAACAATGAATTAACAGAAGAATAATAATAATAATTGCCAACAATAGGCTCATCAAAACTGAATAGTACTCTAACGATGATAATCAAAAACTGAAATCCAAAAATATGCAATATATCTAACTTAGGGTCATAAGACCATGAACTATGTCCACAGTTGTGAGTAATCTTTCAACTCCAACTTTAACAGTTATAAGACTATAAGGACTCCTCGTACTTAGGGGGATCAGCCCCTCGTATAATGTATTGTTCACAAACATTTCAACGCTAAGCGTAAATTATTCTCTAATAATAATAGGCTTGTTCATCTCAGTATTTAGAGTAGAAGTCCGCACCAAAAAAAGTTTGGTTTGGATAAGCTTTCAAGGGTAATTTGAAGTTTAACGAATATCAACTAGAGGACTAGTTAAATCTATAGTGTTTGATAACACAATCGTTGATCAATAATAACATAATATGAAATAATGAATAAGTGTAAGCGAACTAACTATATCTTGAACTCATGCTTAGAAACAACCACAAAATATAAGTATTGAATGACAATAAATCTTGCTTGAATAAAATTAAGCTAGGACTATGAATTATTGAATAAACATTAAGTTATTGCAAGCTGAAAATAAAGCTTACTCATTATGAGAATGACTTGTGTCAAGTAAATGAACTAAGATAATTCAACATTAGAATTTATAATTCAAGAAAATTGCATTCATAAAACATGAAGGACAATAAAGAAACTTGTCTATCAATAACAAGTTAGAATGCATCAATAAATATTGGAATTCAAACTTGTTCGGATAAAGTTAAAGTCATAGCTAGTTTGCTCAAATAATGACTAGGAATACAAAAGTTCAATTAATGAAACTTTAAAGTAAGAACTTGTTCAACATAAATGTAGAGTTAAAAGGATTGCTTCATGTAAAAATAGAAGTTTAGAAACTTGCTCAATCAAATGAATGAAGTTACACAATGTAATAATAGAACTAACTCAATGAAAGTGTAGAGTTAGAAAACTTGCTCAATGTAAAAAGAAAAGTTTAGAAACTTGCCTCAAGCGTAAGCTATAATATTAAACTAGCGTTCACCTACATATAGGTTTAGAACCACAATACCTATTAGATATGTAACATACCACAACATGTACATTTCTAACTAAACTTATCATTTTAGCACAAGTCTTATGCTACCATACATATTTCAAAATTCCCAAGTGTTAACATCACAACACTTATCTAACATTCATTGTATAAACTAAGTTATCACATAATGCGTTCGTAACCTACTAATCACTTTTACAACTTTGAATTTATACTCAACATAACATGACTCTGTTTAACCTTGTTGTTACATGATTCCCACATTAACCTAACGTTAAGCTAAGTTACATTGAATGTCCAAAGTCTGTAGAATTAGTAGACTTCAATCGCCTAAGACTGGCATCAAGCGCCGCGCCGTGCTTTTTTATACTGGTTCATACATACCAAGGCCACTTACGATTCCAATTTTGCATAACAGAGCTACGACACTTTTCTTAAGCCAACTAACACGAATTTCACCCACCAAACAGTGATAATAACATGTAAAAATGGTATAGAACTATCACAAACATATTTGTGAACATATTCCACCAATTAAAACAATTTAACAACAATTTAAGCTAGGTTAATTTTTCAAATTCCATGTTTTTCATATAAAACTCAATTTTTTGATACTCATCCCAAAAATCATCATTGTGAATTCAATACTTGGCCAAATCACTCCATTCAAATTACGCTATGCTCGTTTCTTAATGAACTAACATAATCAAGTTTCAATTTACAATTTCACATACTAATTGGCCACTACAATTGGTACTTTTCATGAACCATATGAAAATACATATACTAGCATTATTTTCCTCCTACTGTCAACGAATTTAGCATACAAATTTCTTATTTTAAACATAAAGCATGTATCATCAGAATTTACCAAGTATATATCCACAATTCACCAATTAATTTTTTACATAACATGAGAAAATTCTTGTCGTCCAACACATATACATATATTGTGACACCCCCAAATCCGGGTACTTCAATTCCACGGGATTTGGTGTTCACTGTATAAATATCATCTATCTATCTACCCATAATAAATGCAAACCATGCAATAGATAGAAATAATAATAAATCTCCCCTTATGGGGTTACATCAACTACATAATAAATACATTCCCAGGTTACTCTAACCTTAAACATCTGTGCGAAATCATAAACAATTAAGTCTTAAACAACATCATTAACTTAAGTCTAACCTAAATACATTATCAAATAAAATAACAAGTCTTCAACACTTGCTAACTTTGCCTTGCCTTTACTAGTGGAAGGTTCGCTTGGTTCTTTAGTTCTTAATCGCAATGTTATTATTAAGCAAGAGTGAGCACTAATGCCCACAAGTATAATAATGAAATAACAAAGATAATAATAACGCGAGTGAATCAAAGACATCCAAAAAAAGCTCAACTTTTGAATCAAGAATGAATAACAAGAAACAAAAGAATTCGAGGGTCATAAGACCTTGAACTATGTCCTAGGTTATCAAGGGTTATACTTGAAACCTTTAATACTATAAGACTATGGACCTTTCTACTCGTGCATTTGGGGGATCAAATTTTTTAGTACAATACTATGCACAATATCTTAACGCTAACGCATAAGTAAATCTCTTTGCAGGGTTGTTCATCTCAGTTTGACATTCGAGTCCGCACCAAAGGAAGTTTGGTTTGGATAATTCAATAAGGGTTCTGAAATTTAGAACGTTCATCAACTATGGACTAGTCGAATCAATAAGGTTCACTAGTCTAACAAGATTCAACAATAATGATATTTAAATTGAATAATAATCTCAAGAAGTATACAATAGGATAATTATTGTATAACTGAATCATGTTTTGAAAAGATAATCAATCTTTAATATAATATTTGAACTTGAATAATAACAATGATAATTTACTCGAGGTAAATAATAAACTTGAACAATAATGACAAGTAGGGTTAGGAAACTTGCCTCGCAAGGTAGGCTAAACGATTACTACTACTTGCTTACCACAAATCCTATACACATACCATATGTATTCACGACATTCATTAGTTACATTTTCACTTAATTATTTAATATAAACTCCACTTTATTTAACAAATCATTACCCTTCTAATTTAATTACTTAATTAAATTAGAATATTTTAATTCTCTTACTATTATTACACTCGAATAAATTATTTCATAATAATTTTCATCGAATATTTAATTTATTCCATAAACATCTCAATTAAAATATTTACTTTATATTATAAATATTTTAATAATAATTTTCATCGAATATTTATTTTATTCCATAAATATCTCAATTAAAATATTTAATTTATTTTATAAATATTTTAATAATAATTTTCATCAAATATTTATTTTATTCCATAATATCTCAATTAAAATATTTAATTTATTTTATAAATATTTTAATAATAATTTTCATCGAATATTTATTTTATTTCATAAATATCTCAATTAAAATATTTAATTTATTTTATAAATATTTTAATAATAATTTTCATCGAATATTTATTTATTTTTATTTTTTTTATTATTATTTTTTTTTTTTTTGATCACGGAAGTGGTAATGTAGTTTGGTAACGTACACGGGGTGGGTTACCTGTGCTCATTTTCGTAGTTTCAGTAGTTCTGCAGCTCATCATGAAAGCATAACAAGGCCAAATTAGGCCAAAAATCAATCACACGTAAAATTATACATGAACATGGTCATAACTTCCAATTAGTTATTTTTTACATGAATTTAGACTTACCCAATCATTGTAATACATATATAATCATTACTTAACCCATCTAGCATGATTTTTAACAAGTTACAACACATAATTTGCAAAATCAACACATTTACTTTCACTGTTCTTGATGTTCTTGAAGGTTTTGAAAATAAAACATGAAAATTGTCACTACAGATTCGTTATAACACCGAATCCGTTTATTTAAACTTTGGTCTCTTCGTATCAACATGCATAATAATATACGAGTGTAAAATCTAGGGATAACATACGATCAATACATAAAATATCATGTATAAGGCCATAAGGCCAAAACCCATACTCTATAAATTTTTGAAATAGCAATTCATAGTATTATGAAACTGATTACATGATAATTCACATAATATATATATATAATCAAATACGATTTGATACATCTTAACCCATATATAAACTCATAATCAAACACTTTCTCAATTACAGAGATTTTACAAAATGTATGAAAGCCATTTTTATAAAAACTAATGACGTGAAATTTAGAATTTGGGAAGAGAAGATTACCCTGAAAATAAGTATAGATTAGTAGGGAATAATTTCTTCTCAACTCTTCTTCAATCAAAATTCTTTCTCAACACTTCTCAATCTCTCTCTGAAACTCTCTATGTTTCTACTTTTCTAGACTTAGGAAAAATGAAGAAAGAAAAGAAGACATATGATATAATAAGAGAATCAACAAGATCGAGTGGTCATTAACCCAATAATGGGTAACTGTTCCAACTCCCCATAGGGCCTTGTTTGGCTAGCAAAATAGATTTAAAAAAATATTTAATTTAATAAAACTTTATCATATAGTTTAATTAATGTCACACTCCTTCATAAAATAATTCAATATCTTATTTGATTTATTTTAAATAAAATACAATAATTTCTCATAATTTCACATAGTCACATTATAATTTTCTCATTAATAAATAATGTCAAATTATTAACTCTCTAATTAATAATTAAATTAATTAAATAACATCATGCTTAATTAAATATTTTATTTAATTCGATAAGCTCACATAATTACATATTTGAATAATAATTATTCTCTACATTAATTTAATAAATGTAACACATAATTAAATTAATCTACCACAATCAGATCAAATAATTATTTAATCCAATAATTAAATCATTAAAAATATTTATTTAATTCAATAAATATTAAAATTAATTTACAAAAATCTCGTTCATCACATATTTCCTCCCTTAAAAGGATTCTCATCCCCTGTAATCACGACTCAATAAATTCACCTCGCTACATTCTCCCCTCTCACAAAGATTCTCATTCCCCGTAATCGCTACACATAATTTAAGTAAATAAATGAGGGTAATTCTTCATCATATTCTCTTCGAAGTTCTCGCGTAGCTTCTTCAAATATTGTGGTTCCTCCAAATTACCTTAATGTAAGGTATAACTTTATTTCGAGAACTTGTTCTTTACTACGATAATTTGGACAGAATTTCTTCGTAAGATAAGTCTTTCTCAAAATGCAGGGTTCGTATTCAATTACATGCTTGTAATCGGCTTTGTAGGTCGTAACACAAAAACATGGAAGACGTTGTGGACATTCTCGAGTGCTGGAGGTAAGGCTACCTCGTACGCAACTTCTCCGATTCTTCTCGCAGACTTCAAAGGGTCCAATGAATCTTGGGCTCAATTTCCCTTTCTTTCTGAATCTGATCTTTCCTTTCCAAGGAGAGACCTTTAAGAACACATAACTACACCGGTTCGAACTCAACATTCTTACTACGGTGGATCGGCCAGATTTCTTCTTCTATCTATCTTGAGTCATTAATCTCGCTCAATCACCTCGACTATGTCTCGTTTGTTTGTTGTACCAATTCCGCCTAGTAGTTGTCTTTTCGCCAACTTCATCCCAATATAGTGGAGTTCTCGCACTTTTTGCCGTATAACGCTTCATAGGGTGGCATTCCAATACTAGCGTGGTAACTCGTTGTTGTAAATCAACTCTACTAATGGTAGGTGATCATCCCAATTTCCTTTAAAGTCCATCACACGTGCTCTTAGCATATCTTCTAATGTCTCAATCGCTTCTCTCACTCATTCTGTCTGCTTGAGGGTGGTAAGTCAGACTCATTCGCAATTGCGCACACTCAAGCATTCCTCAAGACGCTTTCAGAAATTTGATGTGAAGCGCGGATCCCTATTTGAAACAATTGATACCGTAACTCCGTGCCTCAAACAATCTCTTTTACGATAGCCTTGCCAACCGATCTAAGTTGAATCTTATTTTGATCGGAAGGAAGTGTGGAGATTTCGCTACCAATAACGATAACCCATATCGCGTCGTAGCCTTTCTCGAGTCGTCGGAAGGCCAACCACGAAAGTCCATTGTAATATGTTCCCATTTCCACTGGGATCTCTAACTATTGTAGCAATCCACTCGGTCTCGATGTTCCGCTTTCACTTTCGGACAGTGTCGACACTTGGCAACACATTCTCGCAACATCACGCTTCAAATTCGGCCACCGTAAATGTTGTCTAAGATCTTGGTACATCTTGGTACTACCAGGTGAATCGAATATCGTGAACTATGAGCCTCATTTAAAATATCTTCCTTAATCTCTTGAATCAAGCAGTACCCAAATTCTATTATCAAATCTCAAAGATTCCTTCCTTATCCATCTTAAATCTTGGTTCGGTTCCTTCGAGATATCTTCTTTGTCACATTTTTACATTCTTCGTCCCGAAGTCGATCCTCCTTAACTTTATCCAAGAGGGTTATACCAGATCGCATCCAAATATTTTCTCATCAATCTCCATAGGATACTTCACTTCCAATTCCAAATTCTCCATTCACGAAAAATTAACTCCTCCTGTCACAGTTAACAACATCGCCCCCCGAATTCCCTTTCTACTTAAGGCGTCCTACCACCACATTTGCCTTACCCGATGGTATAGAATCTCACAATCAAGTCCTTAATTAGCTCCAACCACCTTCTTTGGCGATATTCAAGTCTTTCGTAAAATATATTTCGACTCTTGTAGTCTCAGATATATTTCACACTTCTCCCCATAGAGATATAGTGCCTCCATTTTCAAAGCAAAACTACTGCAGCTAACTCCAAGTCATGGGTCTGATACCCTTCTCATATTCTTTTCATTGTCGTGGACGCTGCACGCAAATGACTCTGCCATTTTGCATGAGCACACGCCCAAGTCCTTTGTGCGACGATCACTATATACCACAAAATTTCCTATGTCATCCGGAAGAGATAACACAGTAATGAACTTAACCTCTTCTTTAATTCTTGAAAGCTTTCCTCACACTTCTCCATTAAAAACAAATTTCATTGATTTTCTAGTCGATTCACAAAGCTGGGTTGCAATCTTGGAAAAATCCTCGAATGAATCTTCCGTAATAACCCGCCAATCCAAGAAAACTTCTTACTTTCGACGGCGCCTTTGTCGATCCCGCTTAATCACAAATTTTTCGACTTTGGGGATCCACCAAATTCCGGTCCCTATCGATCACATGTCCAAGAAATTATACCCTTTCAATCCGTAATTCACATTTCAAAATTTAGCGTCATAACTTCTCTCTTCTCAACGCCTCTAATGTCACCCTCAAATGTTCTTCATGTTCTTCCTTGGTTTTCGAATATACCAAAATGTCATCTATAAATACCACTACTTAATTTGTCCAAAACGGCTTGAACAATCGCATTCATTAAGCCCATAAATGCCGCAGGAGCATTTGTTAGACCAAATGACATTACCGTAAATTAGTAGTGACCGTGATCGGTTCTCAATGTCATTTCTTTGGTACATCTTCCGGTCTCACCTTCATTGATGATAACCACTCCTCAAATCTATCTTTGAAAAGTATCTCGCTCCCTTTAACTGATCGAACAAGTCGTCGATTCGCGGTAATGGATATCTATTCTTGATCGTGACCTTATTCAGTTCTCTATAGTCGATGCAGAGCCGCATTGTCCCATCTTTCTTCTTTACGAATAAAACCGGCGCTCCCCACGGTGATACGCTTGGTTGGATATACTTCTTGTCTAGTAATTCTTGTAGTTGAACCATCGCTCTTTTTCATCTCTCTACCGGTGTGCCATTCGGTATGGTGCCTTCGATATTGAAACCGTTCCTGGAGCCAAATCGATCACGAATTCAACCGCTCTATCTGGTGGAAGTCCTGGCAAAATCATCCGAAAATACGTATGCGAAATCCCTCACTACTGGTATCTCCTCTATTTTTGGATTTTCTTTACGAATATCGACAATGTAAGCTAGATATCCTACACAACCTTATCTTAACAACTTCCTGGCCTGCATCATCGTCAGACAACACGCTTGTCTAGGCGACTTACTACCATAAAACACAACCTTTGACGGAGTCATAAGGTTAATACGCTTCTTCTCGCAATCAATTACCACCCCATAATTGGATAACCAGTCCATACCCAAGATAATATCGAATTCTCCAAGTCGAATAGGGATAAGATCTACGTTCATAATGTTACCCTTAATATCCACTCTACGCTTCTTGTGCACGCATTTCAACAGAATAATTTCTCTATTCGCAATTTCTATGTTCATGGGGTATTCTAACTCATCCTTAGGCAATTCTAAGTTCTTGGCAAAGTCATCTGGATATAAATGAACAAGTAGCACCCTTAATCAAATAATACATAAGCATTAACTTTATTGATCGGAATGATACCGACACCACATCGCGAGATCTGCATCGCATTCGAATCGCCATGTTGAATGTTCTAGCGGTTTATTTGGTTGGTTGCGCTTGGTCCCGTGATAGTCGAGTGCTTCCACCGTTGTTTCCTCTATTCCTCCCGATCCTGCTCTCTAGATCCCTTCTTAGACAATCCCTTGCAAGATGATCCTTTGAGCCACAAGTGAAGCAGTAACCCTTCTTTAGTTTAGAAATGCTTAGGTGCTATGTGGCCTTCCTAACCACAATTGTAGCATACTGCTTTTCCTTCATGAAAACTCCCGATGAGCTTTTCCGCAGTTGAGCACGCTTCAATCTTCTTCTTTTGCCCTCCTTGTCGACTTCCAAATGACGAAGTTATCGGACCACTTTCTCTTCATTTATTATTACCTCCCGTACTACTTCCACCAGCCTTTGTTAATTCCTTCATTTTCACTTTTTCTTCTTCGATCCTCGATTATATTTAGATATCGCATCGCTTCCACCTTCAAATGAGTATGGCCTTCTCTAACACTCCAAAGAAAAGTGTTCAATTGGAACATCGACACCTTTTTATATACAACCGTGGCTTCAAATTTCGTCAAACGTCTTGCCTTTCTCTCGTCAGTATGCACTTGATATGTGGCGAACCTAGCCAATTCGTTGAACCTTGTCGCATAATCTGCTACGGACATATAAATATCATCTATCTATCTACCCATAATAAATGCAAACCATTCAATAGATAGAAATAATAATAAATCTCCCTTTATGGGGTTACATCAACTACATAATAAATACAATCCCAGGTTACTCTAACCTTAAACATCTGTGCGGAATCATAAACAATTAAGTCTTAAACAACATCATTAACTTAAGTCTAACCTAAATACATCATCAAATAAAATAACAAGTCTTCAACACTTGCTAACTTTGCCCTTGCCTTTACTAGTGGAAGGTTCGACGGTTTCTTTCGTTTCTAATCGCAATGTTATTATTAAGCAAGAGTGAGCACTAATGCCCACAAGTATAATAATGAAATAACAAAGATAATAACATGCGAGTGAATCAAAGACATCCGAATAAAAGCTCAACTTTTGAATCAAGAATGAATAACAAGAAACAAAAGAATTCTGAGGGTCATAAGACCTTGAACTATGTCCTAGGTTATCAAGGGTTATACTTGAAACCTTTAACAGTCATAAGACTATGGACCTTTCTACTGCATTTCTTGGGGGATCACCCTTAGTACAATACTATGCACAATATCTTAACGCTAACGCATAAGTAAATCCCTTTTGCAGGGTTGTTCATCTCAGTTTGACATTCGAGTCCGCACCAAAGGAAGTTTGGTTTGGATAATTCAATAAGGGTTCTGAAATTTAGAACGTTCATCAACTATGGACTAGTCGAATCAATAAGGTTCACTAGTCTAACAAGATTCAACAATAATGATATTTAAATTGAATAATAATCTCAAGAAGTATACAATAAGACAATTATTATATAACTGAATCATGCTTTAAAAAGATAATCAATCTTTAATATAACATTTGAACTTGAATAATAATAATGATAATTTACTCGAGGTAAATAATAAACTTGAACAATAATGACAAGTAGGGTTAGAAACTTGCCTCGTGCGTAGGCTAAACGATTACTACTTCCGTTCACCACAAATCCTACACACATACCATATATATTCACGACATTCATTAGTTACATTTTCACTTAATTATTTAATATAAACTCCACTTTATTTAACAAATCATTACCCTTCTAATTTAATTACTTAATTAAATTAGAATATTTTCATTCTCTTACTATTATTAAACTTGAATAAATTATTTCATAATAATTTCCATCGAATATTTAATTTATTCCATAAACATCTCAATTAAAATATTTACTTTATTTTATAAATATTTTAATAATAATTTTCATCGAATATTTATTTTATTCCATAAATATCTCAATTAAAATATTTAATTTATTTTATAAATATTTTAATAATAATTTTCATCAAATATTTATTTTATTCCATAATATCTCAATTAAAATATTTAATTTATTTTATAAATATTTTAATAATAATTTTCATCGAATATTTATTTTATTCCATAAATATCTCAATTAAAATATTTAATTTATTTTATAAATATTTTAATAATAATTTTCATCGAATATTTATTTATTTTTATTTTTTTTATTATTATTTTTATTTTTTTTTACCGCCGGGGCGGGGTAATGTAGTTTGGTAACGCTTGCACGGGCTGGTTACCTGTGCTCATTTTCTCTTGTAGTTCTAGCTCTCATAGTCATGAACATAACAAAGGCCAAATTAGGCCAAAATCAATCACACGTAAGATTATACATGAATATGGCCATAACTTCCAATTAGTTATTTTTACACGAATTTAGACTTACCCAATCATTGTAATACATATATAATCATAACTTAACCCATCTAGCATGATTTTTAACAAGTTACAACACATAATTTGCAAAATCAACACATTTACTTTCACCGTTTCTTGATGTTCTTGAAGGTTTTGAAAATAAAACATGAAAATTGTCACTACTTGATTAAGTTATAACACCGAATCCGCTTATTTAAACTTTGGTCTCTTCAGTATCAACATGCATAATAATATACGAGTGTAAAATCTAGGGATAACATACGATCAATACATAAAATATCACGATAAGGTCGTAAGGCCAAAACCCATACTCTATAAATTTTTGAAATAGCAATTCATAGTATTATGAAACCGATGACATGATAATTCACATAATATATATATAATCAAATACGATTTGATACATCTTAACCCATATATAAACTAATAATCAAACACTTTCTCAATTACGTAGAGATTTTACAAAATGTATGAAAGCCATTTTATAAAAACTAATGACGTGAAATTTAGAATTTGGGAAGAGGAGATTACCACGAGAATAAGTATAGATTAGTAGGAATAATTTCTTCTCAACTCCTCTTCAATCAAAATTCTTTCTCAACACTTCTCAATCTCTCTCTCGAAACTCTCTATGTTTCTACTTTTCTGACTTAGGAAAATGAAGAAAGAAAAGAAGACGTATGATATAATAAGAGAATCGACGACTAAGTGGTCGATTAACCCAATAATGGGTAATCGCTCCAACTCCCCATAGGGCCTTATTTGGCTAGCAAAATAGATTTAAAAAAATATTTAATTTAATAAAACTTTATCATATAATTTAATTAATGTCACACTCCTTCATAAAATAATTCAATATCTTATTTGATTTATTTTAAATAAAATATAATAATTTCTCATAATTTCACATAGTCACAATATTAATTTTCTCATTAATAAATAATGTCAAATTATTAACTCTCTAATTAATAATTAAATTAATTAAATAACATCATGCTTAATTAAATATTTCATTTAATCCGATAAGCTCACATAATTACATATTTGAATAATAATTATTCTCACATTAATTTAATAAATGTAACACATAATTAAATTAATCTACCACAATTGCATCAAATAATTATTTAATCCAATAATTAAATCATCAAAAAATATTTATTTAATTCAATAAATATTAAAATTAATTTACAAAAATCTCGTTCGTCACATATATATTATCAAAGTTATGAACATACCTTCAAGTTAGCTTGCACAACCTTGCAATTGCAGGCAATTTCCTCAGGTTTCACTCTCAAACTCTCCCAATTCTCAATTCTCTGAACTCTCAATTCTTCTTTTCTCTCTCAGACTTAGCCAATATAGACATATAATACGTAAAAGAAAAACTGACACCTTAATACGCATACTAATTATATTAACAGTTACAACATAAACGTATATAATATAAATATATTTTATTTATTATTTTATTTATTTTATTTATATTATTTATTTTATTTAAATTCAAAAATTAGAAATTCAAAAGCCATAAGGCTTTGTTTGGCAAAACCCTTTAATTTTTAAAGAATTAATACATTAAGCCTTGTTTGGCAAAAAACTAAATTAAACCATTTTAATTTATTTTAATAAACACTTTAGTTTATAATTTATAATCGATATTATTTATTTGGATTTCCATATCCAACATTGACCTATTAAATTAATCACATACTATATTTTAATTAAATATAGCATTTTAGCAAATATCACAAAATTATAATTTTCATTATAATTTTATTTAATAATCTAATATACCATCCAAATTATTAAATCAAAACAACAATATAACATCTCATGTTATACTACAATTCTCTAAATTATAAATTAATTTAATTTAGAATATTATCTAACAAATTTAGATTCATAAATATTTACTAACAACCAGCACATCAATAAAATATTTATTTTCTCAATTCAACAATAGACACATCAAATAAATATTTATATTATTCGATAAATATTTAATATTACAATTTGAAATTTCGGATCGTTACAGTAGCATTCAGTGGGCACGTGATATCGAATCATGGAATATCTGTTGTCCCGGCAAAGATTGAAGCAATTCAAAGATGGGAGCAACCTAAGTCAGTAACCAAAGTGTGTAGCTTTCTGGGCTTAGCTGGTTATTATCGAAGATTCGTGGAAGGGTTTTCTCGAATCGCCACTCCGTTATCTCAGCTAACTCAAAAAGATACAAAATTAGGTTGGAGAGATGAATGTGAGAAGAGTTTTCAAAAACTTAGGAGGAGACTTATTTTAGCACCTGTTCTAACAATACATCTGGTTAGGAGGGATTTGTCATATACAACGATGCTTCAGGCAAAGGTTTAGGATGTGTTCTCATGCAACATGGGAAAGTCATAGCCTATGCCTCACGACAACTCAAATAATATGAGATGAATTATCCTAGTCATGATCTAGAGTTGGCAACAGTCATTTTTGCGCTTAAAATTTGGAGGCATTACCTATATGAGGAGAAGGTGGAGATCTATACAGATCATAAAAGCCTCAAATATTTTTTTCACCCAAAAAGAGCTCAACATGCAGCAACGATGTTGGCTCGAGCTGTTAAAAGATTGCGATCATATCATTCAATACCATCCTAGAAAAGCGAACGTGGTAGCTGATGCGTTGAATAGAAGATCATATGTAGGTACGAGTGTGATATTGTCAATGCAAAGGCCCATTTGGTATGACTTACAAACGATGGAGATAAAGTTAAAGACTCTAAGGACTCATATGATAATGTCAAATATACGAGTAGAACCGACTTTAATCAATAAAGTTAAAGCTGCTCAAGCTATAGACCCAGAGCTAATGAGTATGAGGAAGAAAGTACAAGAATGTGATATTCCGGAAGCAAGAATCGATGAAGAAGGAATACTTCGAGTTAACTCCAGACTTTATGTTCCTAACGACTTTGATTTAAAGTATAAAATCATGATGTAGGCACACAACACACCATTTGCAATCCATCTTGGGAGTACCAAAATGTATCGTGATCTTTGACATAAATTTTGGTGGAGCAATATGAAGAGAGAGATAGCAGAGTTTATCTCAAGGTGTCTAACTTGTCAACGTGTCAAGACAGAGCTTCAAATGCCCAAAGGTCAATTGTAAACACTTAAAATTCTAGAATGGAAGTGGGAGCACATTACCATGGATTTTGTTACTGGTCTTCCCAAAGTTTCTCAAGGAATAGATGCAATTTGGGTCATTATCGATAGATTAACCAAGTCTGCTCATTTCTTACCTAGATAAAAAACTTATTCACTTGAATGTCTTGCTCGTATATATATAAATGAGATTGTAAGACTGCATGGTATGCCAGTATCCATAGTTTTTGATTGAGACTCAAGATTCACTTCACAATTTTGGGTTAGTTTGCAAAAAGCTATGGGTACAGATTTAAGATTCAGTTTGGCATATCATCCTCAGACGGACGGACAGTCGGAGAGGACTATTCAAACTCTTGAAGATCTATTAAGACTCTATGTTCTTGACTTCAAAGGAAGTTAGGATAAGTTCTTGCCATTAATAGAATTCTCCTACAACAATAGTTATCAAGCAAGTATAGGCATGGCTCCCATTCAAGGCGTTGTATGGACAAAAGTGTCGTTCTCCCAGTATGCTGGGATGGGGTGGGTGAAGCAACGTTGTTGGGACCGAAAGTGGTACGCATGACTACGAAAAAGATTCAAATGATCCTACACTGTATAAAAACCTCACAAGATCGACAAAAGAGATATGTTGATCTTCATTGAAGGGACGTGGAATTCAATGTTAGAGATCATGTATTATTACGCATTTCTCCACAGAAAAGGGTAACGAGATTTGGAAAGAGAGGAAAGCTCAACCCTCGATCCATTCGTCCATTTGAAATCCTCGACCTAGTAGGAACTATGGCTTAAAGACTCGCCTTACCGTCAAGTATGTCTCGTGTTCATAACGTTTTTCACATATTTATGTTACGTAAATATGTGGAAGACTCGAACCACATTATTGAATTAGAATCAGACGAGATAGCGGAAGATTTAACGTATGAAGAGGAACCTGTTAAAATCTTGAATAAGAATAAACATATTCTACGCTCCAAGGTTATACCTCAAGTCAAAGTTTTGTGAAGAAACCACGATGTTGGGGAAATGACCTGAGAGTTAGAATTTGAAATGAAACCTCACCTCTTCGACATACCAGGTACGTACACCAATTTTGAGGATTAAATTTCATAAGAAGGGGAGGTTGTAAGACCCTAACTTTTATGAATAAAGATTTAATTTTCTCCAAATATCTTTTTGAATAATAAGGTGTGGATTTGATATAATGTTATAGTTGTGGGTAATATTTACAAATTTTTCAAAGTAAGCAAGTTGTCATAAAATATTCGTTTGGTCGGGGAATATTAGTTTTATCAGGGAATATTCGTACGACGACATAATCATTGGTGGACCCCACAATGAAATTACTATCGGAGTTAGAAAACGACATAAATAACTTTTTATAAAAATAACACCAAATTTTTTACCGTTAACTGTTAAAATACCCGGTGATAAAAGTACAATAATACGCGTGGTTACATAGTAGCACACAGTATTGTGCAGTATCTTTGATTATTGATGCTTACGTGAGAAGTCACTCAGTTTTATTTAATTATTACCACAGTAATTGATGCATAGTATCTCACATTATTGATTCAATTATTGTCACAATATTTTATATTATTAAATCAATAATTGAGACGACAAAGTTATTCATATTATTATTTAAATTATTGACGATGTCTAGAAAGTTCTGTCGAGGAAAGGGGTTTTGTCACCTAATTGCGCGCTAATAAGGAGAAATTCTTATCGGAAATCCCCATCTTTCTTGGGAATGATCTGGTTATTAATATTGCGAGTTATAATACTAATGATGAATAAATGTTATTAAAAATGTGTTTAGTGAAGTCAATTAAATTGAGATAAATAGAGGGGTTTTTATGAAGTATTTGTCATAAATTTGGCTTATTACATGGATCCCCACTTACTCATTTTTTAGAATTATTAGTAAATACTAAAAGTTATCTCAGTTTTTCTTATTACTTATATATACATATAGGGTCCTCATCCATAGAAAACGGTTGCTACGGATACTATTTAGCAACCATGATCTTAACCCTTGATCTCAATATTGAATGACCCAATTTAATCACAATTTCCCCCTGCCGCTAGAGGCTCTAATGGCAGTAATATTCTTTAAATCAACACGACAAAATACCAATAATACCCCTCATGCCACACTGCCTGCCGCTACAAGCTGTGGCGGCAATGTGGCTCTCACCCATATTATTTCAGACAATTAAGGCTATGATTCATTTGCTAAAGTATGATTTATGACTTTTTTTTATCTCAATTTGAGATTATTAATTATTTTTTTAAAGTTTAAAATGTATATGAATTCATCAAATTTATAATTTAATTATGAAAATTATAAATTATTTGAAAAATATTAATTAAATCATAAATTTATATTTAATTAAAATAATATTTAATTAAAATTTGAATACATGGGTATGATAAAATAAATTTATCATTTATAATAAAATAAATTTATCTTTTATTCAAACTTATCTTATTTTTATCTTATCTTATTTATATAAATTTTATTTTTATAAAATTTTATTTTTTATTATGTATACATAAAAATAAATATATTTTTTATATATAAAAATAAGATAAGTTATTATAAAAGATAAATTTATTTTATTATACCCAAGTATTCATACTTATCTTATTTTTATATTTTATTACATGTATACATAATGTAAAAATAAGACTGTTTGAATAAAAGACAAATTTATTACCGCTAGAGCCTCTAGCGGCTGGGGGAAATTGTGATTAAATTGGGTCATTCAATATTTAGATCAAGGGTTAAGATCATGGTTGCTGAATAGTATCCGTAGCAACCGTTTTGCTGTGATGAGGAATATATATATATATATATATATATATATATATATATATATATATATATAAGTTTTGTATTATATATAATGTAATAATCCGATATTTTCTATGAGACCCCAAATTTTACTTAATAAAGATTTAAATTTCTCAAAATATTTTTTTGAATATTAAGGTGTGGATTTGATATAATGTTATAGTGCGTGGGTAATATTTATAAATTTTGCAAATTAAGCAAGTTGTTATATAATATTCGATTGGTTTAGGAAATATTTGTTTTAACAGGAATATTCGATGACGACGCAAGACAATCATTGGTGGACCCCATAACTAAGTATTGTCGTAGTTAGAAAACGCATGTAATTATCATTTTATAAAAATAAACCGAAAGTGTTACCGTTAAAACCGTTGAACTACCCTAGTAAAAGTACGATGTCGTGTGGTTGCATAAGAAGACATGGTATTGATTATTGATGCTTACGTGAAAAGTCACTCGCTTATACTCAATTATTGCTACGATAATTTTTGCATCATATCTCTCATATTATTGATTCAATTATTGTCACAAGATCATTTACATAATATGTTATATTATTAAATCAATAATTGAGACGAAAAAGTTATTCATATTATTATTTGCAATATTGACAATGTCTAGAAGTTCTGTTAAGGAGAGGTTTGGTCACCTAATTGCACGCCAATAAGGAGAAATTCTTATTGGAAAGCCCCCTATTTCCTGGGAACGACCTGGTTGTTAAATATTATGAATTATAATATTAATGATGAATAAGTTCGTGTTGATTAAAGATGAAATTGATAGTTCCATTGTGTTGGAATTATTAGTGTTAGTGAAAATCGACATTTATTTCGATAATAATTGATGTCTGGAGGTTATATTGACCAATCGGGTAATTAACCGGATAAATGAGCAATTAATTGCTTTTGATTCACATGATTATACTATTGATTCACATTCATTTACTATTAAGGAGTTGGTGCAAGATTGATAATACTTGCATGACTAAGTTAAAAATGGAGGTATAGATGGAGGTACTATACTGTAATTCGTATTTTCACATGTCTAGAACTATTGATTCACATGATTTACTATTAGGGGAGGTGGTGCAAGTTTGATAATACTTGCAGGACTAAATTAAAAAGGAAGGAAAAGAGGAAGGTATTGTACTGTAATATTTCGAGCCCCAAAACGTGCAATTTTCGAAACTATATTTTTCTATAAATAGAAGTTCATTCCTTCATTTCTCACCAATTCAATAAAGCTATAGAGAAATTATTATAAAGAGAAATTATAGAGAGAAAGAAGAAGAGAAGTCTGCTACCTCACTATTCCAGTATCCAATTTTTTCTAAGGTAAGGGGTATTATTTCTTTCATATTCATGAAAAGAGCTATTGTTATTCCATTCCTTATTATTATGTTGGAATAACCTGTCTATGTGAAGTACTGCATACATGGTAAAATTCTTCTATTATTCCATTCTTTATTATTCTGTTGGAATAACCTGTTTGTGCGGTCTATCGCATGCCTGGAGAATTCTGTTGTTATTCCATTCTTTATTATGTTGTTGGAATATCCTCATGCATGCGGTTACGCATGACACAGTTCCATTCTTTATTATTCGCTGAGAATAATCATCATGCAAGGGTCTATCGCATGTATGGTGAATTCTTCCATTATTCTATTCTTTATTATTCATTTGGAATAACCTGCCTATGTGGATTACCGCATGCATGGTGAATGATCCTTTGTATTTATATGAATAGTATTTTGATTCAAAAGGGGTTTCTGTCAGGGGCAGTTTTGTAATTTTTTTGACCCTCTAAAATTCTAAAAAAATTTGGAATGATAATTTGATGAGTTTTCTAGATTGTGTCCAAAAATGGCTATTTTTGGATGTATAGATTAAGAGTTATGGATTTTATAGGAAAATACTATTTTAAAAGTAAACCCTTATAACTCTTTGTGGTTAACTCAAAAATCGGTGAAATTTTTATTGGGAGTACATGTATATAACAGGAGTATACCTTATAAATATCAAAAATTTTGGATAAAAGTACTATTTATGATAAATATTTAAATATTCGGCATTTTTGGCCATATGAAAAATAGTAAATGAATTTTAAAAATTTCGAGAAAAATATATGTTCAATATGGGACTATATTCTACTAAATCCCAGAAAAGAAATATTTTTGGGACTGATTTGGTATTTTTCATAAAAATGAACTAGTTATGAGTAAATGAATTAAATATGTTATGTGAAGTAACAAAATTGGAAAATAGGATTTTATGGCTTGGGAATCCTATATAGAGTATATATAGATTTTTGATGAGGGATTTGATCATTGGTTATGAAATCTTATGAGTATGGCATTTTTGAATGATTAAATTCATTATTTGATAAAGTGTAAACAATTGAAATAAATTGTTTATAAGTTTATGAAGTGATTAAAATATTGTTATAATATTAATAATATTAGATGATGAGTTTATTAAGTGATTGATAATATTTGGATAAATTTAAATTCTTTAATATTTATCCTTGTTTTCGCTTGATTAATGCTTATATCATTGTCATCATCCTCATGCTTATATTGTGATGAAAGTCATCTTTGGCTACGTGCATAGATGGACTTGGTATGATTATGACAGGGATCATTCTTCAGTATAATCATTACCGTAATGTTATAAATGATGTGGTAAAAGTCCTTAGTGGTCTGTAGTGCATTGATGGATAATTTTTGGTATGATTATGACCAGGGATTATTCGTATAGTTTGACCATTGATGATTTGATGAATATCCTCGGCTCGTAAAAGTGGATGATTCGATGATGTGGTTTATTTATTGTCGAGTCTCAAATGATAAAAATTGATGAAAACATTTTAAATCATAGAAGATAGTAGATATCATGCTCTACTTGACTCTTCTAATGGATTACTTATTCCGCTGCAGTTAAACTTGATGTCTATTGTATTTTATCAGTTTAACATTATTAAAGGCTAATGATAATTTATTCTGCATTATCTTAGTCATAATATTTCTTACTGGACTAGTTGAGCTCACCCTTCCTTTCACTGTTCTCTTCAGAAAATGAGAATATAGCTGGGACGAGTCAGGGAACGGAGTGACGGTCCAAATGATAGCATTAGTAGTCCTCACTATTCTGTTAAATAGTGTGATAATAAATGTAATGAGGACTCCATTGAGTTTGAATATTGTCTAGATGACAATATTCTTATTAAAACTCTTAGATTATGTTTTGTCGTATTTTACACGACTGTTGTATAATTAAGTTATATTTGAATTTATGTACCATGTATCTGGCGACTCAAGATGGGTGATGTATACCTGTTTTGGGGGCGTCATATTTTCTATATAAATAAATCAGAAATTTTGCGTATAAATTTTTTTTTATTAAAATAAATATGGGGAATATTTATAATTCAAAGCGTATGTATTTATGTGATAAATAAAAATATATTTATTACATGAATAATCACAAATAATTTTATTTTAGAATTATTGATCATTATAAATTATATTTTTATAATAATTAATTTTATAGTAGAAATGTTTTTATTAATTATTTTCCATGAAAATATGATTATATATTATTTAAATAGTATATGAAATGATTATAGAATTATTATAATAATTATTTTATTTTAATATATGAGTTTATTTCAGATTAGTTAAGTTAATTATTTTTAACTTAATAAATAATGTTATATATGACAGATCAATCAGATATAGAATCCAAACCCTAATTCTGGATTTGGAATAAGGAAAGAGAATAATAATATAATATTATTTATATTTCAGTGCTATAAATATGTACTGTATATACGTATTGATAATGGTTGGTCAATTATGGTACGAAAGTAGAAAACCCTAATTTAAAAAGTCAAATACGACTTTAAGAATTGGTTAAGTTGTTATGTAGTCGTGATAATGTGATTAATGACCTGTATAATATACTTTAAGGTTAATTAGGAAAAACCTAATTATTATTTAGGAACCCTAATTACTAGAAACCCTAATTAGTAATTATAACTCTAATTACTAAATTAAGAACCATAATCGCTAAATGATAAAGCTTAATGTTAATTAGTGGACTTTAAAACCCTAATGTTCATGTATAATGTAATTAGATAACTTAAGTAATTAAAAACCTAAACTATTTTAGAAAACCCTAAATTGTAATTTTTAGAAACTAAATTACATTTTTAAACCCTAAATTGAAATCTTACAAAAATCTTTGTACCAAAACATTAGGGTTAAACCGTAAGGGTTTGCCAAGTTACAAGTTTGCCATTAAATTTGGGAGCCAAAAGATCAAAATACCCCTTTTGACATTTCTTTATTATGTAAATTGCAAGGTTTGACAAGTGTTAGAGTTGGTGACCTAATCTAACCAACCCATGTGATTAAATCTCCAGCAAATCAAGCAACATCAGCCAATTCATCCATCTAAGTTATATATATATATATATATATATATATATATATATATATATAGAATTGGAGAGAGAAAAGAACCATTTTCAAGCTTATTTTTGCACAAACATATATCCTAGATGCTTCTCTCTCTAAAACCAAGGAAATCCTTAGGTGTATCAGTCCCAAAACAAAGCCCCACTAACACCTTTAGCCAATCAAAAAGCCAGAATCAAGATTTGTCAAGAAAGGTATAAAACCCTAAACCAAAAATTTGATCTTTGATTCTATGTTAGATATTAGATTTTGTGTGTTAAACATGTTATATGGAGTATAACTAAGTGATCTGGGTTGATAGATGTTAGATCCATAACATCTATAGGCTCGGATTTGAAGATTTTAAAAATCTGTAAAAAAAATTCTTGTTGTTTGACAAATAAATATCAGGTCTTGTAGATCTATTTCTGTGTTTGGTTTTTGTGTTTTGAAGGTTGATACTTGTAGTATGTCATGAGGACTTTACTCTGGAACTTAAATCAAGTCCAGATCATGCACAGATTGCATGTTATTCATGGTCAAAGGTCGTTGACCGACCATGACTTTTCAAATCTGGGTAACCTAGAAAGTCCTTACCAGTGTCTGACAACGTATTCAATCGCTTAGATCTAACAGGTTTTGTGAGATTTGATGTTGTTGTTGTAACCAGTTTGTAGCCTTACATATGTGCTTTATATTTATGGCTTTATATCATTTATATAATCAACAGAGTGAATGGAGTAAGTCGTCAAAGTAGGCCATTCGACCATGACTTAAGATTTCTGGAATTTCCGAAACCTAAGAATACGCCTTCCGACAAAGCTTTGTGCCGGTTCAATCTGGAGAATGTGTTGTTGTTGGACTGAGCTGTTATTGTTTTTTTGTTCTATGACATGAGTACTATATATTTGAATATTGATACCACATGAATCATGACCGAATCGGAGAGATCGAGCCATAAAGTAGGCGATCAAGTCGCCCGGGTTTCTAGTAACCCGTAAAGCCCGAAAGCTTCCGATGCCTACTTTGAGGCATTGAATCTTGCTAATTTGTTAAGATACGACTTAGATGATGATGGGAACATTTAGTATTACAACAGTACTACAAGTTGTGAACTTTAGATAGCTCAGAAACATTACAGTTTATGAATTACACTTGGTCAAACCCACCCACTCGAAACTGACATGAATGTTCTTGGTTTAGGTGAAGAACATGAAGAACACCTATAGCGACGATTATGTCGCTATAGGCAGTCTTTAGTGACACTTTATTTTTAAAATTAATTATTTTATTTAATAATTAGAGAAAATTAGTTTTTAATTATTCAAAATATAAATTTAATTACTAAAAATTATTTTAAAGTCTGAAAATTAGTTTTTAATAATTTTTTATATATTTCATAATTATTTAATATTTTGAAATATTAAAGGTATTTAATTTATTTAATTATTATATTAAATAAATTATTTAAAAATGATTTTAATACTTGAAAAATCATTTAAAATTATATTATGATATAAGAAATTATTTTAAGTTATTTTTAATGACTTTTAATATTTTGTGATAAATTTCATTAATAAATTAATAATAATGATAATTAAGTTATTTAATAAATGCATTAAATAAATTAATTAAAATGATTTTATTATATTAAAAAGCATTTTAAATAATAATAAGGTGTTTAAAAATATTTGAAGTTATAAAATATAATTTTAATATTTAAAGGTAAATTTCATTAATAATGATATTAGAATTATTTGATAATTTATTAAATAACTTAGTTTAAAAATGATTTTAATATTATAAAAATCATTTCAAATGAAATTAAGGTGTTTAAAAATATTTTAAGTTATAAAATATAACTTTTTAATATTTAAAGGATAATTTCATTAATAATTTAATATTAATGATATTAAATTTAGTTAATAATTATATTAAATAAATAGTTTTAAAAGGTTTTATTAATTTAAAAATCATTTAAAAGGATATAAATGAGTTAAAAATATTTTAAAGTTATAACTAATGAATTTTAATATTTTGATATATAATACATTTATATTTAAATATTAATGTTAATTATATAAAATGATTTTAAATGTTTTAAAAATCATTTAAGGGTAATATTAATACTTTAAAAATATTCTAAGTTATTATAAATAACTTTAATATTTCTACAATGGTTTCATTAATAGTTTAATATTAATTAAATATTAATAATAATCAAATTATTTAATATTTAAATCATTTAATAATGATTTCGATGTTTGAAAAATCATGATAAGTTATAATAATTATTTAAAAATTATTATAACTCATTTAAAAATAATATGACTGATATTTACAGTTATTGAACTACGGGATAAAGTCTTAGACTCGATAATTACCCGATAAAGCCGTCGGTACACCGACATGTTTCAGAAATTGATCTGAACTTAGATAACTTGACTGGATATGTGTTTGTTTGTGATTCAATGTTTGTTAAACATATGTGACAAGATTAAGTTATGTGTTGACCGCAAATAGCAGTACTATGTGTTATGATATGATATGCTAATCAAACGAAGGATCTTATTAATGATAGGTTGCTTTATAAAAGATAAAACTAAGTTGCGTATTGTAAGCAGCAGACCATGCAAGTATCCTACCTTTGCATTTACTTTATGCAATGGACATAAGTAAGAAAGTTTCAGAATTATATTATTATTGTGCCAGAATATTAACCCTATTGTTATCGATTATGTATCCTATCATTATTTATCAGTACAGTATTATATTATAATTCATATATTTATTCTGTTCGTTAATTTCTAAATATGGTTATACAAGTGCCCTCACTTGGATAATCATTGTATTTAATCACATGTTGATATATACTTATTAAATTTCATTATGTACACGTTGACTTCAAAGCCGTCTAAGCTATTTGCTTTGGCTAGACACGAACTTAGAAATATTGTTGAACAAGATAAAACCTTATTATTATCCAACCAAATTGTTTTGGTTCGGATTCCCGACTAAGTATGAACATCCCGTATATGGGAAAATTTTCGTGCGCCTAAGGCGGAACAGATGAACGATAATATCGTTCTTGCATGTAGTATTGATCAATATAGGGTATAACGGGCTGATCACCCCCCGTGCCCATAAGTTATGACGGTTTGCAGATAAAATTCTATTTAACCTTTTCAAAAATAGAAAACAATGTTCATAATTTGTCGACTAATCTCCAATTATAGTCAGTACGTAATTTTAAAATTTTGATATAGAATTAATATATTGTTATTAATGGTTCAGCTTACTTCGCAACTGTTGATTCGTTGTAGAAGTGTCATACAAAGAAAATATTTAATTCTTTCAGCTAATATTTATAATTGCTATTACTTGTTGGGCACTCAAATGCTCGTCTTTGCTTAATTTAAATGTTTTCAGCTAAGTGTGAACAACTAGAAGGCTCATGCAGAAACAAAGGAAAAGGAAAGCAAACAGAATAAGATTTGTGGTATTCTATGTAATAGTATGACTTTATTAAAATAATGATAACTATTAAGTATCATGTAATGAATGTTTAAAGGTCGCGTACCTGGGAGTAGACTCTGATGCATATGTAAATTAAGTTTGATCTTTATATTATTATTATTATTATTATTATTATTATTATTATTATTATTATTATTATTATTATTATTATTATTATTTCGCTTATAGAAATGGTATCGTGAAGCACCGAGTTCGGGTTTCAAGTACCTGAATTTGGGGGGTCACAGGTTGGTATCAGAGCTTTAGGGTTAGAAAACTTAGGTGGGATAAACCTTAGGCTATAACCTTAGAACAGAGGAAAACGTTGAAAATATAAATAACTCGTATAGAGTTTAAAAGGAGATGAATTGAATAAATTCATCGTCAAACAAAATAAAAGATAAGTTATATAAAAGTATTATTTGTTATGTGTATATACTATACGCTAATCAGGATAATTTATGTGTGTAGATGTCTGGTAGAAAAGGCTTGTTATATGCTTATACCATGAAGAAGGATCAAATCCATACACCCGAGCTAATATCAAAGCCAATAGCTGAAATAGAGGCTCACAATGAAAATAACTCGGAGGAGGTGGTTATTATGGAAAATGAAGTACCATATCCGAAAATGGTGGAACTAACAGATAGTGATTCGTGCACCGAAGTTGGAGCTGATCAAGCATCAACAGAAGTGCAGAATCTGAAGGACAAGGTTTCTTCTCTGGAGAAGCTGTGGGAAATAGAGAAACTGCTAAACAGTCAATTGTAAAAGGCATTAATAGAAATTATGGAAGAACAAGATAAGCTTAAGGATGGGGTAGCTTCTCTCTCTAGAGATTGCTCTCCCTTCTCTCTAGGTTTTAGTCCGGCTTTGTTCCCCCCGTTCCTTTCCGTTTTCTTTCTTTCCTTTTTTAGTCTCCCGCCCATCCTCACCTACCTTCTCCATCCTTACCAAACTTTTCAGTTTACCCATTCTAGCTTCTGGGTTCTTTCTTCTCCTTCTCAACCTCCCTATCCCTCCCTTCCGGCCTCCTCTTCTCTAACATCCAGACTTAACCTTATCCCCCCCCCACCCCAGCTCAATCTCTTGCCTCTCCCTCGTTTCCGTACTTTGGTGTCATGGTCGATCATCCACATCTCTCCGCTGGGAACTCGGAGAGTTGTCCTTCTCGGATTTGCTGGCAGAGTTTGGTGTTTCCATTCCAAACTCTCCTTTAGCCTCTGTCGCTTTGGAGGAATCTGAGCCTATTCCCTCGAATGTTTCTATCGATTACGATGAATCTCTTCCTTTGCGCTTTCAGTTGGAGGAGTCCTCGGTACTCGCCACTACCTCGGCACCCAAGATATCTTTAAAGCGCTTCATTACTTCACTAAGAATGACCGTGAAGAAGCCCTTCACGAAAGAAGGAAGAATGCCAAGATGATGGACTATATTTACGCTTCAGGACTTCCTCTCAAGATGTTAACAACCTATCTTCTATTGGGATATCTGCTGCGTTAGCTAATGCTCGCATAAGGTGTTCGATTCTTGTCTCTTCAAGCGCTAGCTAATGCTCGCAAGGACTATATTG
The DNA here is from genome assembly GCA_020205615.1 of Panax quinquefolius. NCBI lineage: Eukaryota > Viridiplantae > Streptophyta > Magnoliopsida > Apiales > Araliaceae > Panax > Panax quinquefolius. The sequence continues at coordinate 101,327,471 of CM035153.1, read as the reverse complement.
TTTGCCTCTGAGTCCTTTGGCTCTGATCCCGCCCCCCACCCTTGTATGCCCAAAGCTAATGTTGCTTGGCTTGCCTATCCCCCTAAGTCCCGGAGTTCTAGGTGAGTTGCTAATTCGCTTAATGAGAAGAACTTGGGGTTGAGCTTCTTTCCCCTTGCCGATCAAGGGAGTGTTACGGTTAACCCCCTGTGGAAATCCTTCACTTGGCCTTAATAAATGGTCTTCTAGCCTTGTTGGTCATTTTATCCACTCAAGCTCCGCTCAAGTTGGTTGAATCTTCGCTAAAAAATTGGGGGGGCACCTTGGTTTGACAAAAGTCTATCTTCATGATAAGGGGTACTTCTTATTCAAATTTGATTCGTTGATAGAAAGAGACAATGTCTTAGCCTCGGGTCCATGGTACATAGCGTCCAAGCTTTTCTTCTGTACCGTGGCGAGAAGGGGTTAATTTCAATATAACCGATAGTAGCAAGTTCCGATATGGGTAAAGTTCAAGAATATCCCCTCTCTTCTTGGACAAAGGAAGGTCTAAGTTACTCAGCAAGTGCGGTTGGTCTGCGCCGTTATTTCTTAAACGACATGACTTCAAAGTTGGAACCTATGAGCTTTGCTCGAATATGTATTGAGATTGAAGCTTTGTCTTCATTTCACGATCCATCAATGCCATTGTGTTTGACGGAAATGCCCGGTTGAAGAAACCAGTGCCGTGAAAGTGGAGTATTGGAGCAGCCCCTCTCCTCGTTTCTAATGTAACTGCTTTTGGTCATTCCTTCTCAAATGCCCAAAAACTAATTTTCAGTGGGTTCCCAAACACTCCCCGACCCTCTGTGAGGCCCCTTGTTCCACTATTCCTAGCACAACCAAGGCCTCTCCTCCTCCTGACCCCGAAGGTTCATGGACTGCCGTTTCCAAAGGACTTAAAAGCTCTTCTTCCCCCTTCCAAATTTCTCTCCATTCTCTTCCACCAACGCCTTCTCCCCTATTGCTCCCCCCTTATTCCTGGTGATGAGTCTGAATCTCCTATCCCCCCTAACCCTTTACTTGATAAGCTTAAGCAAGTTGATGAGAAGGAATGCAGGGACCTGAAGCATAAGACTAGGCCTGGAAAGGAGCCTCTTCAGAATTCTAAGAAGAGGAACAAAGGTCCAAGGGGTCTTCCCCTTCTAGACTAATCCTACTCCCCTTTTTATGACATTCTTTTGCTCATATAATGTCAGGGGTTTAAATAAAAAACCAAAGCAGGCTTTTGTTCGCAACTTTTTGTTAGACAACCATATCTCTTTTGTGGGCCTCATCGAGACCAGAATAAAAGCTCCAAATGCTTCCAGAATATCGCGGGCTATCTGCCGTAACTGGGTTTGGATCTTTAACTATGACTACCACCCGAACGGCCGGATTTGGGTGGGCTGGGATCCTTCTATTTGGAAAGTGGATGTCCTATTTCAATCTGCCCAAGTATCCCACTTCAAGCTCTTTCCTCTTTATGGCAATTATCCAATCTTGGCTTCTATAGTCTATGGCCAGAACTCTATAGTGGAACGTCGTCAGTTGTGGACTAACCTAAATTCCTTGTCCTCCTCGGACACTTGGTGTATTCTTGGGGACTTCAACACTATCAAGAGTGTCTCTGAATCGGAAGGTGGTGATTCTTCTTGGGACGCGGGTATGACCGACTTTTAACGATCGCTAGACACTATTTATTGGGTTCTTTGATATTCGTGCTATTGGGCCTCTGCACACATGGTGGAACTGCTGTGTTGCTAATCCTATTCATAGGAAGTCGGATAGAGCAATGGGTAGCAGCTCTTGGTTCAACGTAATGTCTCGATTCCCTAGTCACTTATGGTCCTCGTGGTCTTTCCGATCATTGTCCAAGACACTTAATATCGGTTCGCTTCTTCTGAAAGCCAACAAGTCATTCCAATTCTTTAACTTCATCTTTGGAGTTGGAAGGGTTTGATCTCATTGCCTCGGATTGTTGAGTATCGTAATTGTGGAAATCCTTTTTCATCTTTAATGAGAAACTTCAAGATTCAAGTGTGCCCTCAAACCTTGAACTCTTCTAACGATAACTTATCGACGAATGTTAGCACCCTGCAGGTTCAGCTGGTCACCATTCAGCAATCTCTTCATGCAGATCCCTTAAACTCTTGTCTGCTTGCCCTAGAAGACAAATGCTCTCAATCCTTATGGAAAGCATTGGCTCTTGAAGAATCTCTCTTGCTCCAAAAATCCCGAGCCACTTGGCTTGCCCAGGGCGATAAAAATTCAAAATTTTTTGAGGATCAGCCGGGTATTCAGCAAGTGGCGGTGGACTACTTTCAGGATCTCTTGGGGTCCTCTCCTCCTACTTACCCTGGTCGTGATCTTCTTGAAAACTTCGTTACAAAGCGGATTACTCCTGCTCAGGCTGCTGCCTTAACCACTCCAATTCTTGATGCCGAAATTCTTGCAGTCCTTCAGTCCATGAAAAAGAATAAAAGTCCGGGTCCTGACGGTTTTAATGTTAATTTCTTTCTCCATTCTTTGGGACATTATAGGCCATGATTTCACCGTCATTGTCCACTCTTTCTTCATCTCCGGCACCTTCCGTGTGGAGTTAATGCTACATCTATTGCCTTGATTTCAAGACGGATAATCCATCCAATATGTCGATTTTAGACCTATTTCTCACGCAACACTATCTACAAATGTATAGCGAAGATCCTTGCCAATAGGCTCAAATCAGACTCCTTCCCTTATTGACCATGCTCAGTCGCCTTTCATCTCGGGAGAAGCATTAGTGACAATATCCTCATTGCTCAGAGCTTTTCAGAATTACCACAGACTTTCTCGGGCTCGCCCGCAGTGCTCTTAAAATTGATATTCTAAAGCCTTCACATTTGTTGACTGGAGGTTTCTCTTGGATTTGTTGGGCCTTCTTAAATTCCCCCTATTTTCATTGGGTTTGGATTAAAGAGTGCATCACTACGACTATGTTTTCTATCAAAGTCAATGGAGGTCTGTTTGGCTATTTTAAAGGAGCGAGGGTCTTAGGCAAGGGGATCCCCGTCTCCTTACTTATTCGCTCTAGCTATGGAAGCCTTCTCCATGATTCTACACAAGGAAACTCGTTGCTTAATTTCAAGTTTCATTGGAAAATGTAATCGTGCAACATATCCCACGTGATGCTTTATTGATGATATTCTCATATTTTGCCATGGAGATATGGCCTCTGCTTCCATTATTCACTGCGTGCATTCAAGCCTTCTCTATGTTTTTCTCGCCTAATTCCTAATGCTCGTAAAAGTCCTGTGTTTCCTTGCCAATGTCCCAAATGATGTTAAGGTAAGTATTAACTTGTTGTTGGGTATTCCTTTTGAGTATTACCAATTAGATTTCTCGGTCCCTCTTATCTCCCCTAAACTCTCCCATTCCGACCGCCACCCTTGATTCATAGAATTCTTCGCCAGAGTTTCCTCTTGGACATCCCGCTTCCTCTCTTATTCGGTAGAGTTCAAATTTGATTAAATCGATGCTCTTTTGCAATTCAATCTTTCTGGGCCTCCCATTTTATTCTTCCTAATTCAGTTCTAAGAGTCATTCAATCTATCATGTGTAGATTCCTTTGGAGGGGCCTTCTCTCCTTGGCGTGGTACAAAAAGTCTCTTGAGGGGTTTGTCCCTTCCCTTTGTGAAGGTGGTCTCACAATTAAGAACCTTCTTGATTGGAACTCACTCTAATTATTCTCCAACTTTTAAAAGGTCATCTCCCATCTTCCCCCTCCCTATGGGCTAATCAATAAATCTACATCTTATCAAAGACCAATTTCGTATATCTCAACCCTCGGATCGTTCATGGATCTGCGGCGTAAGATCCTTAAGCTTCGCTCCATAGCTCTCCTTTCCTTACCTATAGAGTTGGGAATGGAAATTCCTTCAGATCTCTGGTTTGACCCGTGGTTGAATGGGCAACCCTTAAACCCTCTCCATCTCTCGCTCCAACTCGAATCCTTGTTAATGCGCCAATTTCACGACATCATTTACATGGGTGCATGGTCTTTGCCTTCCAGTAATCATCATGATGTGCAGCAATTCTGCACCTTGTTTTCATCTCTTCCTAATCCTTTTGATGCTGAGGACTTGATTCTTTGGGACAACCGAGCGGTGAAACATATCAAAGCTTCCACTATCCGGGAATCTATTCGCTTACAGGTTCAAAAGTCCCATGGGCTAAATTACTTTGGTTCCCCCCTCCATATCCCCCGATTCTCCTTTACCACCGTGGCTTGCTCTTTCTTGGCACAGATTACCCACAAATGATAGGTCTCGCTACCATAGCTTCCGACCTATGAATCGCCTTTTCTGTGGCAAATCATGCTTTGAGACATTCTCTCATTTGTTCTTTGATTGTCCCTATTCTACTTCAGCCTTCTCTCGTTTTGCTTTGAGTTCGGGCCAATGCTCCGAGGAGCCGGATAGTCTCAAGGGACTATATCATTCAATTTAAAGGAAATAAAATTGATTCGATATTTTAAAGTCGGTCTTTTCCACCACGGTTTACAAACTTTGGGCGCCTAGGAACTCAATTGTTCATAAAATGCCAAATTGCCTATGAATGTTTTGGCTAGGGAGATTATTAATATCACTAAGTCAAGGCTTTCTTCTTTCCCCAAATTCCTCAAGGCTGCGCAGACTAGGCCTGACCTATGTATTTGGTTGTGAGGCCTGCTATGGTCTGTTTCATGGTTCTTGGTTTGGTCTTTTCTGCAAAGCTGTTAGGCTACTGCAAAATTCTGGAATTAAATTAGCTTCCATGGTGGTTCGGCAGTTCGGTTTCCTTGGCAGTTCGGCCTCTCCATTGGTTTGGTTCAGCTATTGCTTCTGTCCATGTTGGGTTCAGCAGCATCTTTAGTCCATAACTGGGTTCGGCTTTGTGGCGATAAAAGGTCCAAATTGGGCTTCGTGGTTCTTCCTCTTGTCTTCGGGAAGCTGGGGGATTTGGTTCCGGCTTCGGGGTTTCGGCTTCGGCTTCGGGGTTCGGTAAAGATGGTTTGGCCCTCTCCTACTGGCTCTCGTAGTTCTTCCTATGCTTCAAAGATTCTCTTGTTCTTCTGAATGCGATTTGGTTCGATCTTCCCCAGTTTACAAACTTTGGGCAGTTAGGAACTCAATTGTTCATAAAAATGCCAAACTGCCTATGACTGTTTTGGCTAGGGAGATTATAAATATCTTTAAGTCAAGGCTTTCTTCTTTCCCCAAATTTATCAAGGCTGCGCAGACTATGCCTGGCCTCAGTGCTTGGTTGTGAGGCCTGCTATGGTCTGTTTCATGGTTCTGGTTTGGTCTCTTCTGTAAAGCTGTTCGGCTACTGCAAAATTCTGGAAAAAACTTAGCTTCCATGGCAGTTCGGCAGTTCGGTTTCCATGGCAGTTCGGCCTCTTCGTTGGTTTGGTTCAGCTATTGCTTCTGTCCGATTTGGGTTCAGTAGCATCTTCATCCAGTAATTGGGTTGGCCAGGGCGAAAAGGTCCGGGGTGGCATCCGGGCTTGGCATCCGGCTTAGCTTCGGTTCTACCTCCCATCTTCTGGAAGTCGGGGAGGTTGGTTCTGGCTTTGGGATGGTTTGGCCCTCTCCTTCTGGCTCTCGTAGTTCTTCCTATGCTTCAGCATCCTCTTCGACTACTGCAATGCAGTTCGGTTCAGTCTTCACCCCCATTTATTTGGATGCTTGGTTTCACCTGATTGGTTGTCTAAGTTGTTTAAGGTTTCATGCTTGTTTTTACTATTGTCCTGCTTAGTAACGCTTTGTTCTTTCATTTGGCTTGGTTGTTAGTCTTTTGTTGTCCATTCTGGGGGTTGTCCCGTGTGGTTCTATCAAAAGCTTCTGGGGTATGCCCTTTTCGATTGTATTTCTCTTCTTTTTCTATATACAAACAAACTTAGCGAAAAAAGAAAAGAAAAGATAAGCTTAAAATCCAAATTGACCAAATGGGAGCCAAAAGCAACAAGTCATGTGCAGCTCCGAACAAGAAGGGAAAAAGAAAGATGAAAGACCGCGATATAGGAAACTCCAATAACAACCAAGGGAACCTTAACCGAATAGAAAAGTGTACAAACTGTGGCAAGAAACATGAAGGTGTATGCAGGAAGTGGAAAAAGATATGTTATATTTGCGGCTATGAGGGACATACCTCTCTTTATTGTCCCGACTATAAGCAAGGTGTATGTATTATTTGTGGGATAGAAGGTCATCAGGCGAAAGATTATCCAAGATCAAGAAAAAGGCGTAGTGAATATGTAGTATAAATTCTGTTGTGAAGGTGTGTTTAATGTAATATATATGATTAGTATGTCTGTGTAATATTCTCAACTTTTGTTTTAGTCAAGGCTGTAAATCCTGACTTTTGTGGTCACAAAGGGATAGCTGATGTTTAAAGCAGTATGTGTTGTGATATGTAAAGTATTCGCTAAATGAATATGAATCTATGTTTGAGTAATGAAACAAGTTTAATATATTAAACTTATATGATAAGGTTTAGAATGTAAGTTAATAAAGTATATATTATGTTTTAATTAATCAGATAATGCCACGATGACGTCAAACTCAAAACCAAAGGGCAAAGGAATCTGTCAACAATGTTGAGGGACAACAACAAGACCCGATGCAAAACTTTGTGAACATGGTAGCTCAGGCTATGCAACAAGGAATGCCAGCCATAGGGAAACAACCGAATAATCACTTGGCAAACTTTAAAGATTTTAAGGCTATAGGACCGCCAGAATTCAGAGGTACAACTGACCCTGTAGAAGCCCAAACTTGGGTTAAGGAGATAGAAAAAGAGTTTGTAATAGCTAGGGTAGATGAGGGGCAAAAGACCGCTTTTTTCACATACATGATGAAAGGAGAGGTAAATTTTTGGTAGGAAGCGAATCAGGCGAGGGCAAAAGAAGGAGTAGTTACTTGGGCTAGGTTTAAGACTTTATTTTTCAAAAATTATTTTTCATCCAGTGTCGACGTCAGGATTTTTATTTGTCCCTTTTCGTTAATTGTTCTTAGGTGTTCTCATGTTATGTGCGATTTGTTTGAAAAAATAAGTGAAAAAGGTCCGACATGTATCATGTCGACGATTTGACTGTAAGAGTCACCAGTTGGTGTTTTTAACTAGTTGCACCAATGCAACAAAGAAAAGGTTTGTACATTGACCCAGTGATGTGACACTGCTAAACGGGTATGTGAAACCGAGATTTATTTGGGTTCGGGGGCTTGATTATGCGGAGGAAAAGGTGTTAGGCACCCCCCGACATCCGTGTTGCCACGGTGACCGCCTCTTTTCAAGAAACTATTATATGAATGTGTGTGTGTGTGTGTGTGGATCAATGTGCAATTTATTTGGAAGTAGTGCGAGGCCTCGTTCGCACCTATATACAAAGGGTTTGAATTTATACAAAAATTCAGTTTTAAGCAAGATATAGCAATGGGGTTTAATAAAAGAGGTTTTTCAAACCCTATGTGTAAAATCCTTAATTTTACGAATAAAGATTTAAATTTTTTAAAATATTTTTTTTATGTTAAGGTGTGTATTTGATATAATGTTATAGTTGTGGGTAATATTTATAAATTTTGCAAAGTATGTAAGTTGTTATATTATATTCGATTGGTCGGGGAATATTCTTTGTGTCGGGGAATATCCGTACGACGGTACAATCATTGGTGAACCCCACAATGGAATTATTGTCGGATTGAGAAAATGACAAAAATATTTTTATGAAAATAACGGCGGAAGTTTTACCGTTAATACTGTTAAACTACTCGGTAGTAAAAGTACAGTAATACGCGTGGTTGCATAGTGGCACATGGTATTGGTTATTGATGCTTACATGAGAAGTCACTCAGTTATACTCAATTATTGCTACAGTAATTGCTGCATCATATCTCTCATATTATTGATTCGATTATTGTCACAGTATCATCTGTAGAATATGTTATATTATTAAATCAATAATTGAGACGACAAAGTTATTCATATTATTAAATTGCAATAATTATAATGTCTAGAAGTTCTGCCAAGGAGAGGTTTGGTCACCTAATTGCGCGCCAATAGGGAGAAATCCTTATTCGACAGCCCCCTCTTTCCTGGGAATGACCTGGTTGTTAAATATTGTGAGTTATAATATTAATGATGAATAAGTTCGTGTTGATTAAAGATGAATTTGATAGTTCCATTGTGTTGGGATTATTGGTGTTAGTTAAAATCGACATCTATTCTGATGATAATTGATGTCTGGGGTTATATTGATAAATCGGGTAATTTATCGAATAAATGAGCCATTAATTGCTACTTATTCACATGCTTATATAACTATTTGTTCACATGTGTCTACTATTGAGTCACATTCATTTACTATTAGGGGAGTTGGTGCAAGATTGATAATACTTGCATGACTAAGTTAAAGATGGAGGTACTATATTGTAATTAATTTTTTCACATGTTTAGAACTATTGAGTCGCATGATTTTACTATTGATTCACATGATTTACTATTAGGGGAGTTGGTGCAAGATTGATAATACTTGCAGGACTAAATTATAAATGAAGAAAAAGAGGAAGGTATTATACTGTAATATTTTGAGCTCCAAAACGTGCAATTATCGAAACTATATTTTTCTATAAATAGAATCTCATTCTTCCTTCATTTCTCACCAATTCACCAAAGCTATAGAGCAATTATTATAGAGAGAAATTATAGAGAGAAGCTATAGAAAGAAAATCTGTAGAAGAAGAGAAGCATGCTACCTCACTATTCCAATATCCAGTCTTCTTTTGAGGTAAGGGATATTATTTGTTGTACTCGTAAGGGGTATTATTTCTTTCGTATTCATGAAGAGAGCTATTGTTATTCCATCCCTTATTATTGTGTTGAATAACTCATTATGCAAAGTAATATACATGGTGAAATTCTTCATTATTCCATTTTTTATTATTATGTTGGAATAACCTATTTATCAAATACCGCATACATGGTGAAATTCTTCTATTATTCCGTTCTTTATTATTCTCATTGGAATATCCTCGTCTACGCGCTTTTACACCGGACCGTTCATCATTATTATTATTCGTTGGAATATCCTGTTTGTGCGTTTTTTACCGAACTCGGCTCTTTTTATTATTCTTTATTATTCATTGGAATATCACATGCTACATGCGCTTTTGGCGGGACTGGTTTCGTTATTTATTATTCGTGAATAACTTTTATCTATGCAAAGTACCGCATGCATGGTGATTTCATTGTTATTCCATTATTTATTATTCTGGAACATCCCGCTTGCATAAATCTCGCCTTGACCGTGGTTCCATTATTTATTATTCTCTTGGAATAACTCGCCTATGTGGATTACCACATGCATGGTGAATGATCCTTTGTATTCATTCCTTATTAAATTGTGAAATGATCAGATATATGGATTACTGCATGGCGGGTAAAAATCTATTTGCATAGCTTATATTCTATTATACTCGTATGAGATATCATTTCTTTTGTACTCGTCATGAAATATCATTTTATTTGGTATTTTCTGTTACGAGTTACTATTCACGGGTTACTATTCACCCGATTACTATTCACTCTAGTATTATTCACTCGGGTATCCGGGGCACTTTTCATGCCGAAATATTATTCATGAGTTACTATTCGGGATACTATTCACCCAAATTACTATTCACCCGAATATTATACACTCGAGTATTTGGAGTACTTTTCATGTTGGGTTACTATTCACGAGGTACTATTCTCGAAGTACTATTCACGGGGTACTATTCACGATGAAAAATTGATTCTTGTCTGTCCAAATTATTTTTGGTGCACGAATATTATTCTTGAATTTTACTCCACAAAGCAGTATCATGTTGACAATTTGGACGTTATTAGTTCCTAGATAATTTAATTCTTGAACTTGTTTTATTGAATTCTTATATCATTGTCATCATCCTCATGTTTATATTTTGTTGAAAGTCATATGTGGCCTGTAGTGCATAGATGGACTTGGTATGATTATGACCAGGGATTATTCGGTATAATCATAACCGTAATGTTACAAATGATGTAGAAAAAATTTCTCATTGGCCCGTAGTGCATTGATGGACAATTTTTGGTATGATTATGGCTATGGATTCTCTTCGGCCAATGAAGCAAAGATGAATTATTTTATGGCATGATCAGGACCGTTGATGAAAACACGATTATCTTTGGCCCGTAGTGCATGGATAATTCGTGGTCGTGATACTAAATAATATCTTTGGCCTGTAGTGCAGGGATGATTTGATGATGTGGATTATTTATTAAGTTTGAGTCTCAAATGATAAAAGTGTTGAAAAACTTTTTAAATCATAAAAGATAGTAGATTTTATTCTCTACTTGACTCTTTTAATGGATTATTTGTTCCGCTGCAGTTAAACTTGATGTCTATTGTATTTTATCAGTTTAACATTGTTGAAGACTAATGATAATTTATTCTGCATTATCTTAGTCATAATATTTCTTACTGGGCTAGTTGAGCTCACCCTTTCCTTCACTGTTCTCTTCAGGAAATGAGAATATAGCTGGGACGAGTCGGGAAACGGAGTGACGGTCCAGATGATATCATTAGTAGTCCTCACTATTCTGTTAAATAGTGTGACAATAAATGTAATGAGGACTGAATTTGAGTTTGTATACTGTCTATGAGGACTCCATTGAGAGTGGATATTGTCTGGAAGACAATATTCTTGTTTAAACTCTCAGTTTATGTTTTGTCATATTTTACATGACAGTTGTATATTTAAGTTTGTATTTGTATTTTGTACCATGTATTTGGTGACTCAGAATAGGTGATGTATACCTGTTTTGGGGGCGTCACAGTTGGTATCAAAGGTTAGGGATATGATCCCTGGCTGAGATGTGAGACAAGAACTAGGAGGGGAGAGACGGGGAATTCCTTCTCTAGTATGACCTACCTAAGTTTATTTGGTATTTAATTGGTCGGTCAGAGTATAGGGATAATATGTGATATGTTAATTAACCCTTGTTTTGTGGCAGTGTTTAAAAATGGCATCTGAAAATGTTGAGATAAGCAATGGAGCAAAATAATATGATCGTATCGCAGTACGAGGCTAAGTTTGCGGAGTTATCTCGGTTTGCATCCTATTTGGTCGATAATGAGGAGAGAATGACGTGAATGTTTCTAAGAGGTTTGAAACCCGATATACGTGAATACCTCATTTCTCATAAACTTTGTTTATATTCAGATGTTGTGAATAGGGCTCAGTTTATTGGAGCGCGATAATGAGTTAGCACAACCAAAAGGTAACGACCAACAACACGATAATAATCGTACCAGTGACAACGACCATCGGAACAATGATGACCATCGTGGGGGAAATTATCATGCCAAGAATGGTAACCACTTCGGTGGTAATCATGGCCAAGATAATAGAAGTGGAAATTTCAAGAAAAGAAGGTCATTTAGCTCGATTTTGTCGTATAGTGAAGTTAAGTCCAGCTGGGACGGTGGCACAAAAGGCGGATACGGACAAAACAAAGTCGGTGGTTTCAAGAAGAGCGTTTTTCATTACTTCTCAAAAAGCGAGTAACCCGAACGAAGTTAGCACGGGTTAGTTAATTATAATTTTTTTCGAAGTCTATACCTTATTAGATACCGGTTCTACCCATTCTTTTATCTCTCTTGCTTGCGTTCAACGTTTAAATTTGACTCCGGAGAAGTTAGACTTTGACTTATCTGTTGAAACTTCGTTAGAAGAAACCTTCATTACATGTGCTATCCAAGTCTTGGATGAGAGTCACAGTTTTGAATGATATTTCTATTATTAATAAAATTTCCTGACGTATTCTTGAAGACTTCTTAGCCTACCTCAGAACGTGAAATCGAATTTTGTATTGACCCCAGTACAAAACCCATTTCTAAAACCCTTAAGTATTTCTTCAACCAAAATAAACGTATAATGCGCCAAAGATGTTGGCTTGAGCTATTGAAGATTACGATCGTACCATTCAATACCATCGTGGAAAAGCGAACGTGGTAGCTGACACGTTGAGTAAAAGATCGCATACGAATATACGAACCCACGTGTAGATAACGAATATACGAGTAGAATCGACTTTAATCGATAAAGTTAAAGACGGTCAAGCTACAGACTCAGAGCTGATGAATGTGAATAAGAAGGTTCAAGAGGGCGTTATTCTAGAAGCAAGAATCGACGAAGAGAGAAAATCTCAACCCTCGATTTAATTGGCCCATTTGAAATCCTCGATCGAGTAGGAACTATGGCTTATAGACTCGTTTTACCGCCAAGTATGTCGCGTGTTCATAACGTTTTTCACGTATCGATGTTATGTAAATATGTGGACGACCCGAACCACATTATTAATTTAGAACCAGATGAGATAGCGGATAATTAATGTATGAAGATGTACCTGTTAAAATCCTGGAATCTATTCAACACTCAAAGGTTATACCTCAAGAGTTAGAATCAGATGAAGTGTCCTCATCTGTTCGGCATACCAGGTACGTACATAAATTTCGAGGGCGAAATTTCATAAGGAGGGGAGATTGTAAAATCCCAAATTTTATGAATAAAGATTTAAATTTCTCGAAATATTTTTTTTATGTTATGGTGTGTATTTGATATAATGTTATAGTTGTGGGTAATATTTATAAATTTTGCAAAGTATGTAAGTTGTTATATTATATTCGATTGGTCGGGGAATATTCTTTATGTCGGGGAATATTCGTACGACGGTACAATCATTGGTGAACCCCACAACGGAATTATTATCGGATTGAGAAAACGACAAAATAATTTTATGAAAATAACAACGGAAGTTTTACCGTTAATACTGTTGAACTACTCGGTAGTAAAAGTACAGTAATACGCGTGGTTACATAGTGGCACACGGTATTGGTTATTGATGCTTACGTGAGAAGTCACTCAGTTATACTCAATTATTGCTACAGTAATTGCTGCATTATATCTCTCATATTATTGATTCGATTATTGTCACAATATCATCTGTAGAATATGTTATATTATTAAATCAATAATTGAAACGACAAAGTTATTCATATTATTAAATTGCAAGATTTACAATGTCTAGAAGTTCTGCCAAGGAGAGGTTTGGTCACCTAATTGCGCGCCAATAGGGAGAAATCCTTATTGGAAAGCCCCTTCTTTCCTGGGAACGACCTGGTTGTTAAATATTGTGAGTTATAATATTAATGATGAATAAGTTCGTGTTTATTAATGATGAATTTGATAGTTCCATTGTGTTGGGATTATTGGTGTTAGTTGAAATCGACATCTATCCCGATGATAATTGATGTCTGGGGGTTATATTGATAAATCGGGTAATTTATCGAATAAATGAGCCATTAATTGCTACTTATTCACATGCTTATATAACTATTTGTTCATATGTGTCTACTATTGAGTCACATTCATTTACTATTAGGGGAGTTGGTGCAAGATTGATAATACTTGCATGACTAAGTTAAAGATGGAGGTACTATATTGTAATTAATTTTTTCATATGTTTAGAACTATTGAGTCACGTGATTTACTATTGAGTCACATGATTTTACTATTGATTCACATGATTTACTATTAGGGGAGTTGGTGCAAGATTGATAATACTTGCAGGACTAAATTATAAATGAAGAAAAAGAGGAAGGTATTATACTGTAATATTTCAAGCCCCAAAACGTGCAATTATCGAAACTATATTTTCCTATAAATAGAAGCTCATTCTTCCTTCATTTCTCACCAATTCACCAAAGCTATAGAGCAATTATTATAGAGAGAAATTATAGAGAGAAGTTATAGAGAGAAAATCTATAGAAGAAGAGAAACCTGCTACCTCACTATTCCAGTATCCAGTCTTCTTTTGAGGTAAGGGATATTATTTGTTGTACTCGTAAGGGGTATTATTTCTTTCGTATTCATAAAGAGAGCTATTGTTATTCCATCCTTTATTATTCTCGTTGAATAACTCGCTTATGCAAAGTCTACCGCATACATGGTGAAATTCTTCTATTATTCCATTTTTTATTATTATGTTGGAATAACTTTTGTTTATGCTAAGTAATCGCATATACATGGTGAAATTCTTCTATTATTCCATTCTTTATTATTACGTTTGGAATATCCTGTCATGCGTTTCTGTGGGACTTCGGTTCTTTTTTTATTATTCTCATTGAATATCCCGTCTACGTCGCTTTATCGCCGGACTCGGTTCCATATTTATTATTCTCCGTTGAATATCCTGCTTGTGCGCTTTTACGACGGACCGGTTCCATTATTTATTATTCGCTTTAATAACTCGTCTATGCAAGTACCGCAAGCATGGTGATTTCTGTTGTTATTCCATTATTTATTATTCTGTTGAACATCCTCGCTTGTATGTAATCTCGCCTTTAGACACGGTTTCCGTTATTTATTATTCTGTTGGAATAACTTGTCTATGTGGATTACCACATGCATGGTGAATGATCCTTTGTATTCATTCCTTATTAAATTGTGGAAATGATCTGTATATGTGGATTACCGCATGGCGGGTAAAAATCTATTTGTAGTTTCGTATATTCTATTATACTCGTATGAGATATCATTTCTTTTGTACTCGTCATGAAATATCATTTTATTTTGTATTTTCTGTTACGAGTTACTTTTCACGGGTTACTATTCACTCTAGTATTATTCACTCGGGTATTCGAGGCACTTTTTATGCCGGAATACTATTCACAAGTTACTATCCATGAGATACTATTCATCCAAATTACTATTCACCCAAATATTATACACTCGGGTATTTGGAGTACTTTTCATGTCAGGTTACTATTCACGAAGTACTATTCTCGAAGTACTATTCACGGGGTACTATTCACGACAAAAAATTGATTCTTTTCTGTCCAAATTATTTTTGGTGCATGAATATTATTCTTGAATTTTACTCCACAAAGCAGTATCATGTTGACAATTTGGACGTTATTAGTTCCTGGATAATTTAATTCTTGAACATGTTTTATTGAATTCTTATATCATTGTCATCATCCTCATGTTTATATTTTGTTGAAAGTCATCTGTGGCCTGTAGTGCATAGATGGACTTGGTATGATTATGACTAGGGATTATTCGGTATAATCATGACCGTAATGTTACAAATGATGTAGAAAAAAGTCCTCATTGGCCCGTAGTGCAATGATGGATAGTTTTTGGTATGATTATGGCTATGGATTCTCTTCGGCCAAGGGAGCAAAGATGAATTGTTTTATGGCATGATCAGGACCGTTGATGAAAACACGATTATCTTTGGCTCGTAGTGCATGGATAATTCATGGTCGTGATACTAAATAATATATCCTTGGTAGTGCAGGGATTATTTGATAATGTGGATTATTTATTAAGTTGAGTCTCAGCGATAAAAGTGATGAAAAACTTTTTAAATCATAAAAGATAGTAGATTTTATTCTCTATTTGACTCTTTTAATGGATTGTTTGTTCCGCTGCAGTTAAACTTGATGTCTATTGTATTTTATCAGTTTAACATTGTTGAAGACTAATGATAATTTATTCTGCATTATCTTAGTCTTAATATTTCTTACCGGGCTAGTTGAGCTCACCCTTTCCTTCACTGTTCTCTTCAGGAAATGAGAATATAGCTAGGACGAGTCGGGGAACAAAGTGACGGTCCAAATGATAGCATTAGTAGTCCTCACTATTCTGTTAAATAGTGTGACAATAAATGTAATGAGGACTGAATTTGAGTTTGTATACTGTCTATGAGGACTCCATTGAGAGTGGATATTGTCTAGAAGACAATATTCTTGTTTAAACTCTCAGTTTATGTTTTGTCGTATTTTACACGACAGTTGTATATTTAAGTTTGTATTTGTATTCTATCCCATGTACTTGGCGACTTAGAATAGGTGATGTATACCTGTTTTGGGGGCGTCACACTATGCTCAATAGTAATTAAGACCTTTTCATACTTCCATTTTATTATAAAATGTTCGACTTGTTTGCTTTTATTTTCGAGATGTGAAGCATCTTCGAGAAAATAATATATAGAAGTGCCGAACTCCTCATGGGAATGAAAGCCATCTAAGGAAATTCAAACACCGTGAATAATTTACAAGCTGCTTACAGCTGCAAATGTCCATCACGGGAACCGAATCTAGATTCAGTAAACTGAATATGTGATCACATGATTCCTAGGCTCACATGATGCCGCAGTTTATATGAAAAGCAATAAGCAGTTATATATTTGAAAGTTATATATATATACAAACTGTCAACCACCATGAAGTGAAGTTCATGGGGGACTGGAAATATAAAGATATAAAAGCGGTATATATATATATATATATATATATATATATATATAGACATGATCAACCACCATAAAGCACCTCCATGGGGATCGAAATGTAAATAAAGCAATAAAGATTTATCAACTGCCACGTAAGTAAACTCCATGCGTGATTTAAATGTAAAGAAAGTAGAAGATGATCAACCGCCATGAAGTAAACTCAAAGTGATTTAAATGTAAAGATATATATATATATATATATATATATATATATATATATATATATATATATATATATATATATATAAAAGCAATGAACGCACTCCTGGATATAAAACCCAAGCTCATAATGTAGTTCGACAACAATATATATATATATATATATATAAGCGAAAATGCTCCTGATATAAAATCCAGTGCTCATCGAATATAATCCGACAATAGTTCATATATATATATATATATATATATATATATATATATATATATATATATATATATATATATATATATATATATAAAAGTAAGTAACGCCTCCAAACATAAGTTCAGGCTCAATCGAGGCATAACTCGATAATGTTAGTCCATATATATAAATATATACATATATAAGTATATATATACAGCCAAAAATGAAAACCACGGACCAAAGTCCGGGCATACGCACACAACATGACTCTCAATGTGAAGAATAGTGTGTGCAAAGATGAAGAGAAAGGCTTTATAGTGTGTCAGAAGGCTTACAGTGGGCTGCCAAATAAAACTTCTATGATTCTAGGTGGATGAAAACTCGGCTCCCACCGGTAAAAATATAATAATATATGAGCTCACAAGTGTTTAAAATGAGAAAGCACTCAGTTTATAGTGTGTACAAGGCAAATTGGACAGGGCTTCCTCGCCTTTTTTTTTTCCCAAATATGGCCACCCTAAGACCTCTATTTATAGAGGGGGGAGTTACAGGTGTACCTACTAAGAAGAAGATGCACTGCTGCTGCCGGGTGCCCCAGGCCCGCAGTCCCGCTGCTCAAGTATGTGCACTGCAGACCGTTGTGATGTCCGCTCGAACTTGTAGAACTTCAATTCGAGCATCCGAACGAGGTGTAAAAGACCTTCTTTAGACCGCTTTTGTCGAGAGTTACGCCATGACATGAAATTTTCCATTTTTTGATTCCATGAAGATGGGTCTTTGACCGAAATGGTATTTCTGGGTTTCCGTTAGGCAATTCGTTGAGCTATTTTGCGTAGTTTGTGCTCGGAAGTTAAGATATGGTTCTTGTAGGACATATTTTGATGTAATTTGTATTGAAATGAGTTGATTTGATTTAAGATGAAGTTAAGTTGGCAAAATGACCATTTTGCCCCTCCCGGGGTTATTTCCAGTTTTGGCGCAGTTGTAGCAGTCTTTTCTCAGGGTTATCACTGAGATTGGCCTATTATCGACTCTGAATTTTCTCTGGGTTATCTTTGAGGTTGGCTTGACCTCCCGGGGTTGACTCCAGGCTTCACACTTGATTTCTCGGGGTTATCTCCAGGGTTAGAATTCATGTTATGGTCCTCCAGGGTAATCTGTGGAGAGTAAAAAAGATGCTTTTGCCCTCCTGCATAGTTTGTAACAAGAAAACAAAATTTTAAGTGTCTACAGATGCCCCTCTTTATCATGTTCATGCAATGTAATGGAATGGACATGATAAAGATTAGTAGACACTTGAAATATGACATGGTATTTTTAATGATGCAAATCATAATGTAATGAATGTTATGATGAATATTAAAATGTTTTTGCAAATTGCAGTTTGCAAATCGCACATCGCATTTCGTACTTCGCACTTCTCTTTTGGCCAATCACACTTAGTAAATCGCACATCGCATTTCGCATATCGTAAATCGCAATGTAATGAATGTTATGATGCATGATTAAAATGTTTTCGCAAAGCACTTTACCTTTACCGGGGATTAATGATGCCTATACTGGTGTTGACTACAACGATTTGGCTTTTTGTCGGTGTCGCTGATGCCTATTTGATGAAGAGAAATTGAGATGTTTTCTACATCTCTACTGCGGATGACGTTCTGAAATCACCGAACCTTCCCAATGCATACGCTGGGTTGTTTACAATGGTGCCTACCCTGATGGTAGTTTGACAACGGATCTTACCCTGCTGGTAGTTGAATACGCTGACATCGCCCAACTGTTTCGGTTCCCACTCGAACGGTGGTATACAAAGCTTTCATCACTGAACTGTCTTGATGTTGCGCTGAATTGATGCCAATGGTTTTGAATACTGGATCTTCCGATACTTTCGTTAAAGTAATATTCAAAGGTTTGCTTCACCAGACTCTGTCCGATGTTACGATGGATTGATGACAACCACCAGATGTCTTCGACAAATTTTTTTCCCTAATCTAGGCATTTAACTTGCACACATATTTAAATCTACTGGAGATGCATGCTAAACCTTGACAGAGATGTACGTTGATGTAACACATTTTCACATGGGCAGATCATGCATGATGTGATGATTTAGATTTATCCTTAGGAGTCTATTGTCCTAGGTTGATGCATGTTGTAAATTGGCTGGAATAGAATTTTACCTAACCCTTTTTGAGGTGATTTGGAGTTTCCTTTCGCTGTTGGGTGCTTGTGCCCCCTTCCCTTGAGCGTTTGATTCATGACTTGACTAAACCGATGACTCGAATACCACGACATCCTCGGAGGGTGCAAACTTTGTTCTTCACTGTCCGATTTAAACTTCAGTGTAGAGGCCTCAACTTATGAGGATTTGACATAGATTAACATGTTTGATGGTGTAGATTTCATTCGCCAGACCCTTTGTCGTTGGGCTTCTGCTCTTAAGTTATGAACTTTCTTGAGAATTTTCTCCTTCTTTTGTAAGGGCAAGCTAATGTCGACATGATTTCTTTCAGGAGTTCTTCTTCTTTTGATGAGAGGCCTGATCCCGCCTTAAAATCCTTCTCTTTCCTGGAATCGGAAAATGCCCCAATTCGAATCGCCAGTAAGATGATGTGATGGAAGCTCTAATGATGATGTATCATGCCGATGATGCTGACTGGTGTAT
This sequence comes from Panax quinquefolius, assembly GCA_020205615.1. Lineage (NCBI taxonomy): Eukaryota > Viridiplantae > Streptophyta > Magnoliopsida > Apiales > Araliaceae > Panax > Panax quinquefolius. Next base: position 101,308,056 of record CM035153.1, on the reverse strand, counting down.
TTTCCTCTTTAGGATGGTTGATAAATGCCCCAATATTGAGTTGTCGTTGTATCCGAGATTGCCCCAGTCTTGTTGTAAGGTTTCCAATATCGGGTTGTCGCCAATTTTGAAATTTCCCAAGCATTGCTTGTGGTCTGGGATAACTGCTTTGACAGTTGGGCTGATAAGATACCAAGATTGCAAGAGACTTTTACCTCTATATCAGATGGTGAACAAGAATAGGACTTGGGCTTTGATGCCTTCAATCATTGTTCCCGACTTGTTTGCACAATCGGCTTTGACAATTTTCTTCTGATTTGATGAAGACTTGTGATTAAGGGTATCGGCTCTTTAAAGGTCCTCGCGGCTGGTTGTCTTGGTGTATCGCTGTTTCTTCCTTTTTGGGATTTGTGCCAGATTTGATGGAATAACATTGAAGTGTTGTTGGGTCTTCTACACATGGGTCGCTGAATTGGAGGGTTTTTTTGGGCGTAGACTTGGGATTGATGTTTGGGTTTGGATGTTTCTTTTGAGGGTCAGACCACACCACTGATGGTTGCCTACGTACTCCTGTATGTGAGGGAGATCAGGTATGCGTAGTTCTTGCTTGATAAGATAAACGGTTTGAGAAGGGTTTGTTTGGGTTTGTTTGGGTTTTTGTTTGGTTTGACCGCACCATAAATGGCTGCCTACGTACTCCCATTGAAGATGAGATCAGGTCTTTCGTAGTTCAGGCTGGCTGAGCTGAAACCTAACTGATTTGATTTTTGATTTTTGATTTTTGATTTTTGATTTTTTTTTTTTTTTTTTTTTTTTTTTCTTTCTTTCTTTTTTTGGTTTTTTTTTGTTTTTTGTTTTTTGTTTTTTTCAATATTTACACGCATGGAAAATAAAAGGCATACTACGAAGAAAGTGATACCGTCCCAACATCTTCTGGAACTTGCAACTTTATCCCCTGGATCTACATCTTCTTGGCTGGTTGAGGCTTTATAGTCCAGTTGTCAGTGGTTATGTTGCCTTTAAGGATCGCGATAGAGGTTACTTCTTGATTCTGAATGTCTTCACTTATAGCCATAACTCGATCGCTTCCTGATTCAACACTTCCCTCGGGGATACTCATACTGAACCCCTCGCAAAAAGGGATGAACTTTGGATTCTTTGATGGGTTGGTTTCCCCGATAAACTCATCACCTTTTCTTTCATCTGTTCCTTCACCTTTTTCTTGGGCTTGAGAGGATTCAACCATGAAATCTCCATCGAACTGTTGTCGTATTTCTTGCAAGGAACTTTCTTTTTTTGCTTTTTCTTCCTTGGAAAGGATTAGTATTTCCTCCGCATCATCCAAGGTTATAAGATCTGGAATGTGGTTGCTATCTTTGGACCACAGGATGTTGGATGTTGGTGGAGGAATCTCCTTTGGGGATTCCCTTGTCTCCTCTGTCATTTCCTGCATTAGGATCACTCCATTTTGTGTTCTTCCAGGATTATGGCTCATAGCCTTCACCTCATCTGAACTGTTTGTCTCGAGTGGACATCATAAGCTTTTTATTTCTTTTTCACCTTTTTTGGTCATAGGGAATTCTATCTCCAGCTCTCTATTTTCAATGAGATCTTGTATTTTATGTCGCAAAGACCAGCATTCCTCAGTAGTATGTCCAAGTGAGCTAGAATGGTGGAGACATATCTTGGTGGAATCATAACTCTTTATCTTGGGATTTATAGGAGGCAGCAACTCAGTAATCCTTCCTTCGCTTATCAGAAAGTATAACACTTCTTCATTTGATTTGCTCAAAGGGGTGAATTTTCGGGCTCTTGTGGATGTTGTTTAATCTTTCTTCTTTGAGAATTCGCATTCCCCCGAACGATTTTTCCGCTGTCAAGATCTTCTAGTAATTTTATCAATCCCCTTTTCTTCTCCTTTTAGCCTGCTTTGATCTTCTTCATTTAGCTGGCTCATCATGGAGAGATATGGGTTTCCATTATGGTTGACCTCTTTTTTCTCTTGGCTTTCTGATATTTGAGTGAAAAACTGCCTTGTTTCCTGATGTTGTCGCACTATCAGCTTAGCAAGCAGATTTACTTGATTCTAGATCGTCTCTAATCTTTGCATTACTATCATACCCTCCTCCGAGTTTTCCCACTTTAGGACATTTGATCTGTGCCTTTGGGGGTATTCCTCTATCCTTCGTATGCACTTACGAATTGGATAAATTTTATCGCTTCCTGACCAGATCATGTTTACTTCCTCCGTATCATGCTGTATCAGAAGATTGGTGTTGACATTTTGTTGGTCAGGTTGTTGGACCACAATACTGCCACTTTCGATTAGATTTTGAATTTTATGCTTTAAGGACCAACAATCCTGTGTATCGTGTCCTGGAGATCCTGAGTGGTAAGCACATCTCTGGCTTGGATTGTATCTTTTGCTCATTGGTTCCAGAGGTGGTGCCAGTTCGGTAATTTGCTTATGATCCATCAATATCGCCAATACATTTTCAAGAGAATCGCCTAGTGGAGTGAACACCCGATTTTTCATTCTCTCAAATTTTCTTTTCCTGTCCTGGAATTGGTTAAATGCAGCCTGTTGTTGAAATGGCAGATTGTCTTACATTTTCTGAATGGGGGGACTGTAGGTTGTTCTCCTAGCTTGCCCCTATACAACAAGGGATACATCATCAATGCCTTTATAGGGTACACCATTGGGATCATTCGCATATTTTCCAGTCTGTATATGCTTGGCGACTGCTTCCAAGGCAGTGAAGTCTTTAATCTTTCCTGCCTTCAAACCCATCTATGCCATTTCGTCGTGTTTTATCATTTTCGAGAATGACTTTCCTATGCTTGCTAGGATCCTCTTATAGTAAGGCACCTCTTGAATGTCAATAAATGTCATTACCATCCCAGTTTCCGTCATTGATGGAATGACTTGCGCTACGAGATGTCTCCACCTTTGGGCATATTCTCTGAAAGATTCAGTACTTTTTCTTTTTGACTTTAGTCACTTGGTATCGATCCGGTGCCATTTGTGATTGAAAACTGTACTGATTTAGAAAGGCGTGGGCCAATTCTTCCCAATTGTGGATTTTGGCATTGTCAAGTCGGGCCTACCAGGCTTTAGCCTCTCTAGTGAGACTCTTTTGGTAAAGCTGCATTCTGAGGCTTTCATCTTCAGCATAAGACCCCAAGTCGCCAATATACACTTTTAGGTGCGTATAGGGATCGCCTGCCCTATTGTACTTTTCAAACTCTGGGACTTTGAATTTGTCAGGATATCGAGCCCCTGGGAATATGCACAGATTTGAATAGTTGACACTACCATTGTTTCTAACCCCTTTGATTGACCAGATGGTTTCCTCCATTTGTTGGACTTTCTTTCTTATATCCCTAGTTTCTCGATCATCCCTGAGATTTGTGATTTCTTCATTGGAATGAGGTTTAGGTATCTGGGTTTCCATCTTTTTGCCAATACCCTGACTGCCCCTGGTATGAATGACTCTGATTGAGTAGGCATTGTTTGGCCATGGGTTCCTCCATGCGCAGGGGATTCTGTGTGGATGGATATTTGTGGACCTTGAGTAGATTGGTGTAGTTCTTTGAACATAACAGCCAACTCCATAATTTGATAGCTTAATCTTTTAAATTCCTCACGAGAGACAGGAATAGGATCAGGCTGGGCACTTTTATCCATGTCTGACTGTGGGCTTAATACGCTTTTGGACTTTGAACGGGAAATAGGATCAATTGCTTCCCTACAAAAAGACTTACGTAGTTTAGTCTTAGGGAATGTATAAATGTTACATGCTATGTAAGCTGTTTAGGAATATTATCCTATAAAACGGATGTAAGCTGTTTATAAGACAAGATAGCATGTCAGGTTTTAATATGCATGTACACATATTCCTTCATATTTTCTATTACATTGAGATTGACAAGTAATTGAAATTACAAGTAATTTAAATGGGAAAGTATGAAGAGACTTTCCTTCACGTTTGGTTTATCAAAGGCTGACCTATCTTAGGCTTACTCTCGCGGCTTTTTGGCATGAAGGTTCCCAGATCATCGCAATCTACTTGACGGGAAGTTAATCCGGTCTTTCAACTGGAGAGAATCTGGGTGATGCTTTTCCTGAGCCTCGTTGGAATTAGTCTCCCTACGAGTCCAGTAATCAAACACCGATAGGATGGCCTCCTGGTGGAGGAACCACACAACATACATTCACATACAACGTGTCTCACCGTTTAAGAAAATGATGACATGTGCGAAGCACTAATATCACAGATAGATATATTGCAGTGCAGTAAGTAAAATGCATTCGTACAACTTCATCAAAAAATATAAATGCAACATTCACACACAAGCACATAACAGTTTTGAAAAGATTGTAGTAGCGGCTTAAGCCCTCTTACTGGAGTCCCCCGCAGAGTCGCCACCTGTCGACGTCGGGATTTTTATTTGTCCTTTTTCGTTACTTGTTCTTTGGTGTTCTCATGTTATGTGAGATTTGTTTGAAAAAACAAGTGAAAAAGGTCTGACATGTATCATGTCGACGATTTAACTGTAAGAGTCGCCAGAAAAGGTTTGCACATTAACCCAATGATGTGACACTGCTAAACGGGTCTGTGAAACCGAGATTCATTTGGGTTCGGGGGCTTTATTATGTGGAGGGAAGGTGTTAGGCACCCCCCGACATCCGTGTTGCCACAGTGACCACCACTTTTCAAGAAATTGTTATATGAATGTGTGTGTGTGTGGATCAATGTGCAATTTATTTGGAAGTACTGTGAGGCCTCTTTCGCACCTATATATAAAGGGTTTGAATTTATACAAAAATTCAGTTTTAAGCAAGATATAGCAATGAGGTTTTATAAAAGAGGTTTTTCAAACCCTATGCTCAATAGTAATTGAGACCTTTTCAAACTTCCATTTTATTATTAAATGTTCGGCTTGTTTGTTTTTATTTTCGAGATGCGAAGCATCTTCGAGAAAATAATATATAGCAGTGTCGAACTCCTCATGGGCATGAAAGCCATCTAAGGAAATTCAAACACCGTGAATAATTTACAAGTTGCTTACAGCTGAAAATGTCCATCACGGGAACCGAATCAAGATTTAGTAAACTGAATCTGTGATCACATGATTCCTAGGCTCACATGATGTCATAGCTTTATATATATAATGACAATAAGCGCTTATATATATAAAAGTATATATATATATATATATATATATATATATATATATATATATATATATATATATATAGATCACATAACCACCACGAAGTGAACTTCATGGGGACTGAAAATATATAGATATAAAAGCGGTAAATATATGTATATGGACATATCAACCACTACTGAAGCACCTCCATGGGGGATCGAAAAATATAAATATATAAAAGCGGTAAATATATATATATAGATATGATCAACCACCACGAACCACCTCCATGGGGATCGAAATGTAAATAAAGCAATAAAGATTTATCAACCGCCACGAAATAAACTCTAAAGTGATTTAAATGTAAATATATATATATATATATATATATATATATATATATATATATATATATATATAAGCGGTAAATGCAATTGATATAAAACTCTGTGCTCATCGAACAAAGTTCACAATAGTTTATATATATAAGTATATATATATATAAGTATATATAAGTTCATATATATATATATATATATATATATATATATATATAAGCAAGTAAACACTCTGCATATAAGTCTAGGCTCAATCAAGGCATAACTCGATAATGTTAGTCCATATATATAAATATATAAACATCAACACATATCCCCTAATATCACAAAAGATGGGGACAAATACTAACATACTACACCTCTAACATTTTTCAAAAGTTTGGGGTTTACAACTATCTCATATATTACACAAAAGACTGAGATTACATTACGATATATACATCACATAAATGAAATACAATAACTACTAAATTTCTAACACCTAGACCTCAATCTAACATTATGCAGTCTACAATGCTATTGTACTCCTTCTGTGTTATGTGCATCACCAAATCTCTTCTTATAGTGTGACGGGTCTATCCTTGCTCTGCCAGGTAATGATATACACCATCAATCAATCTCTCCATGACCGTGCGCAAAGCATAGCCCATATTGTTCATCTTCCTTCTCTTGCATCTCACCTCATCTTCCAGGTCATTAGCCCTATCATTGGCTTCTTCCCACTTTTCCTCAATGCGAATCCTCTCCGTCACTTCCATCTCCAGCTGTGCACAAAGAGCCTCCTTCTTGCTAAGCTCCCTCTGTTCAGACTCCTCTAGCTTAACCGCCAACTCCACATTCTAGCTATCGAACGGTGAAAAAGAGTGCCCATCTGTACTCCTGCTTCCTTGCGATACACAAGTTCTACTTCCAACTCTTTCATCTTCAGTTGCCTCTCGTGAGCCTCAACCTCCAACTCCTCGACCCTACATCCTAACTCTAAAATCTGCTCCTCATACTCCCCTAGCATCTGATCCTCAAATGTAGTCTCATCGGGATCTTCTGTGGGCTCATCCTCCACGGGTTCCTCCTCTGGATTTTTCTCTATGGGAAATGGCTCCATCTCCTCCTCCTCATCATCCTCATCGATAGGAGCCACTGCCGAAATAGGCTCAACTATCAATGGTGCCTCATATACCATGTGTATGTCATGTGGCTCCTCATCTATCACCCTACTAGGTCCTCCCAAGTCTGTCATCCTACAACCGCCAACATAAGACAAAACAAACAACAACTCCATTAGAATGTTAAATAAACATAAGTTCATTGTACAGAATGAAAATATATTTCATAACACACTAAGTCTCTTCCTAGGAAAACTGTACATGAGTTTCATCCCGCTCTATCTTCTAAGTTCTCCTAAGTTATAATCTAAGGACTCTCGCTCCTAAGGTTTATAACTACAGCTTTGATACCAACCTGTGATGCCCCCAAATTAACACCACTCATGTCTCAAATTTGGTGCATCACGTGCTACAAATCTAATTACTAAATAACAACTCATGCAACAGAAATAACAGAATAGATTACATTTATTTAATATAATCATTCACGTCCCAAGGTTTCGTAACTTAAAACATGTCTTACATAACTTAAACATAGATTAGACATAACTAATACATAACACAATATGTCTTAACATAAACATAATATCTTTAGACAAAATATGAACTACTCCGTAGCTTTGCCCTTGCCCTTATCAGTGCATGAGGGTCCGCCTTGCTCTGCCTTAATTGAAATGTTTTTAAGGAAGCAAGAATGAGCAACAAGTTTACCCAACAAGTAATTTACCAATAAGTGTGATCATTTATAGTGTCCAAATCTCAAGGGTATGACAGTGAATAATAGTTCAAGAATTTTCAATAATTTTCAATAAAGGTCGCTATGGACTGAAAGATATAAATAAAATTCAATACTTAATCATTTCGAGATTTCAAATAATGAATATTGAGCAGTCACTAAGGACTATGAATGTCTACTAGAATTAACAGTAATATACTAAAAATCCAATGAAAATGAGTACAACAGGTGATCAGCCTAAAGTACCCTATGTTAAGCATAACATTTAATCATACTCATGTGCGTACGTTGGTCTCACGTTGGTCTCTCGACAATTATATAGTATCCCCTTCAAAGAGGGTTGTTCATCTCAGTCAATAAGAGTCTGCACCAAGTCAATTTGGTTTGGATAGCTTTCTTTCATACGATAATAGTCTTGCCGAATCAATGGCTTAGACGATGCTTATAATGCATTTAAAAATAATAAGTTCAATGCTTGCATCTACATCAAGATACACATATGATTTCTGAATGGCAATAGATATTTACTTGATATAAATATGATTGAATGACAATAATTCTGAATTATACAACATATATATTATAAAGAGTTTAGGGACTTGCATTCAATACAAAGATCGAATGAATTTAGAGAACTTGCACAAAATTCAAGGTTGTGCAAGTTAGGATAACTTGCGTAATCATAGATTCCTTGCATAAAGTAAATGCATAGGTTAGGATACTTGCTTCAAAGAAATAGGGTTTAGATACTTGCCTCAAGCGTAGTTTACCAAAGTATAGCTTATTAACACTTTTTGAATCCTATTATAACATAGTTACACGTATAGAATATTAATTAGTTATGTAAATTTAATACTCATACTTAATATGTAAGTTTAAATGCATTCCTAAAAGTCAAACTTAGTCTTATCATTCCTTACGTATGTCATCACATACCTTACATACACATAGCACAAAATCAGTTTGTAAGACGCTATGAAATCAAATAACATAGTTCGTAATCCTCTTTTGGCTTAACGTCCGAAGTTTATAAACACATATTCAATCTATGATTTTATCATTAGAATGCTTATTGATACCTTGAATACTGTATTTAGACATGTATTAAAGATTTAAGATAACAATACAAACATGCATCACATCTTAGATCACAAGTACATTAGACAGACTGCATTGCAGTGTGGTGCAGCTATGCCCTAGTTAGGCTTAGGATCTGGCAGAATCGCTACTGCTGTCTTCTAGCCCCACCGAGTCGAAAGCCTCCTCTCTGGTTTTAGTTCATTTTTTAGCATACCAAGACATTTACAATTATCATGCACACATGCTAGAGGACTTTGCATACTTGTATGTCCACTTCAAGGTCAACTTTACATGTTAGGGTCTTAGTTTAGGATTTCCACGAAATTAAGGCCAAATAGGTTCATGGAATCACAAGGCCTACTAGGTTAACCATATGTGCATGTGAGAAGGTCATATAAATTGTAATATACATGCTCGCAATTATTCACATTAACTAGCATCATTTATCACTTTAAAACATGCTTAAATTCATGCTTGGTTAACTTTCATTACGTCTAAGATGTAAAAATCATGTTTAGAGATACAATGAACATAAACATGTCATCTTCAATCTTCAGTACTTAACTACTCACACAAATGTAATTTAGTTTGAAATTATATCCGAGTTTGCTTTTGAAATCATTTTAAACTTAAACAATGCAATTTAACACATACAAAATATCTTTAAATCTCTTTTTATGTGTAGTTAAGTCATGTTAACATATTAACAAAGTCAAGACATACTCCATGTAGTATTCATGGATATTAGCTTCAATATGTCAAATTTTCTTTGAAAAAGTCATCTAGCTCAAAGCCTAAACAAGTTGGTCATGAACAAAGAAACTATAAATTAAAACTCATGCTCATTTATGCTCAGTAATTAGTCACATATTTATACCATCAAGCTCAGAATTTTCAAAACATGAGTTTCATTAAAGTTTGTCTTTGAAACTTTAAATTTTTGTTATAAAACTCCTACTAAATCATGTTGGACAATGTATACTTCATAAGAAAACTTAATACCACATGTTATACTTCTTTTCATGAATATATAGATCACAATACTAGGTTAGAAACAACACAGAACAACAAAAGCCAAAACTGGTTCTGGGGAATGACACAACTATGATGCACCCTAGTATAAACTAGGCGCAGCTGTGACCTTCCTGGACCAGAACCAGAACTAGAAAGGTGCTTTATTCTGTAGAGTATCAAACCAACTCTGAATTTCTTTCAACCAAGCATACTTAAACTCATTCGTAGAGGTTTTATACATGTATTCAAACTTCATAAACGCTTGATAGCATAATTCCAAATCTAATTTCACAAGAATTCAGTAGAATTTCTATAATTGCAAAAGTTTTGAAATAAGGATTGAAAACAAGAATTTACATTCTTAGAAGCTTAGTTTGCTTAGTTTCTACGTTCTGCAATTGCTGAACTCCTCTTTAAACCACAAGCAACTCACACTCTAATTCTTGGAATTTCAACAGACAATTCTTAGCAACGTAAAATGAAAATGTAGCTACCTTTTTATAAAGAAATGGTGGACTGGGCATTGGGTTTATACTAAGGTTGGAATCCATGGTATAAGAAGAAAACAATGGATATCAAAGGGTTGCTCAACCACCAATTCTCAGCCATTTGTATAGCAATGATCACCTTCATAGCTATTGTTCATTGCTCTGCTGATCACGTAAAGGGAATTGGAACACTGTTTGGGCAACTGATTTTGGGACAATGGTTTAAAAGCTTAACAACTTGGTTAAACAATGCTTAGTTTGATTTCTTTAATTACCAAAATGTAATTTTAATGTGTTAATGCTACTACACTATGAAAATTAGGGGTTTAATATATACTCATATCATATAATCTATGTACATTGGGTCCATATAATTTAATATTTAATTTAGATAAAATAACGTAGTTAGGTATTAATGACCTGGTATTCCCCGTAGATATTATTATTGCACAAATATCAATATTATATCACTATCCAATATTAAATGTTCCTATTAAACATTTAATTCCTTTTCAATTTTCTGGAATACACAATTAACTTATTAACTCTTTATTAAAATGTCACACATGATTTTATTGTGCAACTGGGTACCTCATACTATTTAAATGTACTATTATCACATGATTTTAATGATGTTACACATTACAATAATGTTCCATTTAACAAATTCTATCGAATAACTAACTTTTTCAAGTTACAGCATTTGGCCTTGCTATAATTGCATTTTGTATATAGAGGGAATAACCGGATTAGCTTCATGCTAGTTTCGACTTCTATCACCATACTAGTTTCATATAACATGAACTAAATTCCAGATTGATAATACTACCAGTTAGAGAGTCTATTTATTCCATACATGGAATTATACAATCACACATAATTAATCTTCCTTTTATTAAACTATTTCTTTATTAATTAACTTAGTAAATTTCTTTGGCCTTCATTATGCCACACTAGGCAATTTCTTATAAGCCTTATATCAAGCTCTTCACCAATCTCACCACATTGTTTTATAGTCGTAGCGTTCAACGGCTAACTTAATTGAATAAAGTTTTTATAAACCACGCCACAACAATACTTATTTATACTCAAGTAAATATTCAACTTCCATTAATTTATTTATTAATAATATTCAGAATTTCTCGGGTATTACATCTTTAATCTATATCATTCATCAACTATCCACATGTTTCATATTTCAAGATTATCTTTAATCTACCACATATTAATTATTTAGCAACACGTTTCACATTTCAAGATTGTCTTTAATCTACCACATATTAGTTATCATCAGGTTTCACATTTCAAGATTACATTTTTCTTTACTATTCACAATTATTATTATATTATCGATCTTCTGCATTATTGTCTTAATGTATTAATATCAAAAATATCAGTGTTCTTCAAATAATAAGTTTGTCTAACTATTTATGTAACACCTCGAACCCGATATAGGCCCGAAGTGCTACACGCTGCAAGCCCAAAGGCCCACAAGGCAACAATATCAATAACGTGCAGCCAAACAAAACAACTTAACAATAATCTTAACTTAAAACCCAACAATAAATATATTTTAAATCAATCCAAATGAAATACCAATAAATACCACATTCAAATAACGGAGACGGAACTCCTCAAAACTAAGAGTTTTATCAAAATCCATCAATAAAAGAAATAATATCTAAAACTAAACTTCAACTATTCCAAGCGTATCAAATAAGTACTCAACTTTCAACAATGGGACCTGTAAAAATCTGTAAGGGGGTGAGCGATGAAGCCTAACAAGTAGCAATCCTCCCTATCTAGCTGAATCAAGTACAATTTGCAAAACACTTTTTTTTAAAAATTATTTTTGTTCAATAACAATAGTATATAGGCTTTCAAAACTAAAACAATTCAAATTTTTATTTCAATGTATATTATATATCCTTTAATCAACAGCCTTAGCAACTAAGGTTACAATAGCCCTGTAACACGGCCCAAAAGTTCGATAACGTCAATGATACGCACCCTACTAAGGTATCTATAAAAATGCACGCTCCCCGAAGGGCATCTAAATGGTTTGCGCCTTAGTAGGTCCTATATTAGCTTTGGAACTAAACGTAATCAATAACGGGTTCTATACATAGTCATACTGAGGATTTCAAAATCTTTTCTCAATATTATCGATAATATAAACTATAATTTTTCACAGTTCAAAATCATGTAATCTCATTCACAGTTCAAAAATAAATACTTGATCCGAATTTCGGAATATAAGAACATAACAATTTAATTTAAATGGAATCCTTAAAAAGATAAAAAGTTTTGAAACCATACATTTAGGCATCCGAATAATTTTTAAAGCATACATAAAAGTAACGATCATCTTAAAAACACTAAATAGTTTGGAGATCCCCTTACCTTGATATTGTGAAACACAAAATTAAAAGTGACTAATTCTTTGAGTTTTCTTCTTTTTCTGTTCCGCAATACTCCAAAGCCAAATAATTTTTACGTTCTTCTTTCTCTCTAGTTATTTAAAATATATCTAATTCCTTTGCAAAATAGGTTACCAAGTAACATAGTCCTTTTAAAATTAAAAGTTTGTTACATTCTAACTAACATATCCTAATAGGTTTTACATATGTATAATAATTATTAGTTTTTTTATTCCATTATCTAATTATAAATCTATTATTATTTTATTATTATATTTAGTTATTATTTTTTTTTTTAACTGGGTATTATATTCTACCACCTTTAAAAAATTTTGGTCCTCCAAATTGATAATTCTTAAGGTTAATTTAAAACAAGCTCTAACACTCCATCTATATCTAAATAACAGTCTTCATATAATCTACCTAGTCCATTACCCAATTTCTACAAGATATCCAAACCTAAAATCTATCACACTATCTATTTCTTAATTCTAATAGATTCACAACCCACAGTTAAATCCCAAAATGACTCCTTAGAGAATGTGTGGGTTTCCTAGCCCAACATACTGCGAGGGGCTGCTCTGATACCACCTCTGTAACACCCCGAACCCGATATAGGCCCGAAGTGCTACATGCCACAAACCCAAAGGCCCACAAGGCAACAATATCAATAACGCATAACCCAACAAAATAACTCAATAATAATCTTAACTTACAATCAAACAATAAATATATTTAAAATCAATCCAAATGAAATACCAATAAATACCACATTCAAATAACGGAGACGCATCTCCTCGAAACTAAGAGTTTTATCAAAATCCATCAACAAAAGAAATAATATCTAAAACTAAACTTCAGCTATTCCAAGCGTATTAAATAAGTGCTCAACTTTCAATAATGGGACTTGTAAAAATCTGTAAGGGGGTGAGCGATGAAGCCCAGCAAGTAGCAATCCTCCCTATCTAGCCGAATCAAGTACAATTTGCTAAACACTTTTTTTTTTGAAATTCATTTTGTTTAATAACAAGAGTATATAGGCTTTCAAAACTAAAACAATTCAAAATTTTATTTCAATGTATATCATATATCCTTTAATCTACAACCTTAGCGACTAAGGTTACAATAGCCCTGTAACACGGCCCAAAAGTTCGATAACGCCAATGATACACACCCTACTAAGGTATCTTTAAAAAATGCACGCTTCCCGAAGGGTATCTAAATGGTTTACGCCTTAGTAGGTCCTATATTAGCTCTGGAACTAAACGTAATCAATAACGGGTTTTATACATAGTCATACTGAGGATTTCAAAATCTTTTCTCAATATTATCGATAATATAAACAATGCTTTTTCACAGTTCAAAATCATATAATCTCATTCACAGTTCAAAAAAAAATACTTGATCCGAATTTTGGAATATAAGAACATAACAATTTAATTTAAATGGAAGCCTTAAAAAGATAACAAGTTTTGAAACCATACATTTAGGCATCCGAATGATTTTTAAGGCATACATAAAACTAACGATAATCTTAAAAACACTAAATAGTTCGGAGAGCCCCTTACCTTGATATTTCAAAACACGAAATTAAAAGTGAACTAATTCTTTGAGTTTTCTTCTTTTTCTGTTCCGCAATACTCCAAAGCCAAATAATTTTTACGTTCTTCTTTCTTTCTAGTTGTTTAAAATATATCTAATTCCTTTGCAAAATAGTTTACCAAGTATAAGAGTCCTTTTAAAATAAAAAATTTGTTACAGTCTAACTGACTTATTCGAATAGGTTTTAGATATGTATAATAATTATTAGTTTTTTATTCCATTATCTAATTATAAATCTATTATTATTTTATTATTATATTTATTTATTATTATTATTTTTTAACCGGGTATTACAATTTAATACCCGTGACTTTTAATTACGTAACTTTCCATTACCACCATTGCTATGGTGACAATTATTGGTTCAATAATATGAAATAATGTGTAGTTGTAACTGTGGCAATTAATAGTTCAATAATACGAAATATTGTGGAATATCATGTGTTACTGTAGAGTACTGCGTGCTACTGTTCCTTTATCACTAGACATTTTAACAGTTAAAGGTAATAGTTTCACCAATAATTTTATTAAAAAGATTATTTTTGTCATTTTCTATATCCGATAATTATTTCGTTTTGGAGTCCACAAATGATTGGTTATTTTGGCGCCGTCATACTTTATCGAATATTCTCCGACATACTTTTTATTTCTTATATTTGTATATATCACTCTTAACTTTAACCTTTTTTTTAATCAATTTAACACCTTACTATTTAAAATAATATATATAAATAAAAAAAAATTTTATTTATTAAAAGTTGGGGTCTTACAGTGCTGAACCCTCATCTTCCTCCTTTACTCTGGGCATGCCCACTCTTAAATACAAACCCTCATTCACCTCTTCTGTTTCAAATCATCTTATAGATGCTTCGTGGCATGATGTTCGTTGATAAAATCCCTAAGGAGTTATAGTTTTGCCATACATTGAAAACTTTTATTCTTTCCGGTAACAATCTCTCTCCTTTCTCTCGTTCTATTCCTACTCAAATATGTACTTGATTGCCCTTTTTGATTACCCTAGATGTAACAACTGTGTATAGTTCGTAACCTTGTAATTAGGATTATGAATACTTATTTAATGAAATGAAATTTCAATTAAAATAATTTTGTGCAAATGTCATGAATGAGTAAATATATGAGTATTATATATTTATTAGCAATTAAGGGATGTGAGATGTAAATTAATAGTTAGACAAGACTAATTAATTTAATTAGTTTGAATTAACTAAGGAACAAAAAGGAAAGCTAAGAGAAATGATTTAATCAAGATTGATTAAAGGTTAAGTGGATTAAAGTTTATATTATTAACTAACAAAGCTTTGATACTAGGCTTGTGTGGCAATGTAAGAAGGCCCAAATGTAATATGCAAGTAAGATATTTAATGAGCCCAGACAATTAATCAATTAACTTAGTTGACAAGCCCAAGTATATACTAGCTATGGGAGTCCAAAGATAAGAATTAAGAGGCCCAACCTAAGTTTCATTTCAAGCAAGAAATAAGCACAATGAAAAGCCCAAAACCTATCCTAACATAAAGTCCAAGAGGTGATCAAAGTGTTGGGAGAAGTGGTGTATGCAAGTATGCAACAATGAAAGTTAAAAAAAAAAAGAAGAAGGAGGGATTTGGGGAGGGGATCTGGCCACCCTATGTGGGGAGGGGCCGATGGGTCAAATGTAGCCCAAAAATAGGAGGCACCAACTCCCCTATCCCTTTGAAATTTGTCCCTAAAAAGTGGATCATGGTTTCCCCAAATTGTCTAGTCTTAACTCCTGTTTAGCCTAATTGATTGGTTTATTAGTGTTAAGCATAGGGGACCATGAAGGGAGAAGAAAAGATGAGGGAGTTTACCATAGATGAAGACTAAAAAAGAGGGAGCTATTTGTAAGTCTTCCATTTATCCTATAAAATACCCAACACCAAGTATACCTGCAACACTTACTTCATTTTTAGCAAAATAAAGTTAAAAAGTTAGAGAAAGTAAAAGAAAGAGAGAAAGCAAGAGTTAGGGAGTGTTGGGGAAGAGTTATTTTCGTGTATACCAAGAAGGAGAAGAAAGAATAGACATCATCAACAAAGCCTAGCAAGGATAAGGATAGTCATTGAAGGTTTAAAAGTTTCCAAACCCTAACTAGTCATTTGATAGTTTAAATAATGTTTTGTTTGCTTGTTCTGAGAGGTTGTTTGTGATGGGGATCATGGTCGATCCGAAGGAATAAGGTTATTTGATGGATTTATGTGATTTTTATGTGTTATTATGCATGAAAAAACAAGAAATCATGAAAGTTCATAATGTGAACATAAAACCTAAAAAATTGTAAAACCTAAAAATATAACTTGAAAATCGTGCAATCATAACTCTCATTGTATAATGAATTTTTAAGTTTGGTCAACTTTCTGAGTTAGATATATGAATCCTCTATGCACTCCAATAATAAATTCAGTAAAATACCTTGTAGATTAATTATGGTGATTTTTCTACCAAAGTAAGGAAAAAAACTGAAAAATCTGGAAAAGTGTTCTGCCAATTTATTTTGAGGACAGTTTCATCCACTTAACAATTAAAATAAATTAAGATATTTTGAGTCATTAAACTATATAGTATAACGAAGTTCCTGTCCGAAAATGAATGTATTTTGACTTCGACTGAGTGAGATAGGGCCAATCAAATATTAGAGTTTTAAAAACTAAAACTAATATAACTTGAGTTCTACAACTCAAATGGTAACAAAATTTTAACTCGAAGTAAACTTTGATATGTATAAGATACTGACCAAATTTGGTGATTTTTTGAATTAATCTCGAATTTGAAAATTGCTAAGTTTTGAATCAAAAGGACCCTTTTAAAAATTCTAAATAAAGCTGAAAAATTATAATAAAATTATTTTTACGTGTGAAATTTTTGAAGTATGTGGGAAAGAAGGAAAATAATAATAAAATGGTTAAGGAGGCTTAATAAAGAAAATAGAGTTATGAAAAGGTAAAACAATTAATTAAAGTAAAGTTAAAAATTATTAATATATTTTTAATCACATATTTTTATAAAAATAATGTGAAGGGATGATTATGTTGGTTTAAGTTGAAAGAACAATTATCGGATTAGGTTAAGATTATTACCGACAATAATTATTAAGAGGTAACGATTAACTTAATCAAGTAAATTCGTTATGGATGATGTAAGTAAACATTTGGAATGGTTTATTAGCGTAATCAAGGAAGAGTTGCATAATCCAGACAAGTTCTAACTTACACAAATTTTATATACTTGTGCAAGTTTCATATCTATGTTCAAGTTTCCTAGTGATGTTAGTCTCTTGAAAATTTCTTATGTTTTGCTTGTGTGAAATCATTCGCACTTATATGCATTAAAAGAATTGTTCTATTATCGAACTATTAAAGCTTTTAAAGTTCAGTTGTTTATGAACTGTGTTAAAAATACATTTATGTCATTTGTTTCTGCTGGACAGATATTGAAGTGATTTATTGAGTTGTTGAAAATTCATTAAAGGTATTTAAAAGCTAATCCAAAACAAATTGTTTTGGTGCGGACTCTGATGTTAAAACTGAGATGAACAACCCTGATAAAGGGGAAAACTGATATCGGACGTTATGATTCTGGTTTACGCTTATGTGTCTAGATTTATATGTTGTCCGCAATATAAGGTACGATATATAGGTTGATCCCTTAAAGTACTTGCAGAGAATTTATTTTAGTCTTTGTGATTGTAAAATACCCTAAGGAAATAGGCAAAGGTATAGCAGCCCCAATCATACTCTCCAATGCGGTCCACCTCTCGTGTAGCCCTGACTAATGCGAACGATATTGTGGAAGATTTATCCGCTATAAAACAACCCGAGAGGATTACCAGGAACAATCACCGAAAAATGTGATCCCTGACTCTCTCATCATCGGGAAAGGGCTCACTTAACGCCACACTCATAGCATCTACACTCAAAGGACCAGTGCGGACTGTCCTGCCTTTGAGCATCTCAACCGAGACTCCTAGCAAGGATCTAACGGCCGTCGGGGTAATGTTTTCCACACAAGGAACTGGCGCCCCTCCAAACTCCATACCGGAGATAAACTGCCAATCCATTGGCGTCATCATCACCTCGCAATCCAGCAAATGGAGAGGCTGAGTCTGGTAAAACCAGTGCTCAGACAACGCCCTGAGGTAACCCCAAGGACAATGACGGGGGAGGATGGAAAAGAACGCCTCAAAACCCCAAGCATGCACAATTTCTCGGTACTCTAGGTGAAGAGTCTGGTACAGAGAGTGTATACTGAACCAGTTCCCTCAAGGCTGCGTAAAGCTAGGAACCTGCACCATAAATGCAAATCAACATCAGAACCCTTGCTCCTCATCAATAGGGAAAAGGAAGATCAAACACAACCTTTACCTCTTTCGCATGCAAATAGATCAAGGTGTGGCGACTCAAATCATCCAGCAGCTCTGGATTTGTCACATTTATGGCTAGCAATTCTCTACTGGGAATAGAAGCAGTAGGAGTGGGAGCCATGACCGGTACATCCTCCTCCTCGTCCTCAACATCTGGTACCTCAAACCAGATAGGACGAATCACTGCCTCCACCAACTGACGAGGCTGTTGGGCTACGCGAGGTTGAGGTACATCAGAAGCTCTCCTCCTCACACCTGAAGAGGTCCTACGGGAGCTACTCGGCTGGTCTGGATCCATGTATCTGGACAAAAGTCTCCAAATCACCTCAGAAAGGGTGTGGTAAATTCTAACCTCGAGCTTTTTAAATGCATTTTATGTCTATATGCATGCATGCATTACTTTAACATATGTCTACAATAAAGTTAAAAATGCATGCTCATTCAATGCCTATACTCTTGAATTTTTTTTGCCAGAGTCTCATTTGTAAAAAAGACTATCCACATGCACAGAGGCATGACTAGGTGGCCATTCAGTAGCACACCAACCCAAAGTCATAAACATCCTATATGCATAAAAATATTAAAGTCATAATCCATAGGGGTAGTCTAATTACCAGGATTACTTTACTTGACAACCTTTGCTCATTTGTCCTTAAATAAGATAAGAAATAGCAGAAAAAAGGTGCCAATTTGACTGTTTCAAAAGTCAAAATTTTTCACATCATTATGTTCAGCATGGTTAAATACTAACATTTACTATGTTGAATATTTTTTATCAAGTTATATGAGCATGCATATTCACTACTATGTGTTTAGAAGCATTTCATGTGATAACTCATTTTCCAACATATAAAAACTGAAAAAGAAGACATGCATACGTTACCAGGATAGTGTAGAACACTTGTACGGTGAAGGATTTTGCAGAAAACATCCCGAACTCAGTAGATCTGAAGAAGAACTCTCGGATTCTCTGTGTGGCGAAACTTGAAAATGACTTGTGAAAGGGAAAAGAGCATCAAATACCACCCACAGATGGCCGCAGGTGTATCTACAGCTGCCACAGGTCTACCTGTGGCTATCCTAGGTGCGTCCCACCCCCTTCGGCTCGATCCAATTTGAGTTGCGAAGGAGGTCCCATAAGCTAAAAAGTCAAATCAGGAAAAAAGACGCTAACACGATTAAGCGGAAAAGCCTGAAATCCTGATTTTCAGAGACCAAACTGTGGGTCTACACATCACTCATTGGTATTCACCCAGACACAGGGTTTACAAAGTCGATGATCACAACTATTGCAAACTACACTGAAAATACCTTGCGAAGGTCCAATGCCGTTAATTTGGAGTCGTGACTCCAATCATCACCATACCTTTCATCAAAAACCTCTCCCCAGAGAAGAGTTCATACAACCTCAGCCATTGAAGCACATTTTAGCGAAGGTCAAGCAACCTTAATGTTTTTCAGCCGTTGGCAAGCAACCTCGATGTTATTCAGTCGTTGGCAAGTAAATCCAACGAAGCATCGGAAGTGGTCCGATGATCTCAGCCGTTCAAGCACATTTTATCGAAGGTCAAGTAACCTTGACGTTATTCAACCGTTGGTAGACCCGTGGCTATTTTGGTCTATAAATAGACCTCCCCATCAGCCAAAATAAAAAAGAGAGAAAAAAACAGAGGGAATTCTGTCCATTTCAGCTCTTAACCACTCCTATAGTGTTCCAAACTTCGATATTCTTCTTTGTAAACACTTGTGTACATAATTACTATAACATATCAAATTTTAACAGGTGGAAACAGAGTTTTTAAGCTTCAAAAGCAGATATCAACATATATATATATATATATATATATATATATATATATAATCTAGCCATGTCTAACTTTTAACCGGTTCAAAAGTTATAAAACTAGAACCTTTAAGATTTATTTAAATCTAGTTTTTGTAAATATTAAGCAACCACGCGTCCTTAGATCTGTATCTAGAGTAAACAGGAAGCTTGGCTACGCGCATGCAAGAATTTAATTGATGAATCATTTATTTTACGACGTTTAAATTAAATATCTATTTTATTTTATTATATTTTCTATGTAAAGTATCCATATGACATTATGTGAGCTTAGGAACCACAGGATATAAGATCCAATTGACGAATCTATATCTGGTTCCCATGATGGACCCTTTTCCGTTATACAGTTAGCTTATAAATCATATTTATGGTGCTCGGGTCACTTCGATAGCTTTCATGCCCATAAGGAGTCTGACACTTATATCTATATATTATTTTGCCGAAGATGCTTCACATCTCGAGAATAAAATCAAAACAACCCGAATCCAGAATAAAACGGAAGTATCAAAGGCCTCAATTACTATGTGAGCATCAGGATTTGAAAGCCTATTTTCAAAATATCATTTTACATGCCTTATATTAAAATTGAACTTTTATATAAGTCAAACCCTTTGTATATAGGGATAAATGAGGCATAACACTACTTCCAAATAATGCACTTAGGCCCAATTAACTGCATACACACACACACACACTTCAAATAATTAAGGAATTGAAAAGATGCGATAACTGTGTTTTCACGAAAGTTGGGGCTGCCTAACACCATCCCCCCGCTTAATCAAGCCCAAGAACTCTATGAATCTCGGTTTCCAAGGCTTGTTAAATAGAGTCCAATAATTGGGTCTTTTCGCAAAACTTTTTAAATTCGGTTGAGTTGGTACAACTATTTCATTACTACCAACTGGTGGCTCTGAATTTTCAAATCGTCGACATTTTATGTCTAACTCTTTTTTCAAACTCGCCTTTTTAAACAAAATTCAAGACATATAGAGAACATAAAGGGTAAGAAAGACTAAAAGAGAATTTCCCAAAAAAAGAATAATTTTCCCAACGTCGACAATATGATTTTAGAATTGATTGACTTAATAATAATAAATTAAGTGTATTTAATTTATTAGTGGGATCAATTAAATAACTTAATATTTATAATCAAGTATTTGAGAATTACTAATATTATAAATTAATAACATTAGTCATCTTATTATTATTATTATTATTATTATTAAATTGACTAAATAATAATAATATAGTATTTGGAGAAATGCTAATATTTATAATTAAGTATTTAGAGAAATAATAGATTATAAATAAACAGGAGGAGTCTTTTTATAATTATTATTTTATTTAGTTCTTAATTAGATTGGAAATTAAATGAAAAAATAATTTCTAAAAGGTTTAGGATTAGGGTTAGTCTTTAAAAAAATAAGAGGAGTCTTATTGTGGAAAAGAATAATGCTAACATATCTTGCTTCTCTCTAGCAAGTATTCTCAAAACCCTAAGTTTTTATAGTAGAGAGAATTATGACTAGCCATCCAAGGCCTAGTTGAGTCTAAAATGATTCTTCAATCTATTACTTTTTGTGGATACCTCTTGGGCGTTGCATACATTTTGTTATGAACGTGTGATCCAGAGATTAAAGAGATCGTGAAGGATCAAAGAATTAAAAATTGAAGTCTTCATCAAAGGTTGACATGTTTCAAATGTATATCTTTATCCTTCCTCAATTAATGAAGTTTACATAAGGTCATACATTGGGATTGCTGAAAATTTTAAATTTCTATTTTGCATGCTTTCGTTACTATTTCAATTCGATTATATGCTTTGATTCTTTTTTAGCAATCCTATAGTGGTATCAGAGCCACCTTATGTAAATCATTGATTATATTTTA
The DNA here is from genome assembly GCA_020205615.1 of Panax quinquefolius. Lineage (NCBI taxonomy): Eukaryota > Viridiplantae > Streptophyta > Magnoliopsida > Apiales > Araliaceae > Panax > Panax quinquefolius. The sequence continues at coordinate 101,286,004 of CM035153.1, read as the reverse complement.
TTCAATATGTATGTTGATATAATTTTGGAACTGATTTTCTGGGAAAAAGAATGAACTGTCTGATTCTAATACATTAGCCAGTGGCCATGCGCTCAAGCCTTACTTGGAGCGCCAGTTTGCGCTACTACCAAATCGACTGACTTTCAACGTGGTCTGCTACCGCTCCCTAGTATAAATCGGCGCGATGCACTTATCATCACTAGGTTTTGAAAAAAATATTTTATTTTTCAATCTCACTTTAATTAAAATAAAAGTTTCATGTATCGCGGCGAGCTCACATATAGCTATGGGGTAGTCTCTCTCTCTAGAGTTTACTCTCCCTTCTCTCTAGGATTTTAGCCCGGCTTTGTTCCCCCCGTTCCTTTACGTTTTCTTTCTTTCCTTTTTAGTCTCCGCCCATCCTCACCTACCTTCTCCATCCCCACCAAACTTTTCGGTTTACCCTTTCTAGCTTCTGGTTTCTTCCTTCTCCTTCTCCACCTCCCTATCCCTCCCTTCCCTCCTCTTCTCTAACATCCGGACTTAATCTTCCCCCCCCTCTCCCCATTTCATTATCTTGCCTCTCCTCGTTTTCAGTACTTTGGTGTCATGGTCGATCATCCTCATCTCTCCCGGAAACTTCGGAGAGTAGTCCTTCTCGGATTTGGTTGGCGAGTTTGGTGTCTCCATTCCAAACTCTCCTTTAGCCTCTGTTGCCTTGGAGGAATCTGAGCCTATTCCTCGAATGTTTCTATCGATTCGATGAATCTATTGCCTTTCTTTGCACCATTTGGAGGAGACCCTTGGTCCTGCCACTTCCTCGGCAGCCCAAGATATCTTTAAAGCAGTTCATTACTTCACTAAGAATGACCGTGAAGAAGCACTTGCCGAAAGAAGGAAGAATGCCAAGCTGATGGACTATATTTCTGCCCTGGGACTTCCTCTCGAAGATGTTAACAACCTCTCTTCTATCGGGATATCTGCTGCGTTAGCTAATGCTCGTAAGGTGTTCGATTCTTGTCCTGCTGCGCTAGCAAATGCTCGCAAGGACTATATTGCTGTCTCTGGGAGTCCTCTGGCTCCTGATTGACCCCCCTCCCTTGAATGCCCAGGCTAATGTTGTTGGCTTGCCTATTCCCCTAAGTCCTGGAGTTCGGTAAATTGCAAATTCATTAATGAGAAGAACTTGGGGTTGAGCTTCTTTCCCCCACGATCGAAGGGAGTGTTACTGCTTAACCCCTCTATGGAAATCCTTGACTTGGCCTTAATAAATGGTCTTCTAGCCTTGTTGGTCAATTTATCCACCGAAGCTCCGCTCAAGTTGGTTAAATCTTCCGCTAAAAAATTATGGGGCACCTTGGATTGACAAAAGTCTATCTTCATGATAAGGGTACTTCTTATTCAAATTTGATTCTATGATAGAAAGAGACAATGTCTTAGCCTCGGGTCCATGGTACATAGCTTCCAAGCTTCTTTGCTTCTACCGTAGTGGCGAAGGGGCTAATTTCGATATAATGATAGTAGCAAAGTTCCGATATGGGTCAAGTTCAAGAATATCCCCTCTCTTCGGGACAAAGGAAGGTCTAAGTTACAGCGGCAGTCAGCGGTTGGTCTACCATTATTTGCCGACAACATGACTTCTAAGTTGGAACCTATGAGCTTTGCTCGAATATGTATTAAGATTGAAGCTTTGTCTTCATTTCACGCCTCCATCAATCTTTGTTGTATTTGACGGGATTGCTTTGGTTGAAGAAACCGTAGCCGTGAAAGTGGAGTATTGGGCAGGCCCCCTCCCTGTTTCTAAATGTAATCTGCTTTTGGACATTCCTTCTCAAATGCCCGAAAACTAATTTTCAATGGGTTCCCAAACACTCCCCGAGGCTCTCTCTGTGAGGCCCCTTGTTCCACTATTCCTAGCACAACCAAGGCCTCTCCTCCTCCAGAACCCGAAGGTTCATGGACTGCCGTTTCCAAAGGACTTAAAAGCTCTTCCTCCTCCCTTCCAAATTTCTCTTTCTCTTCCACCAATGCCTTTTCCCCTATTGCTCCTCCCTTATTCCTCGGTGATGAGTCCTAATCTCCTATTCCCCTAATCCTTTACTTGATAAGCTTAAGCAAGTTGATGAGAAGGAATGCAGGACACAGAAGCATAAGACTAGGCACGGAAGGAGCCTCTTCGAGTTCTAAGAAGAGGAACAAAGGTCCAAGGGTCTTCCCTTCTAGACTAATACTTTCCCCTTTTTATGACATTCTTTTGTTCATATAATGTCGGGTTTAAATAAAAAACCAAAGCGGGCTTTTGTTCTCAACTTTTTGTTAGACAACCATATCTCCTTTGTGGGCCTCATTGAGACCGAATAAAAAGCTACAAATGCTTCCGAATATATCGCTGCTATCTGCCAGAATCGGGTTTGGAATTTTAACTATGACTACCACCGAACTACCGGATTTGGGTGGGTTGGATCCTTCTATTTGGAGAGTGGATGTCCTATTTCAATCACCCCAAGTTTCCCACTTCAAGCTCTTTCCTCTTTATGGCGGTTATCCAATCTTGGCTTCTATAGTCTATGGCCTGGAACTCTATAGTGGAACGTCGTCAGTTGTGGGCTGACCTTAATTCCTTGTCCTCCTCGGACACTTGGTGTATTCTTGGAGACTTCAACACTATCAAGAGTGTCTCTGAATCGGAAGGTGGTGATTCTTCTTGGGATACGGGTATGACTGACTTTAACGACTGCTTAGACACTATTGGTGTTGCTGATATTCATGCTATTGGGCCTCTGCACACATGGTGGAACTGTCAGGTTGCTAATCCTATTCATAGGAAGCTGGATAGAGCAATGGGTAACAGTTCTTGGTTCAACGTAATGTCTGATTCCCTAGTCACTTATGGTCCTCGTGGTCTTTCCGATCATTGTCCAGTCTTACTTAATACTGGTATGCTTCTTCTGGAAAGCCAAGAAGCCATTCCAATTCTTTAACTTCATCTTTGGAGTTGGAAGGGTTTGACGTCTTTGTCTCGGATTGTTGGAGTATCGAATTCGTGGAAATCCTTTTTCATCTTTAATGAGAAACTTGAAGATTCAAGCGCCCTCAAAACCTTGAACTCTTCTAATTCGGTAACTTATCGAGGAATGTTAGCACCCTTCAGCTCACCGGTCACCGTTCAAAGAATCTCTTCATGCAGATCCCTTAAACTCTTCTGCGCTTGCCCTAGAAGACAAATGCTCTCGATCCTTATGGAAAGTATTGGCTCTTGAAGAATCTCTCTTGCTCCAAAAATCCCGAGCCACTTGGCTTGTATGCGATAAAAATTCCAAATTTTTGCCAATGTTATCAAGAGTAATGGAACCACAAAAAAATTCTCTCTATTTTTAATAGCTCGGTGTTCTTATTGAGGATCAATAGGGTTATTCACAGAAGTGGCGGTGGACTATTTTCGGGATCTCCCGGGATCCTCTCCTCCTACTTACCACAGTCGTGATCTTCTGGAAAACTTCGTTACAAAGCGGATTACTCCTGCTCAGGCTGCTAGCTTAACTACTCCAATTCTTGATTCTGAAATTCTTGCAGTCCTTCAATCCATGAAAAAGAATAAAAGTCCGGGTCCTGACGGTTTTAATGTTAATTTCTTTCTCCATTGCTGGGACATTATAGGCCATGATTTCACTGCTGCTGTCCACTCTTTCTTCATCTCTGGGCACCTTCCGTGTGGAGTTAATGCAACAAATATTGCCTTGATTCCAAGACGGATAATCCATCCAATATATCGGATTTTAGACCTATTTCTTGCTGCAACACAATCTACAAATGTATAGCAAAGATCCTTGCCAATAGGCTCAAATCTGTTCTCCCTTCCCTTATTGACCATGCTCAGGCTGCCTTCATCTCGGGGAGAAGCATTAGTGACAATATCCTCCTTGCACAGGAGCTTTTCAGGAACTACCACAGACTTTCTGGTCCTGCCCGGTGTGCTCTTAAAATTGATATTCGGAAAGCCTTCGACACTATTGACTGGAGGTTTCTCTTGGATTTGTTGGGCCTTCTTAAATTCCCCCCTATTTTCATTGGCTGGATTAAAGAGTGCATCACTACGACTGTGTTTTCTATCAAAGTCAATGGAGGTCTGTTTGGCTACTTTAAAGGAGCGAGGGGTCTTAGGCAAGGGGATCCCCTGTCTCCTTACTTATTCGTTCTAGCTATGGAAGCCTTCTCCATGATTCTTCACAAGGAAACTCTGTTGCCTAATTTCAAGTTTCATTGGAAAATAATCGTGCAACATATCCCACGATGCTGCTTCTGTATGATATTCTCATATTCTGCCATGGCGATATGGCCTCTGTTTCCATTATTCACTCGTGCATTCAATCCTTCTCTATGTTTTCTGGCCTAATTCCTAATGCTCGTTAAAGTCTGTGTTTCCTTGCCAATGTCCCAAATGATGTTAAGGTAAGTATTAACTTGTTGTTGGGTATTCCTTTTGGAGTATTACCAATTAGATTTCTCGGGGTCCCTCTTATCTCCTCTAAGCTCTCCCATTCCGATTGCTAACCCTTGATTCATAGAATTCTTGCCCAGAGTTTCCTCTTGGACCTCCAGATTCCTCTCTTATTACGGTAGAGTTCAAATGATGATTAAATCGAGTGCTTTTGTAATCCAATCTTTCCGGGCCTCCCATTTTATTCTTCCTAATTCAGTTCTAAGAGCCATTCAATCTATCATGTGTAGATTCCTTTGGAAGGGCTTCTCTCCTTGAAGATGGTACAAAAGTCTCTTGGAAGGATTTGTCCCTTCCCTTTGTGAAGGTGGTCTTGCAATTAAGAACCTTCTTGATTGAACTCAGCTCTCATTATTCTCCAACTTTTAAAGGCCATCTCCCCATCTTCCCCCTCCTTGTGGGCTAAGCGGGTCAAATCAACAGTTCTATCAAAGACCAATTTCTGGTATATCTCAATCCCTTGACTGCTTCATGGATCTCGCGTAAAATCCTTAAGCTTCGTTCCATAGCTCTCCTTTCCTTACCTATAGAGTTGGGAATGGAAATTCCTTGATCTCCCGGTTTGACCCGTGGTTGAATGGGCAACCCTTAAATCCTCTCCTTCTCTCGCTCTCCAACTCCGTAATCCTCAAGTTAATGCGCCGCATTTACGACATCATCTACATGGGTGCTTGGTCTTTGCCTTCCAAGAATCATCATGATGTGCAACAATTTCGCACCTTGTTTTCATCTCTTCCTAATCCTTCCGATGCCGAGGGACTTGATTCTTTGGGACAACTGGGCGGTGAATCATCTCAAAGCTTCCACTATCTGGGAATCTATTCATTTTGCGTGCTTCAAAAGTCCCATGGGCTAAATTTCTTTGGTTCCCCCTCCATATACCCCGATTCTACTTTACCTCGTGGCTTTGCTCTTCTACACGCAGATTACCCACTAATGATAGGTTCTCTCGCTACCATAGCTTCCGTCCCACGACCGCCTTTTCTGCTGCAAAATCATGCTGAGACATTCTCTCATTTGTTCTTTGATTGTCCCTATTCTACATCAGTTCTCTCTTCTGTGCTTGCCTTCGGAGTCTGGACCAATGTTCCAAGGAGCTGGGATAGTCTGGTGGACTATATCATTCATCTTAAAGGAAATAATATTCGGTCTGATATTTTAAAGCTGGTCTTTTCCACCACAGTTTACAAACTTTGGGCAGTTAGGAACTCAATTGTCCATAAAAATGTCAAAATGCCTGTGAATGTTTTGGCTAGGGAGATTATTAATATCACTAAGTCAAGGCTTTCTTCTTTCCCCAAATTCCTCAAGGCTGCGCAGACTAGGCCTGTCCTAAGTATTTGGTTGTGAGGCCTGCTATGGTCTGTTTCATGGTTCTTGGTTTGGTCTTCTCTGCAGAGCTGTTCGGCTACTGCTAAATTCTGGAATTAGCTTAGCTTCCATGGGGGTTCGCAGTTTGGTCTCTTTGGCAGTTCGGCCTCTGTTTTGGTTTGGTTTGCTATTGCTTCTTTCCATGTTGGGTAGCATCTTTAGTCCATAGCTGGGTTCGGCTTTGTGGCGATAAAGAATGCCAAGGTGGGTCTTCGTGGTTCTTCCTCTTGTCTTCGGGAAGCTGGGGGATTTGGTTCCGGCTTCGGAGTTTCGGCTTCGGCTTTGGGGTTCGGTCAAGATGGTTTAGTCCTCTCTTACTGGCTCTCGTAGTCCTCCTATGCTTCAGCATCCTCTTCGGCTGCTCTTGCAATGCGCTTTGGTTCGATCTTCCCCCAAGTTTTCAAACTTCAGACAGTCGAAACTCAATTGTTCTTAATCATGCCAAATTGCCTATGAGTGTTCGGTTTCCATGGCAGTTCGGCCTCTTCGTTGGTGTGATTCAATTATTTGCATCGTCCGTTTTGGGTTCGAGAGCCTCTTGATCCAGATCTGGTTCGGCCTTGTGGCGATAAGGATCGGGTGGCATCCAGCTTGGCATCTCGGCTCGTCTTCGGGGTTCTTCCCTTGTCTTCGGGAAAGTGGGGGATGTTGGTGTTGGCTTCCGGGTTTCGGCTTGGCTTGACTTGGGCTCGGGTTTTGACTTGGTTTGAGGTTCGGTATACATGGGTTTGGTCTCGTAGTTCTTCATATGCTTGACTTTCCTTCTCTTGCCATCGCGAGTCGGTTCGATCCCCCCTCCGGTCAGCTTGGTTTCTCGTGATTGGTTGTCTATGTTGTTTAAGGTTTCATGCTTGTATTTTCTATTGTCCTGCTTAGTATCACCTTGTTCTTTCTTTTGGCTTGGTTGTTTGTCTTTTGTTGTCCATTTTGGGGGTTGTCCCATGTGGTTCTATCAAAAGCTTCTGGGGTATGCCCTTTTCGATTGTTTTTTCTCTTCTTTTTCTATATACAAACAAACTTAGCGAAAAAAAAATAAAAGTTTTATTTTTAAATTGATTTAGTATTAAAATAAAGATGTTTGTTTAAAATGGAATTAGATTTCATGTTGCCAAAAATAAAAGAATTTATTTTAATTTGGTTTTTGATTAAAATAAAGTAGTTTGTTTTGTTTTCAAAAACCTGAATTTCAAGCAAATTTTTATTGCCTATTAAATGATATAAACATATATATTAAATGTTAATTTTATTGATGCATATGTGGATATGTAACGTCCACAAATTTTAAACTCCTTATTAATTAAATATGTGATTTAATTTTTATAAGTTAGTTTTGTGAGTTTATTTAAACCTTAAGTGGTTATGTAAATTTATGAAATGATTAAAGGGAGTCGCTAATAGTTGATTTAAATTTGTGGACTAACCTAAGTTTCTAATATCAAAGACTTGATAAGAGTATTAATTAAATATTCAATCTATTTGAATATAGTAGCAAGAGTTAAACATATTGGTTAATTGCAATTATGAGTAATTAATTGATAATGTGTTAATTAATAATTATTATGAATAAATAATAATTAATGAGTATAATGTGATTATATATTTTCTTGGTTAATTTGTGCAAACATACAATAGAGTAAACCTTTATTATATGGTAGTTAACTATATATTTTATATAGTACAAGGTGGCACATTAATATATCTATATATTATATATATAGACTATACAGTAAGAGTTATTTGCATTCATGTGAGTACATAAATAATTCCCAACTTTCCATTGTGTAGTAGCATTAACACATTTATATTACATTTTGGGAATCTTAGTATCCAAACCAAGCCTTAAATAACTAGTTGCTGAGCTTTTCCCAAATTGAGAGTCCAATATCAGTACATGAATAGTAATCTATCACATATAAACGTAACTTACAAGTCTGTGATCATTAGCTATGTTGATGGTTGGTGGTGGGTTGTTAAACCACTCCTTATTAACCAATGTTTCCGGCTAATACACCATGAATTCAACCTCAGTGCAATGTGATTGCCCAGTCCAAGTTTCTTCTATAAATGACAGACATAATCTTCAATTCACGATGCATTGTTTTAGTTCTTGAAAACTCTGATAATTTGAGAGTAAGTGAGTTGTGGTCCAAAGAAGAGGTTAGCAATCACAGAGGGAAGAAACTAAGTTCATTTAGCTTAAAAGAGGTATAAAATCTAATTTATGTTCTTGAATTGGGTTTTTGGCAAATTCTTACAATTCTCAAGAATTCTCTATTAATTGATATAAAATAGCATGTTATTGTGTTATATGGGTTTGTTTGCATGTCTAAGAACTGTATTATGGGTTTAAACTGAGGCTTGATGTTGATTATGTTGGAACTCTGCTGAAGCAGAGTCCTTATTTTTCATTCTGGTCGAAGTGGCGCTATACTCTTATATATACTATATAACACGTGGCGAAAGCGGTACCAGGTCATGTATAGTAATTTTGTGATCTTGTTCCATTCTGAGCATGCTATTTTGGTTATTAGATACTTATGAACAACCTTAACATGTGAACTGAGATCATTATGTACATAGTAAGCCATGTTAGTTGATTTTAATTTGATTATTCAAAGAGGACTTAAAGAGTTGGAAAATAGTTTTGATAAACTCTTTTTCCAAAACAAGTTCTAACCTTGGATGCAAGTGTATTACGTTCTGATATGTCTTGACATGGGTCAATATGTTAGTTATATGGTTAAAGATATTATAAGTTATTCAAGCATGGTTAAGGGAGGAATTTCAAGAAAAAGGACTATATTGGCTATATATAATTGAACTATGTATACACTAAGTTTTGAACTTAAAAGAAATGTTCATGTGTTCTATTATGTGATTATGAAAGCGTGAATTAGACAGTATAGATGTATCTTGCATGTTTGAATGAATTTTACTAATGGAGACTTAAAGTTTTGGAAATGAACTTGATAAGCTATAAGTTGAGAACTTGTAAGTATGCTTTTGATATCTAGCATATGAATGTATAGTTGAGGCTAAGGGACCATGTAGCATATGTATAATGACTAGACATGATCGACCATATTAGCTTAACATGTGAAGTATTGATTAAGTGAAAACGAATAATGACCTTTGATATGTTTGATAAAAGGTTAAAGTTAGTTATTCATATAATAACATGTGTGTTGTGCATGATTGTTCGTATATGTGCAAGTCGTGTGTGCACTTGCTTTCTGCAGAAGGATCCATGTCTTGGTTTGCACCAGGAGCAGCGCGGCCGCGCCACTCCTTAGTACAAACCAATCGCGGCCGCGCGATTCTGCACTGAGATCTGAGTTCTGTTATTAAATTGAGAACTGATGCATGCTTATATGGTTACTCTACTATGTAATACATGTCCAGTATAGTAGTCATATGATAATAGGCATGTTATTGAAAGAATCCTATGATGAATTAGTAAATGGTGATTTCAACTATGACATAGTTAGAAACTAATCGAGTAATGTAATGATACATGTATAGAAGCATGCTATGTGATGACTTGATTCTTTTTATTATTCATGGATACTATTCATTTATACGACACTATTCATACGTATGGGTACTATTCAAAAAGTACTATTCATGGGGTACTATTCACTCAGGTACTATTCATGACAAAAATTAATTTCTTTTCTGTCCAAATCATTTTTGATACAATAATATTCTTGAATTTTACTCCACAAAGCAATTATCATATTGATAATTTGGACATTTTTAAACTTTAGATAAATTTAAAGTCTTTAATATGTATCCTTGATTTTGCTTGATTAATACTTATATCATTGTCATCATCCTCATGCTTATATTGTAATAAAAGTCATCTTTGGCCCGTAGTGCATAGATGAACTGTTGATTGGTATGATTATGATTAGGGATTATTCGGTATAATCATGACCTATAATGTTACAAGTGATGTGGATTATTTATTGAGCCGAGTCTCAACAACAGTTGTTGGTATGATCATGACCATGGGTTCTCTTCGGCCAAGGGTGAAAGATGAATTGTTGTTTGGCATAATCATGACCATTGATGATAACACGAATATCCTTGGCCCGTAGTGCATGGATAATTCAGTGATGTGAATTATTTATTAAGCCGAGTCTCAGCGATAAAATTGATGATAAACTTTTTAAATCATAGAAGATAGCAGATATCATGCTCTACTTTACTCTTCTAATGGATTGTTATTTCCGCTGCAGTTGTTAATCTAAAACTTGTTGTCTATTGTATTCTATTAGGTTGTATACTATTGAAGGCTAACGATAATTTATTCTGCATTATCTTAGTTATAATATTTCTTACTGGGCTAGTTGAGCTCATCCTTTTCTTTCACTGTTCTCTTCAGGAAATGAGAATATAGCTAGGACTAGTCGGGGAATGGAGTAACGGTCTGAGATGGTTGCTATAGTAGTCCTCACTATTCTATAAAATAGTTCGATAATAATTGTAATGGGGACTTATTTTGAGTTTGGATATTGTATAGGAGGCAATATTTGTATTAAAACTCACATCTTATGTTTTGTCGTATTCTGCACGACACTTAACAGTTGTATTAATTAAGTTTGTATTTGAATTCTGTACCATGTATTTGGCGACTAAGAATGGGTGATGTATACCTATTTTGGGGGCATCACATTTGGTATCAAAGCTTAGAGATATGATCCCTGGCTGAGATTTGAGGCTAGAACTAGGAGGGGAGAGACGGGTAAATCCTTCGCTTGTATGACCTACCTAAGATTATTTGTTATTTAATTGGTTGGTTAGAATATAAGGGTAATAATTGGCATGTCAATTAACCCTTGTTTTGTGATAGTAAAATGGCATCTGAAAATGTTGAGAAAAGCAATGGAGCACATGAGACCGTTGGGTCACCGACGATCAATAACCAGGATAATGTGCATCAGTAAGCAATAATCCTCCTGTAAACAACAACATCGACCAAATGACGAACGATGGTACTTTTAGTAGCTTTCTAGAATTTATACAAAACCAAATGAGAGAGACTCTTGTTCATAATACAGGTGGAAACACTGGCAACTCACGGCTGGTCACTGCTAAGCAGTTCAAAGAGCTGGGACCACCGGAATTTTTTGGAAAGCCAGAACTACTTAAGGCAGAAACGTGGATTAAGCAGATCACCAAGATATTTGATGTCTTGGGATGCTCAGAGGAGCAAAAGGTTCCCTTTTCCACCTTCATGTTGCGTGAAGACACAGATAACTGGTGGGAATCTGTAAAACATACTCAACCTTCCGTACTAAAGATGTCTTAGGAGAAGTTCCAAGAATTATTGAACGATAAGTACTTTCCCTAAAGTATTCGTCAGATGAAGGAGGTGAAATTCATCAAGCTGGAGCAAAACAATATGACCGTGTCACAGAACGAGGCTAAGTTTGTGGAGTTATCCCGGTTTGCATCCCATTTGGTTGATAATGATGAACGAATGACGCGAACGTTTCTAAGAGGTTTGAAACCCAAAATACGTCAATACCTTATTTCTCATAAAACTTGTTTATATTCAGATGTTGTGAATAGGGCTCAGTTAGTGGAGCACGATATTGAGTCAGCTCAACCAAAAGGTAGCAACTAACAACACGATAATAATCATACCCGTAGCAACGACCATCGAAACAATGATAACCATCATGGCGGAAATTATCATGTCAGAAATGGTAACCACTTCGGTGATAATCATGGCCAAGATAATGGGAAAGGTGAACTAAGTGGGAACAATTTTAAGAAGAGAAGATTCAATAATGACGGAAAGACGTTGGCAGCAACACCAGCACCCGCTTCAAAGGAAGAAGAACGACCACCGGTCTTATGTTTCAAATACGGACAACATGGACACATCCGTCCAAACTTTACGTAGCAACCCAAAGCGTGTTTCAATTGCGAAAGAGAAGGTCACCTAGCTCGATTTTATCGTGTAGTGAAGTTAAGTCTAGCTGGGATGGTGACACCAACTGATGTCCCAGACAAGTCAAAGTCGGTAGTTTAAGTGAGAGCTTTTGTCGAGGAACGTAAAAAAAGTTATCACGGGTGTGACGCCCCAAAAATAGGTATACAACACCCATTCTGAGTCGCCAAATACATGGTACAGAAAGCAAACTACAACTTCAATAATACAATTGTCGTGCAAAATACGACAACACATACTGTGAGTTTAAATACAAATATTGTCTTCTAGACAATATCCACACTCAAATAAGTCCTCATTACAATTATTCAAACACTATTTTACGTAAATAGTGAGGATCGCTAAAACATCTTTTAGAACCATCACTCCATACCCCAGAATAGATCATGCTATGTTCTCACCTCCCGAGAATAAAATGGAACAAAAGGAAAAGGGTGAGCTCAACTAGCCCAAAGAAAGAATATTATGACTAAGATAATATACAACAAATTATCGTTGGTCCTCAATAGGAAAAAAATCGATAGAATATAATGAGCAACAAGTTTTAGATCAATATTCTGCAACGGAAACATCAATCCATTAGAAGAGTCAAGTAGAGAATGAGTTCTACTATCTTTTAAGATTTAAAAGTCCATCATCAATATTTTAACCCTGTAACAACAATCAATATACATCTTTAATCGAATATTCATCTTTGCACTACAGGCCAAAGATATTCATTTGTATCACTAGTTGGTCATATTCATCTCAACACCTGTTCATCTTTGCACTAAGGGCCAAAGATATTCATCAGTTAATATATCATTCATCTTTTCACTACAGGCCAAAGATATTCAATAATATCATCATTAACTACTGAGGATGATGAAAAACATTTTAGAAAACGAATCCAATTGAGATGGAAGGACAAATATTAGGGATTCGTATTTACGGTTTTATCCAAGATCACTAATACTTCATAATAACAAATTTTGAAGCGAAATTCAAAAATAACGATCAAAACATGGATACAATTAAAGATAGTAGCCAAAATAGACATCTTGGACAAAAGGAAAAATTTTTATTTTTTGGTGAATAGTGTCAGATTCGTGAATAAATAACAGATAATGCTCAAGAACTCCCCGACACAAAAAGTTCCAAATTTGATTAAAAAGTTCACCAATATTTTGGCATAATGATATTGAAGAAAATAATATCATTTAAGAAGAAAATAACATCCCTTACCTCAAAATAATGGTACTTCTGATCGGAATATCGGATAGAAAGTCGAAGGAAACTTGTACCGAACAACAACTCTCAAAGTATCAAAATACTCACAAAAATACGCTCGATAATCTAGGGAGAAAGAAAACTTATTTCTGGTGTATTTTCAATTCTAACCTAAGCGTCTATTTATAGGAAAATGCTAGAACGCCAAAGAAGACTAAAATAATAAAATATTATTATTTCATTTCTTTCATTCTACGCACACTTTGTTGAAAATCAAGGCCAGCCATCTTTGAACCAAATTGGCAGCCCACATGTTGTAAAACAAAAGTGGGTCCCACCCATAATTTTAATAAAAATCATTTTATTTTCTGAAACTTCAACAATTCATAGAAAATAGCCCGTTTATCAGAAAAATATGAATATTATGTCCATTCCACACGAAATCGAATTCTCTACAACTTTGTAGCTTTGAGTTTTTCCAAATTCCAAACCAAAAATATCCAAAATCCACAAACGGATGATTTTTAATTCCTCCATTCTGACAAAATACTGATAAAACACCTCAGCATTAATTCCTTCATTTATAACCACATAAATAAATCCATCATTTATATCCACATCAAATAAATATTTTCTTAACATATAAATCAATAATTAATTATTCACAAATAATATTACAGAATCACAATTATGACAACTAGGCCGTTCCCAGGAAAGAGGGGGCTTTCCAATAAGGATTTCTCCTTACTGGCGTGCAATTAGGTGACTAAACCTCTCCTTGACAGAACTTTCTAGACATTGCCAATAATGCTTATCTAATAATATTACTCAAATAATATGAATTATTGATCTGATAATGGGAAATACTGTGCAGTGACAATTATTGAAATAACAATAATATTAAATATCAACGCAACAATTATTGAATCAATAAAATAAAATATTGAATAAAGAATTATCGTAAATAATTATTGAGTAGTGCCTTCTTACGTACGAATCAATAATTCAATAATACTATGCAATAACGTGTGCTACTGTGCAACCACGCGTATTACTATATTTTAACCACCAGGTATTCAAACAGTGTTAACGGTAACAACTACGCCGTTATTTATAAAAACTCATACTTTGTCGTTTTCTTCATCCGACAGTTATTCTGTTATGAGCCCCACGAATGGCTGCGTCGTCGTACGAATATTCTCCGATAAAAAGAATATTCCACGACCAAAAGAATATTCCCCGACAAAAATGAATATTTTATAACCACTTGCTTATTTTGTAAAATTTGCACATTTCACCCATAACCAAAGCATTATATCAAATTAACACCTTATTAATTTAGAATAATGAATAGAGAAAATTCAATTTTATTTATAATAAGTTGGGGTCTTACAACCTCCCCTCCTTATAAAATTTCGTCCTCGAAATTGACGACGATACACAGTGTTTCAAACAATGTGAGGGTACCTCGCTTTCATTTTCGATTCCAACTTCCAGGTCATTTCCTCAATAGCATGGTTTCTCCACAAAACCTTAACTTGTGGTATAACCTTGGTGCGTAGGACATGCTCTTTCCTATCCAAGATCTTAACAGGTACTTCCTCGCACGTTAAATCTTCGGCTATCTCGTTTGGTTCTCTAACGCAATAATGTGGTTCGGGTCTTTCACATATTTATGAAGCATAGATATGTGGAAAACATTATGAACACGAGACATACTTGGAGGTAACGCGAGTCTATAGGCCACATTTCCTATTCAGTCAAGAATCTCAAATGGACCAACAAACCTTGGATTGAGCTTTCCTCTCTTTCCAAATCTTGTAACTCCCTTCCATGGAGCAATACGTAATAATACATGATCCCCAATATTAAATTCCACGTCCTTTCGATGAAGATCAACATAACTCTTTTGTCGATGTTGTGAGGTTTGAATACGTTGTCGAATCATTTGGATTTTTTCTGTAGTCATGCGTACTAATTCTGGTCCCAACAACGTTGCTTCTCCCACCTCGTCCCAGCATACTGGAGAACAACACTTTCATCCATACAACACCTCGAATGGAGCCATGCCTATACTTGCTTGATAACTGTTGTTGTAGGAGAATTCCACCAGTGGCAAGTACTTATCCCAACTTCCTTTGAAATCTAGGACATAGAGTCTTAATAGATCTTCAAGGGTTTGAATAGTCCTTTCCGATTGCCCGTCCGTTTGAGGATGGTATGCTGAACTGAATCGTAAATTCGTGCCCATAGCTTTCTGTAGGCTAACCAAAAATCTTGAAGTGAATCTTGGGTTACGATCCAAAACTATGGATACTGGCATGCCATGCAATCTCACAATCTCATTCACGTACATACGAGTAAGACGTTCAAGGGAATAAGTCTCACGTATAGGCAAGAAATGAGCAGACTTGGTTAATCTATCAACAATAACCCAAATCGCATCTATGCCTTGAGAAACCTTGGGAAGACCCGTAACGAAATCCATAGTAATGTGTTCCCACTTCCATTCTAGAATCTTAAGTGATTGTAATGGACCTTTTGGTACTTGATGCTCCGCCTTTACACGTTTACAAGTTAAACACCTCGAGATAAACTCCGCGATCTCTCTCTTCATATTGTTCCACCAAAATGTATGTCGAATATCATGATACATTTTGGTACTCCCACGATGGATTGCAAACGGGGTGTTGTGTGCCTCCATCATGATTCTATGCTTCAAGTCAGAATCTTTAGCAACATAAAGTCTAGAGTTGAATCGAAGTATTCCTTCTTCATCAATTCTTGCTTCTGGAATAGCACCTTCTTGTACTTTCTTCTTCATACGCATTAGCCCCAGGTTCGTAACTTGAGCAGCTTTAACTTTATCGATTAAAGTTGGTTTTACTCGTATATTCGCCATCATCACGTGGGTCCCTGGAGTCTTTAATTCTATCTCCATCCTTTGCAAGTCATACAAAATGGGCATTTGCGTTGACAATATCGTACTCATACTCGCATATGATCTTCTACTCAATGCGTCAGCTACTACGTTCGCTTTTCCAGGATGATATTGAATAGTGTGGTCGTAATCTTTCAAAAGCTCAAGCCAACGTCGTTGCCGCATATTGAGTTCTTTTTGGGTGAAGAAATATTTGAGGCTTTTATGGTCCGTATAAATCTCCAAGTTCTCCCCATACAGGTAGTGTCTCCAAATTTTTAACGCGAATCATTTCGCGCTAACTCCGATCATGAGTAGGATAATTCCTCTCATATTCTTTGAGTTGTCGTGAGGCATAGGCTATGACTTTCCCATGTTGCATGAGAACACATCCTAAGCCTTTGCCTGAAGTATCGATGTAGATAACAAATCCATCCGAACCCGGATGGTATTGCGCGAGCAGTGTCTTAAATGAGTCTCTTCTTGAGCTCTTGAAACTCTTCTCGCATTCCTTGCTCCATACGAATTTTGTATCTTTCGAGTCAACTGAGTTAATCTGAGATGGCGATTCGAGAAAATCCTTCCACAAATCTCCAATAATAACCAAATTTAAGCCCGTAAAGTCACAGACTTTTCTTGATCGACTTCGGTTGCTCCCAACTTTGTATTGCTTCAATCTTCGCTTGGTCAATGAGATACTCCATGTTTTTGACTCCATGTTCCCAAGGAATGCTACTTCCTCGCTTTAACTCGCATTTCTTCACTTGGCATAAAGCTTATTTTCACGAAGCCTTTCAAGTATCAGCTTCAAATGGTGCTCATGATCTTCATGGCTTTTGGAATAGATGAGGATGTCATCAATAAAGATAACAACGAACTGATCTAAATATTCCTTGAATACTCGGTTCATTCATATCCATGAAAGCAGCATGAGCATTAGTCAATCCAAAAGACATGACTAAGAATTCATAATGCCCGTACCGAGTTTTGAAGGAAGTCTTTGGAATATCCTCAGTTTTAATCTTCAGCTGATGGTATCTAGAATGAAGGTCGATCTTTGAAAAGAATTGTGCTCCTTGTAACTGGTCAAACAGGTCATCAATGCGAGGTAGCGGATACCTATTCTTGATGGTGACATGGTTTAATTCTCGGTAGTCAATACAAAGTCGCATACTGCCGTCTTTCTTCTTTACGAATAAAATAGGAGCACCCCAAGGAGATGTACTAGGATGAATGAAGCCGATGTCTAATAATTCCTGTAGTTGGACTTTTAACTCCTGAAGTTCAATAGGAGCCATTCGATATGGGATTTTAGAAATGGGCTTTGTACCCGGTTCAAGGTCAATAAAGAATTCAACATCACGTTCTGGGGGTAGACCGAGAAGTTCTTCAGGAAATACATTAGGAAATTCTCTAACAACAGAAATATTATTCAAATCATTCTTGTCTTTATTCAAATCCATAATATGGGCTAAGAAATCTTGACATCCATTTTTCAATAAATGAATAGCTTTGTGACTTGATATGACAGTGACTGATTTTAGTGGTTTAGTTGTTTAAATTCGTGTGACAGGTTGGTTAGGAATATGAAAACTAACAACCTTACGAAAACAATCAATTTTGGCATGATGAGTGGTTAACAATCAATTCCTAAAATCACATCAAAAGCAAGTATCTTTAAAGAGATAAGATCAACAGGTAATGTGATAGTGCCAACTTGGATTAAGCAAGATTTATAAATTGTAGATGTAACAAAGGTTTCGCCCAATGGAGTTTCAACAGATAAGTCAAAGTCCAATTTCTCTAGAGTCAAGTTTAAACGTTTAGCACAAGCAGGAGAGATAAAAGAATGGGTAGAACCGGTATCTAGTAAGGTATAAACTTCGCAAGAGTTCAAGATTAGCTTAGCCGTGATCACCTCGTTTGGGTTCCTCACGTTTTGGCCAGTCACGACAAACGCTCTTCCAGGATCCTCTGATTTCGACTTATCCAGGGCAGCCCTTGGAGTCACCATCCCCGCTGAACTTGGTTTCGCTATAGTACAATCTTGAGCGATATGTCCTTCCTTTCCACAATTATAACATACCTTGGATTGTTGTGGACAGTTTGGGCTGATATGTCCCTCTTTCTCGCATTTGTAACAGATTGGCGGTCGTTCTCCTCCCCTAGAATTGGTTGTTGGTGCTGGTGCTGCTGTTGATGTCTTTCCGTCATTGTTGAATCTCCTCTTTCTGAAATTTCCACTTGACTCACCTCTGTTATTATCATGGCCATGATTACCACCCGAGTGGTTACCGTGTTTGTCCGTATTTTTCTTTCCCCACTAGTTATCATCGCTTTGATGACTGCTGTCACCAGTATGACCCTGGTTGTGGTCCCTCGGTTGAGTATACTCATTATCTCTCTCTAATAATTGAGCCATGTTGATAACATATGAATACAGAGAAAATTTATGACAGATAAGGTATTGACGAATCTCGGGTTTTAGACCTCTCAGAAACATCCGCGTCATACGTTCCTCATTCTCCACCAAATGAGGTGCAAACCTGGATAACTCTGCGAACTTTGCCTCATACTGAGACACCGTCATGTTGTTCTGTTCTAGTCTAATAAACTCTACCTCCTTTATATGACGAATACCTTCAGGAAAGTACTTGTCATTAAAATGTTTCTGAAATCTTTCCCAAGACATGTTGAGTGCAGCTGGCTGGGTACGCTTCACAGATTCCCACTAGCGTAATCCACTTCACCACGGAACATAAAGGTGGCCAATGGAACTTTCTGTTCCTCCGTGCATCCCAAGACATCGAATATCTTGGTGATTTGCTTGACCCATGTTTCCGCCTTAATCGGATCGGCTTTCCCGTGCAAATCTGGTGGTCCCAACTCCTTGAACTGCTTGGTATGTGGCATCAAGCTGCGTTGCCATCACTTCCACCGTATTTTGTACACGAAGTCTCTTTCGCCGATTTTGCATGAATTGCAAAAAGATCCTAAACATTCCATCATTCATCGTTTGCTTTCGGTAGTGTTGTTTATAGAGGAATATTGTCTTCATGTTGCACGTTCTCCTAGTTTGTGACTAAAGGTTGTTCCACAGTCTCATACACTCCATTGTTAACGTTCTCAGCAGCCATTCTTAAATACTGCCATAAAACAAGGGTTAATTAAACAAATTAACATATCACATAATATCCCTATATTATGACCAACCAACAAATAAGCTTAGATAGGACACACTAGCGAAGGATTTACTCATCTCTCCCCTCCTAGTTCTATTCCCCGATCTCCGCCAGAGACCATATCCCTCTGCAAGAAGGCGTTATTCTAGAAGCAAGAATCGACAAAGAGAGGAAATCTCAACCCTCGATTTAATTGGTCCATTTGAAATCCTCGATCGAATAGGAACTATGGCCTATAGACTCGTTTTACCACCATGTATGTCTCGTGTTCATAACATTTTTCGTGTGTATATATATATATATATATATATGTTATGTAAATGTGTGGACGACCTGAACCACATTATTGAATTAGAACTAGACGAGACAACGAAAGATTTAACGTACGAAGAGGTACCTGTTAATATCTTGGATAAGAAAGAACATATTCTACGCTCAAAGGTTATACACCTCAAGAGTTAGAATCTGAAATGAAAATGAGGTATCCTCACCTCTTCGACATACCAGGTACGTACACCAATTTCGAGGATGAAATTTCATAAGAAGGGGAGGTTGTAAGACCCCAACTTTTATGAATAAAGATTTAATTTTCTCAAAATATTTTTTTGAATATTATGGTGTGGATTTGATATAATGTTATAGTTGTGGGTAATATTTACAAATTTGCAAAGTATGCAAGTTGTTATAAATATTTGGTTGGTCGGGGAATATTCATTTTATCAGGGAATATTCGTACGATGGCACAATCATTGGTGGACCCCACAACGGAATTACTGTCGGAGTTAGAAAACGATAGAAATACCTTTTTATAAAAATAAAAAGTTTTACCGTTAACTGTTGAAATACCCGGTGATAAAAGTACAGTAATACGCGTGGTTGCATTGTAGCACACGATATTGATTATTGATGCTTACGTGAGAAGTTACTCAGTTATACTCAATTATTGCTACAGTAATTGTTGTATAGTATCTCACATTATTGATTCTATTATTATCACAATATCATCTGTACAATATTTTATATTATTAAATCAATAATTGAGATGATAAGTTATTCATATTATTTGCATTATTGACAATGTCTAGAAAGTTCTTTCCCCAAATTTGTCAAGGCTGCGCAGACTATGCCTGGCCTCAGTGCTTGGTTGTGAGGCCTACTATGGTCTGTTTCATGGTTCTGGTTTGGTCTCTTCTGTAAAGCTGTTCAGCTACTGCAAAATTCTGGAAAAAACTTAGCTTCCATGGCAGTTCGGCAGTTCGGTTTCCATGGCAGTTCGGCCTCTTCGTTGGTTTGGTTCATTATTATTCATCCGATTTTGGGTTCGATAGCATCTTCATCCAGAATTGGGTTGGCCAGTGGCGATAAAAGGTCCTAGGTGGCATCTGGGCTTGGCATCTCGGCTTGGCTTCGGGGTTCTACCTTCTATCTTCGGGAAGCCGGGGGAGGTTGGTTCGGCTTCGGGGATGGTTTGGCCCTCTCCTTCTGGCTCTCGTAGTTCTTCCTATGCTTCAGCATCCTCTTCGGCTACTGCAATGCAGTTCGGTTCAGTCTTCACCCCCATTTATTTGGATGCTTGGTTTCACCTGATTGGTTGTCTAAGTTGTTTAAGGTTTCATGCTTGTTTTTACTATTGTCTTGCTTAGTAACGCTTTGTTCTTTCATTTGGCTTGGTTGTTAGTCTTTTGTTGTCCATTCTGGGGGTTGTCCCGTGTGGTTCTATCAAAAGCTTCTGGGGTTTGCACTTTTCGATTGTATTTCTCTTCTTTTTCTATATACAAACAAACTTAGCGAAAAAAAAAGTTCTGTCGGGGAAAGAGGTTTGGTCACCTAATTGCGCGCCAATATGGAGAAATCCTTATCGGAAAGCCCCCTCTTTCCTGGAAATGATCTGGTTGTTAATATTATAAGTTATATTATTGATGAATAAATGTTGTTAAAAATATTGAGGGGATTTTTATGAAGTATTTGTGGTAAATTTTGCTTATTATTTGGACCCCCACTTACCCATTTTTCAAAACCGTCGGTAGAAAGTTATCTCAATTTTGTTATATATATATATATAATTTTAGTGGGAGGGGAGTGGGAGGGGGAGTGGTGACTTTAATTATTATTATTATTATTATTATTATTATTATTATTATTATTATTATTATTATTATTATTATTATTATTATTATTATTATTATTATAATAAGTTTTGTTTTTTTTATAAAAAATAGAATATATTTTATTTTATTATGCATAGTGTCTGCATAGTGTTTGTATAGTAAATCAGAATTATTTTTTTCAGCCGATCGATTTTGCCTGTGAATGATTCCCTGTGTAGATCGTGATTTTCTAATTCAAATAGTATTCTTCCATTCTCCTATAAATATGATGCTAAGTTTAGAAATGAAAATCACACAATAATCACACAAGTCTTTCTGAGCTTTCTTTCAGATCTTTCTTCAACTTTTCTATTTCTTCGGACTTCTCCTCAGTTTGACCCTTCTCGTGAACCAAATCCCACTCCACATTTCCTAAACGTGTGAAGAGTCACAATTTCCCCATCCTTCGCTTTCGATGGTACTCATCTTTGAATAACATCCTCTCCTTCACTCCCTAAACAAAGTCTTCTGCAACTCTATGTTACGATCATAAAGCGCGCAAGATACATCTTAGCATCAATAAAGTTCTATGTGGGAACTCCTCTTCCTCCTCTTCTTCATCAAAATCCTCCTCCGATCAGCCTCGTGCTCATGCTCCCGACCAACAACAAAGGATCAACGGAGATGGCTCTCTCTCAGCACTAACTGCTCCTCGATGACATGAATGTCTCAGGGCTCCTCCTCTGTAGGTACTCGGGGTTCCTCTTCCCCAGCTTGACTAGCTCTTCTAACATCCGACATCCTGACAACAAAATTTTTAGTTTTAGTTACTAATCCGTGCTAGCGAACACATAATTTAACATATAAGCACATAAAGTCTTTTATTATCTTCAATGAATTAAGAAATTCATTTCTTATAACTCGATAAGAGTTTACCACCACTATGTTCTCAATCTCCTATAAGGCTACAACCTAAGGTTGTTCCCCCCACCTAAGGTTCATAACCTACAGCTTTGATACCAACCTGTGACACCCCCAAATCCGAGTACTTCCATTTGCGCAGGATTTGGTGTTCACTGTACAAATATCATCTATCTATCAACCCATAAATAAAAGCAAACCATGCAATAGATAGAATTAAATAAATAAATCTCCCCTTATGGGGTTACATCGTCTGCATAACATATAATCTCAGGTCACTCTAACCTTAAACATCTGTGCGGAATTATAAATAATAACAAGTCTTAAATAACATCAAGTCTGTAAATAAATACACATCAAGTCTTAAATAACAACAAGTCTTCCTCATTTGTTAACCTTGCCCTTGCCTTTACTAGTGGAAGGCTCGTCTGATCTTTCGTTCTTAACTTCAATGTTATTATTACGCAAGAGTCAGCATGATTGCCCACAAGTATAACAATATAACAAAGAAATAATAACATGCGAATAAATCAAAGGCTTCTAAAACATGAAAACTCAGCTTTTGAATCAAGAATGAATAACAAGAAACAAAAGAACTTCTGAGGGTCATAAGACCTTGAACTATGTCTGCGACGCCCACAAAAATAGGTATACATCACCCATCTTGGGTCGCCAGATACATGGTACTGAATACAAATACAAACTAATTATACAACAGTCGTGTAAAATACGACAAAACATATGCTGTGAGTTTTAATACAAATATTGTCATCTAGACAATATCCACACTCAATGGAGTCCTCATTACATTTATTATTACATTATTTCACAGAATAGTGAGGACTACTAATGCACCATCTAGGACCATCACTCTGTTCTCCGACTAGTCCCAGCTACGTTCTCATTTCCTGAAGAGAACAATGAAAGAAAAGGTGAGCTCAACTAGCCCAGTAAGAAATATTATGACTAAGATAATGCAGAATAAATTATCATTATTCTTCAACAATGTTAAACTGATAAAATACAATAGACATCAAGTTTAACTGCAACGGAACAAGCAATCCATTAGAACAGTCAAGTAGAGAATAAAATCTACTATCTTTTATTATTTAAAAAGTTTTTCATCACTTTTATCGCTGGGACTCAGCTTAATAAATAATCCACATCATCAATTCATCCCTGCACTACAGGCCAAGGATATTATTTAGTGTCACGACCACGAATTATCCATGCACTACGAGCCAAAGATAATTGTGTTTTCATCAACGGTCCTGATCATGCCATAAAATAATTCATCTTTGCTCCCTTGGCCGAAGAGAATCCATAGCCATAATCATACCAAAAACTGTCCATTAATGCACTATGGGCCAATGAGAACTTTTCCCACATCATTTGTAACATTACGGTCATAATTATACCAAATAATCCCTGGCATAATCATACCAAGTCCATCTATGCACTACAGGCCACATATGACTTTCAACAAAATATAAACATGAGGATGATGACAATGATATAAGAATTCAATAAAACAAGTTCAAGAATTAAATTATCCAGGAACTACTAACGTCTAAATTGTCAACATGATACTTCTTTGTAGAGTAAAATTCAAGAATGCTCAGAAGAATATTTCCATGAAAAGATATTGGATGAAGCACAAATATCAACGATATTCCACTAATTTCATGAAGTATAGAAGTCAAAACTTAAACCAACTGAGTATAATAAAGAATGGAATAACAAAAAAAATCATCATGCAAGCGGTACTTGCATATGTATGTTTATTCCAATGTAATAATAAATAATCGAACCAAATTCAAAGCGTAATACGCACCGGCGGTGATATTTAAATGAATAATAAAGAATGGAATAACAATAGTAATCACCATGCATGCAGTTTCAGATGATGTGATATTCCAATGTAATAATAAAGATTTTAAATCCAGTCCCCCACAGAAACGCATGCATACGAACATTATCCAATGTAATAATAAAGATTTTAACCGTGTCCAAATAGAAAACGCATGCATGTGATATTCTAATGAATAATAAAGAATGGAATAACAACAGAATTTCACCATGTATGCGGCACTTCGCATAGACATGTTATTCCAGCAGAATAATAAATAATAGAATAACAGAAGAATTTCACCAAGTATAGGGTAGACCGCGTATACGGGTTATTCCAACTGAATAATAAAGAATGGAATAACAAAAGTTCTCTTCATGAATATGAAAAAAATAATACCCCTTACGAGTACAACAAATAATATCCCTTAGCTTTGAAAGAAGAGTACTCCGACTGGTAGGGCGAGGATATACTCGAAGAAAACTTGCACTATGCTCAAAGCTTTCTTAAACTCTAAAGAAATACGCTCAAGATTATAGAAGAAGAACTCTCTCTATAGTTTCTCTCTCTAGAGTTTCAGTGAATTCGTAAGAAATAATGAAGGAATGAGCTTCTATTTATAGGAGAATGGACTGCATAGTAACTAATTCATGAACGGTCCAGATTGATTTACTTTAAACGGATGGTCTAGATTGATTTAATAAAATATTCTAATAAAACATAATCTTTTAAATAAAATATAATATATTCTATTTATAATCTAATAAAACGAATAACTTTATAAAAGTATTCTGTTTTATATAAAATATTTTACTATGCAAAATACTATGTATGGACTATGCAACACTATGCATAATAAAATATACTATATTCTAATTATTGTCTAATAAAACAAATAGCTTTGTAAAAGTATTACATTTTTATATAAAAGATATTACTATGCAAAACACTATGCATAATAGAATATAATATATTCTATTTATACTCTAATAAAACGAATAACTTTATAAAAGTATTCTGTTTTATATAAAAAGCTTTTCTGTTTTATTACATTAATAATACTAATAAAATAAAACTGAGTGACTTATCACGTAAGCATCAATAATTAATACCGTGTGCTAATATGCAACCACATGTATTACTGTACTTTTACTACCGAGTAGTTCAACAGTATTAACGGTAAAACTTCCGCCTTTATTTTCATAAAATATTTTTGTCGTTTTCTCAATCCGACAATAATTCCGTTGCGGGGTCCACTAATAATTGTGCCGTTATACGAATATTCCCTGATAAAACGAATATTCCCCGACCAATCGAATATTATATAACAACTTGCATACTTTGCAAAGTTTATAAATACTACCTACAACTATAACATTATCTCAAATTCACACCATAATATTAAAAAAATATATTTTGAGAAAATTAAATCTTTATTCGTAAAATTTGGGATTTTACAATCTCCCCTCCTTCTGAAATTTTACCCTCGAAATTTACGTACGTACCTTGTACGCCGAACAGATGAGGACACTTCGTCAGATTCTAACTTTTGAGATATAACCTTTAAGTGCCGAATATAATCCTTCTTATCTAAGATTTTAACACCTATCTCCTCATACGTTAAATCTTCTGCTATCTCGTCCGGTTCTAAATCAATAATGTGGTTCGGGTCGTCCACATATTTACGTAATATCGATACGAGAAAAAAAAAACGTTATGAACACGCAACATACTTGGCGGTAAAAATGAGTTTATAATCCACAGTTTCTACTCGATCGAGGATTTAAAATGAGCCAATTAAATCGAGGGCTAAGATAACGCCTTCTTGAAACTTCTGCTTCATATTCATCAGATTCGAGTGTGTAGCTTGAGCGACTTTAACTTTATCAATTAAATTTGATTCTACTCGTATATTCGTTATCTTCACGTGGGTTTGTATATTCGCACTTGTAAACGCATACGATCTTCTACTCAACACGTCAGCTACCACGTTCGCTTTTCTAGGATGGTATTGAATGGTATGGTCGTAATCTTCAACAGCTCAAGCCAACGTTTTTGGCGCATGTTACGTTCATTTTAGTTGAAGAAATATTGGAGGGTTTAAGAAATGGGTTTTGTACTGGGGTCAGTACAAAATTTGATTTCACGCCCTAGGGGTATGCTAAGAAGTCTTCAAGAATACGTCAGGAAATTTATTAATAATAGAAATATCATTCACAACTATGACTCTCATCCAAGACTTGGATAACACGTCACATTGATACCTATCAACTTGCCATCGTTATTCACAACGTCCCCTATGAAAAGTCTGGCTTCGGTGCATTCCATACAAGGAAGTCAACAACGAAAGGATCGGGGCTCTTTACTTATGGCTTGATATGACAATGATTGACTTTAGTGGTTTGGTTGCTTGAATTGAATAACGTCAAGGTTAGGAATATGAAAGCTAACAACCTTACTAAAAGCATGATGAGTAGTTAACCAATCGATTCCTAAAATCACATCAAAGGCAAGTATTTTCAAAGAGATAAGATCGACAGATAACGTGAAAGTGTTGATTTGAATCAAACAAGATTTATAAATAGTGGAGGTAACGAAGGTTTCTCCCAACTGAGTTTCAACAGATACATCAAAGTCTAACTTTTCCGAAGTTAAATTCAAACATTGAACACAACTAGATGAAATGAAAGAGTGAGTAGAACCCATCTAACACTCAGATAGACTTTCGCAAGAGTTTATGATTAACTTACCAAAGATAATTTTATTCAGATTCCTCGTCATGAAAAAAATGCTCTCTCTTAAACTACCGGCTTTGGCTTGTCTGGGACATCCTTTGGCATCACCATCCAAGCTGGACTTGACTTCACCATACGACAAAATCAAGCTAGGTGACCTTCTCTTCCACAATTAAAACACGCTTTGGATTGCTGCGTATAGTTTGGACGGATGTGTCCCTCCTGTCCTCATTTGAAACATACGACCGGTGGTCATTCTTCTTCCTTTGAAACGCGGGTCTTTGGTGTCATTGCTTTTCCATCATTATTGAACCTTCTCTTCTTGAAATTTCCACTTATTATCTTGCCATGATTACCACCGAAGTGGTTACCATTCATGGCATGATAATTTCCCCCACGATGGTTATCATTGTTCCGATGACCGTTGCCACCAGTACGATTATTATCGTGTTGTTGGTCGTTGCCTTTTGGTTGTGCTGACTCATTATAGCGCTCCAATAACTGAGCCCTATTCACAACATCTGAATATAAACAAAGTTTATGAGAAATGAGGTATTGACATATATTGGGTTTCAAACCTCTTAGAAACATTCGTGTCATTCGCTCCTCATTATCGACCAAATGGGATGCAAACCGGGATAATTTCGCAAACTTAGCCTCGTACGTGTGACACGGTCATATTGTTTTGCTCCAGCTTGATACATTTCACCTCCTTCATGTGACGAATACTTTCAGGAAAGTACTTGTCGTTGAACAATTCTTGAAATTTCTCCCAAGACATCTTGAGTGCGTTAGGCTGGGTACGCTTTACAGATTCCCACCAATGATCTGCTTCTTCACGCAACATAAAAGTGGCGAATGGAACTTTTTGCTCTTCTGAGCATTCCAAGACATCAAATATCTTGGTGATCTGCTTAATCCACGTCTTTGCCTTAAGTGGGTCTGGCTTTTCCAAAAACTCTGGTGGTCCCAGCTCCTTGAATTGCTTAGCGGTGACCGACCATTGGTTGCCATTATTTCCACCTATATTTTGAACAGGAGTCTCTCTTACCTGTTGTTGCATGAATTTTTTTTTTTTTCGCTAAGTTTGTTTGTATATAGAAAAAGAAGAGAAAAAACAATCGAAAAGGGCATACCCCAGAAGCTTTTGATAGGACCACATGGGACAACCCCCAAAATGGACAACAAAAGACTAACAACCAAGCCAAAAGAAAGAACAAGGCGATACTAAGCAGGACAATAGAAAATACAAGCATGAAACCTTAAACAACATAGACAACCAATCACGAGAAACCAAGCAGCCAGAGGGGGGGGATCAACCAATCGCTGCAGAAGTCAAAGGAAGTCAAGCATATGAAGAACTACGAGACCAAACCCATGAATACCAAGCCCAAACCAAGTCGAAACCCCGGCCCAAGCCGGCCAAAACCCCGGTTAACACCAACATCCCCAATTTTCCAAGAAGACAGGGAAGAACCTCAAGACGAGCCGAGATGCTAAGTTGGATGCCGACCGATCCTTTTATCGCCATAAGGCCAACCTGAGATCTGGATCAAGAGGCTACCAACCCAAAACGGATAGAAGCAAATAGTCAACCATACCAACGAAGAGGCCGAATCGCCATGGAAACCGAACACTCATAGGCAATTTGGCATGTTTAAGAACAATCGAAGTTCACCGCCTGAAGTTTGAAAACTGGGGTGAAGATCGAACAAACTGCATTGCAGGCCGAACCAAGAGGATGTCAAGCATAGGAGGACTACGAGCCGAGAAGAGAGGACTAAACCATCTTGATCAACCCCAAAGCCAAGCCGAAACTCCGCTGCGAACCAAATCCCCAGCTTCCCAGACAAGAGGAAGAACCACGAAGCCAAAGGACCTTTATGGCCACAAAGCCAACCCAAATATGGACTAAAGATGCTACCCAACATGGAAAGAAGCAATAGCAAACCAAACCAAAACAGAGGCCGAACTGCCAAGGAGACCGAACTGCCGAACCCCATGGAAGCTAAGCTAATTCCGCATTACAAGATGGCCGAAAACATTTCTGCAGAGAAGACCAAACCAAGAACCATGAAATGCACTACCATAGCAGGCCTCACAACCAAATACTTAGGACAGGCCTAGTATGCGCAGCCTTGAGGAATTTGGGGAAAGAAGAAAGCCTTGACTTAGTGATATTAATAATCTCCTTAGCCAAAACATTCACAGGCATTTTGACATTTTTATGGACAATTGAGTTCCTAACTGCCCAAAGTTTGTAAACTGTGGTGGAAAAGACCACTTTAAAATATCGAATCAATATTATTTCCTTTAAGATGAATGATATAGTCCACCGACTATCCCAGCTCCTTGGAACATTGGTCCGGACTCAAGGCAAGCAATCTTGAGAGAACTGATGTAGAATAGGGACAATCAAAGAACAAATGAGAGAATGTCTCAGCATGATTTGCGCAGAAAGGGCAGTGCATAGGACGGAAGCTATGGTAAGTAGAGAACCTATCATTTGTGGGTAATCTGTGCCGAAGAGCAAGCCACAAGGTAAAGGAGAATCGGGGGATATGGAGGGGGAACCAAAGCAATTTAGCCCATGGGACTTTCGGAGCACGCAAGCGAATAGATTCCCAGATAGTGGAAGCTTTGAGATGATTCACCGCCTTGGTGTCCCAAAGAATCAAATCCTCGGCATCGGAAGGATTAGAAGAGATGAAAACAAGGTGCGTAATTGTTGCACATCATGATGATTACTTGGAAGGCAAAGACCAAGCACCCATGTAGATGATGTCGAAATGCGGCGCATTAACGTGGATTCGGAGTTGGAGAGCGAGAGAAGGAGAGGATTTAAGGGTTGCCCATTCAACCACGGGTCAAACCAGAGATCAAGGAATTTCCATTCCCAACTCTATAGGTAAGGAAAGGAGAGCTATGGAACGAAGCTTAAGGATTTTACGCCGATCCATGAACAGTCCAAGGATTCGAGATATACCGTAAATTGGTCTTTGATAGAATCATTGATTTGACCCAGCTTAGCCCACAAGGAGGGGAGAAGATGGGAGATGACCTTTAAAAGTTGGAGAATAATGAGAGTGAGTTCCAATCAAGAAGGTTCTTAATTGCAAGACCACCTTCACAAAGGGAAGGGACAAATCCTTCCAAGAGACTTTTGTACCATACCATGTCAAGGAGAGAAGGCCCTTCCAAAGGAATCTACACATGATAGATTGAATGGCTCTTAGAACCTGAATTAGGAAGAATAAAATAGAGGCCCGTAAGATTGGATTGCAAAGAGCACTGATTTAATCAGCTGAACTCTACCAGAATAAGAGAGGAAACGGGAGGTCCAAGAGGAAACTCTAGCAGTAATTCTATGAATCAAGGGTTGGTAATCAGAATGGGAGAGTTTAGAGGAGATAAGAGGGACCCCGAGATATCTAATTGGTAATACTCTAAAAGGAATACCCAACAACAAGTTAATACTTACCTTAACATCATTTGGGACATTGGCAAGGAAACACAGACTTTAACGAGCATTAGGAATTAGGCCAGAAAACATAGAGAAGGATTGAATGCACGAGTGAATAATGGAAACAGAGGCCATATCGCCATGGCAGAATATGAGAATATCATCGGCAAAGCATACGTGGGATATGTTGCACGATTCTGTTTTCCAATGAAACTTGAAATTAGGCAACAGAGTTTCCTTGTGAAGAATCATGGAGAAGGCTTCCATAGCTAGAACGAATAAGTAAGGAGACAGGGATCCCTCGCCTAAGACCCTCGCTCCTTTAAAGTAGCCAAACAGACCTCCATTGACTTTGATAGAAAACACAATCGTAGTGATGCACTCTTTAATCCAAATGCAATGAAAATAGGGGGAATTTAAGAAGGCCCAACAAATCCAAGAGAAACCTCCAAATAACAAAGGTCGAAGGCTTTCCTAAATATCAATTTTAAGAGCACATCAAGGTGACCGTAAAGTCCGTGGTAGTTCCCGAAAAGCTCCCATGCAAGGAGGATATTGTCACTAATGCTTCTCCCCGAGATGAAGGCAGCTTGAGCATGGTCAATAAGGGAAGGGAGAATGATTTGAGCCTATTGGCAAGGATCTTTGCTATACATTTGTAGATTGTGTTGCAGCAGAAGAAATAGGTCTAAAATCCGATATATTGGATGGATTATCCGCTCTTGGAATCAAGGCAATAGTCATTGCATTAACTCCACACCTGAAGGTGCCCAGAGATGAAGAAAGAGGACAATGAAGGTGGAAATCATGGCCTATAATGTCCCAAAGAATGGAGAAAGAAATTAACATTAAAACCGTCAGGACCCGGACTTTTATTCTTTTTCATGGATTGAAGGACTGCAAGAATTTCAGAATCAAGAATTGGAGTAGTTAAGCTAGCAGCCTGAACAGGAGTAATCCGCTTTGTAACGAAGTTTTCCAGAAGATCACGACCAGGGTAAGTAGGAGGAGAGGATCCCAGGAGATCCTGAAAATAGTCCACCGCCACTTGGCTTGAATACCCTCTACCGATCCTCAATAAGAACACCGAGCTATTAAAATAGAGAGAATTTTTTGTGGTTCCAATTACTCTTGATAACATTGGCAAAAATTTGGAATTTTTATCGCATCAAAGCAAGCCAAGTGGCTCGGGATTTTTGGAGCAAGAGAGATTCTTCAAGAGCCAATGCTTTCCATAAGGACTGAGAGCATTTGTCTTCTAGGGCAAGCAGACAAGAGTTTAAGGGATCTGCATGAAGAGATTGCTGAACGGTGACCAGCTGAGCCTGAAGGGTGCTAACATTCCTCGATAAGTTACCGTTAGAAGAGTTCAAGGTTTTGATGGCGCACTTGAATCTTCGAAGTTTCTCATTAAAGATGAAAAAGGGATTTCCATGAATTCTGATACTCCAACAATCCGAGACAGCAGCGTCAAACCCTTCTAACTCCATCATGAAGTTAAAGAATTGGAATGGCTTCTTGGCTTTCCGAAGAAGCATACCAGTATTAAGTAAGACTGGACAATGATCGGAAAGACCACGAGGACCATAAGTGACTAGGGAATCAGACATTACGTTGAACCAAGAACTGTTACCCATTGCTCTATCCAGCTTCCTATGAATAGGATTAGCAACCTGACAGTTCCACCATGTGTGCAGAGGCCCAATAGCACGAATATCAGCAACACCAATAGTGTCTAAGCAGTCGTTAAAGTCAGTCATACCCGTATCCCAAGAAGAATCACCACCTTCCGATTCAGAGACACTCTTGATAGTGTTGAAGTCTCCAAGAATACACCAAGTGTCCGAGGAGGACAAGGAATTAAGGTCACCCCTGGCCCGACGACGCCCACTATAGAGTTCAAAGCTATAGGCCAAGATTGGATAACTGCCATAAAGAGGAAAGAGCTTGAAGTGGGAAACTTGGGCAGATTGAAATAGGACATCCACTCTCCAAATAGAAGGATCCCAGCCCACCCAAATCCGGCCGTTCGGGTGGTAGTCATAGTTAAAATTCCAAACCCAGTTACGGCAGATAGCCCGCGATATTCTGGAAGCATTTGTAGCTTTTATTCTGGTCTCAATGAGGCCCACAAAGGAGATATGGTTGTCTAACAAAAAGTTGCGAACAAAAGCCTGCTTTGGTTTTTTATTTAAACCCCTGACATTATATGAACAAAAGAATGTCATAAAAAGGGGGAAAGTATTAGTCTAGAAG
The DNA here is from genome assembly GCA_020205615.1 of Panax quinquefolius. NCBI lineage: Eukaryota > Viridiplantae > Streptophyta > Magnoliopsida > Apiales > Araliaceae > Panax > Panax quinquefolius. The sequence goes on along the minus strand of CM035153.1, from coordinate 101,253,572 downwards.
GGGAAGACCCCTTGGACCTTTGTTCCTCTTCTTAGAACTCTGAAGAGGCTCCTTTCCAGGCCTAGTCTTATGCTTCATATCCCTGCATTCCTTCTCATCAACTTGCTTAAGCTTATCAAGTAAAGGATTAGGGGGAATAGGAGATTCAGACTCATCACCAGGAATAAGGGGAGGAGCAATAGGGGAAAAGGCGTTGGTGGAAGAGAAAGGAGAGGGCCGAAGGAGGAGGAAGAGCTTTTAAGTCCTTTGAAACGGCGATCCATGAACCTTCTGAGTTACGGAGGAGGAGAGGCCTTGTTGTGCTAGGAATAGTGGAACAAGGGGCCTCACAGAGAGTCGGGAGTGTTTGGGAACCCACCAAATTTAGTTTTCGGGCATTTGAGAAGGAATGTCCAAATAGCTTACATTTAGAACGGGAGGGGGGCCTGCTCCAATACTCCACTTTCACGCTACTACGGTTTCTTCAACCCGAGCAATCCCGTCCAAATACAACAAAGATTGATGGAGGAAGGAAATGAAGACAAAGCATCAATCTCAATACATATTCGAGCAAAGCTCATAGGTTCCAACTTAGAAGTCATGTTGTCGAAACAATAACGGTACCAACCGCACTTGCTGCCGTAACTTAGACCTTCCTTTGTCCAAGAAGAGAGGGGATATTATCGAACTTGACCCATATCGTAACTTTGCTACTATCATTATACTTTGAAATTAGCCCCTTCCCGCCACTATAAGCAAAGAAGCTTGGAAGCTATGTACCATGGACCCGAGGCTAAGACATTGTCTCTTTCTATCACCGAATCAAATTTGAATAAGAAGTACCCTTATCATGAAGATAGACTTTTGTCAATCCAAGGTGCCCCATAATTTTTTAGCGAAGATTCAACCAACTTGAGCACGGAGCTTCGAGTGGATAAATTGACCAACAAGGCTAGAAGACCATTTATTAAGGCCAAGTCAAGGATTTCCACGGGGGGTTAACTGTAACACTCCCTTCACCTAAGAAGGGGGGGAAAGAAGCTCAACCCCAAGTTCTTCTCATTAACTGAATTTGCAACTACCGAACTCCAGGACTTAGGGGGAATAGGCAAGCCAGCAACATTAGCCTGGGCATTCAAGGGAGGGGGGACAGAATCAGGAGCCAGAGGACTCCCAGAGACAGCAATATAGTCCTTGCGAGCATTTGCTAGCGCAGCAGGACAAGAATCGAACACCTTACGAGCATTAGCTAACGCAGCAGATATCCCAATAGAAGAGAGGTTGTTAACATCTTCGAGAGGAAGTCCCAGGGCAGAAATATAGTCCATCAGCTTAGCATTCTTCCTTCTTTCAGCAAGTGCTTCTTCACGGTCATTCTTAGTGAAGTAATGAACTGCTTTAAAGATATCTTGGGCTGCCGAGGAAGTGGCAGGACCAAGGGTCTCCTCCAAATGAAAGCAAAGAAGCGATGAGATTCATCGAATCGATAGAAACATTCGAGGGAATAGGCTCGAGATTCCTCCAAGGCAACAGAGGCTAAAGGAGAGTTTGGAATGGAGACACCAAACTCGCCAAAGAAATCCGAAAAGGACTACTCTCCGAGTTTCCAGCGGAGAGATGAGGATGATCGACCATGACATCAAAGTACGGAAACGAGGGAGAGGCAAGAGAATGAGCTGGGGAGAGGGGGGGGGGAAGATTAAGTCTGGATGTTAGAGAAGAGGAGGCCGGAAGGGAGGGATAGGGAGGTGGAGAAGGAGAAGGAAGAAACTAGAAGCTAGAAAGGGTAAACTGAAAAGTTTGGTGGGGATGGAGAAGGTAGGTGAGGATGGGCGGGAGACTAAAAAAGGAAAGAAAGAAAACGTAAAGGAACGGGGGAACAAAGCCGGGCTAAAATCCTAGAGAGAAGGGAGAGTAAACTCTAGAGAGAGAGACTACCCCATCATCACTTAATTGCATGCGCATTAGATTGCCTGCAACATTCTTGCATGAATTGCATAAAGCCTCTGAACATTCCATCGTTCATCATTTTGTTAGTGTTGTTGTTTGCCTGAGGATTATCGCCTTCTTGATGCACATTATCCTGATTATTGATATGTGGAGACTCAACTGTCTCCTGTGCTCCATTCCTATTCTCAACATTCTCGGATGTCATTTTCAAATACTGCCACAAAAAAGGTTTAATTAACATATCACATATTATCCCTATACTCTGACCGACCAATTAAATACCAAATAAACTTAGGTAGGTCATACTAGCGAAAGAATTCCCCGTCTCTCCCCTCCTAGTTTTTGTCTCATTTCTCAGCCAGGGATCATATCCCTAAGCTTTGATACCAACTGTGACGCCCCCAAAAATAGGTATACAACACCCATCTTGGGTCGTCAGATACATGGTACTGAATACAAATACAAACTAATTATACAACAGTCGTGTAAAATACGACAAAACATATGATGTGAGTTTTAATACAAATATTGTCATCTAGACAATATCCACACTCAATGGAGTTCTCATTACATTTAGTATTGCACTATTTCACAGAATAGTGAGGACTACTAATGCACCATCTAGGACCATCATTCTGTTCCCCGACTAGTCCCAGCTACGTTCTCATTTCCTGAAGAGAACAATGAAAGAAAAGGTGAGCTCAACTAGCCCAGTAAGAAATATTATGACTAAGATAATGCAGAATAAATTATCATTATTCTTCAACAATGTTAAACTGATAAAATACAATAGACATCAAGTTTAATCAAGAATCTTAACAAGCAATCCATTAGAAACGATAAATAAGTAGAGAATAAAATCTACTATCTTTTATTATTTAAAAAGTTTTTCATCACTTTTATCGCTGGGACTCAGCTTAATAAATAATCCACATCATCAATTCATCCCTGCACTATAGGCCAAGGATATTATTTAGTGTCACGACCACGAATTATCCATGCACTACGAGCCAAAGATAATTGTGTTTTTTCATCAATCCATTCCCGATCATGCCATAAAACAATTCATCTTTGCTCCCTCGCGTAAGAGAATCCATTGCCATAATCATACCAAAAACTATCCATCAATGCACTACGGGCCACCAATGAGGACTTTTTTCACATCATTTGTAACATTACTACCATGATTATACCGAATAATCCCCGGTCATAATCATACCAAGTCCATCTATGCACTACATGTGCCACATACGACTTTTCAACAAAATATAAACATGAGGATGGTGACAATGATATAAGAATTCAATAAAACAAGTTCAAGAATTAAATTATCCGAGAACTAATAACGTCCAAATTGTCAACATGATACTTCTTTGAGAGTAAAATTCAAGAATGCTCGTAAGAATATTTTTATGAAAAGATATTGGATGAAGCGCAAATATCAAGGATATTCCACTAATTTCATGGAGTATAAAGTCAAAACTTTAACCAACTTAGTATAATAAAGAATGGAATAACAAAAGAAATCACCATGCATGTGGTACTTTGCATAGCATGTAAGTTATTCCAACGTAATAATAAATAACTTAACCAGTCGCATAATAATCGCACCGGCATACGATATTCCAATAGAATAATAAAGAATTGAATAACAACAGAAATCACCATACATGCGGTACTTTGCATAGATAGGTTATTCTAATAGAATAATAAATAACGGAACCAGGTCCGGCGTAAAGCGCACAGACAGGATATTCCAACAGAATAATAAAGAATGGAATAACAATAGAATTTCACCATGTGTGTGGTACTTCAGATGTATGTTATTCCCGTAGAATAATAAATAATAGAATAATGTAAGAATTTCACCAAGTATAGGGTGAATCACAGCATGATACTGAGTTATTCCAATGTAATAATAAAGAATAGAATAATAGAAGTTCTCGTCATGAATATGAAAAAAATAATACACCTTACGAGTACAAAAAATAATATCCCTTACCTTTGAAAGAAGAGTACTCCGACTGGTAGTGCGAGGATATACTTGAAGAAAACTTGCACTATGCTCAAAGCTTTCTTAAACTCTAAAGAAATACGCTCAAGATTATAGAAGAACTCTCTCTATAGTTTCTCTCTCAAGAGTTTCAGTGAATTCGTAAGAAATAATAAAGGAATGAGCTTCTATTTATAGGAGAATGAACTGCATAGTAACTAATTCATGAACGGTCCAGATTGATTTACTTTAAACGGACGGTCCAGATTGATTTAATAAAATATTCTAATAAAATAAATTTTTTTAAATAAAATATAATATATTCTATTTATAATCTAATAAAACGAATAACTTTATAAAAGTATTCTATTTTATATAAAAAGATTTTACTATGCAAAATACTATGCAGGCACTATGCAACACTATGCATAATAAAATATAATATATTCTAATTATTATCCAATAAAATAAATAACTTTATAAAAGTATCCTGCTTTTATATAAAAAGATATTACTATGCATAATAGAATATAATATATTCTATTTATAGTTTAATAAAACGAATAACTTTATAAAAGTATTCTGTTTTATATAAAAAGCTTTTCTATTTTATTACATTAATAATACTAATAAAACAAAAGCGAGTGACTTATCACGTAAGCATCAATAATCAATACCGTGTCCTACTATGCAACCACGCGTATTTTTACTACCGAGTAGTTCAATAATATTAACGGTAAAACTTCCGCTATTATTTTCATAAAATATTTTTGTCGTTTTCTCAATCCGATAATAATTCCGTTGCAGGGTCCACCAATGATTGTATCATTGTACGAATATTCCCTGATAAAACGAATATTCCCCGACCAATCGAATATTATATAACAACTTGCATACTTTGCAAAATTTATAAATACTACCCACAACTATAACATTATCTCAAATTCACACCATAATATTTAAAAAATATATTTTGAGAAAATTAAATCTTTATTCATAAAATTTGGGATTTTACAATGTCCTAGGTTGTCAAGTGTTTATACTTGAAACCTTTAACAGTCATAAGAATATGGACTCTTCTTCTCGTACTTAGGGGGAGCCCTTAGTACCATACTGTGCACAATATCTTAACGCTAACGCATAAGTAATCCCCTATACAGGGTTGTTTATCTCAGTTTGACATTAGAGTCCGCACCAAAGGAAGTTTGGTTTGGATAATTCATCAAGGGTTCTGAAATTTAGAACGCTCATCTACTATGGACTAGTCGAATCATTAAGGGTTCACTAGTCTAACAAAGTTCAACAGTAACTGATAATTTAAAATTGATTAGCAATCTCAAAAGGTATACAATAGAATAATTATTGTATAGCAGAATCATACTTTAAAAGATTAATACATTTTAATATAATAAAATGTACTTAATCAATAATAACGAGAATTTGCTCGATGTAAAGAGATAACTTATAAGCTCATATAAAGATAACGAGTAGGGTTAGGAAACTTGTCTCGTGCGTAGATTACACGTTAATTATACTCGTTCCTTGATTTAATCCTACATATCATTTACGTTCACAATACCAGTCAATTATAATGTAACTAATCATCATACGATCATTCTTCTTGTCTTACTCGAATTATGACTATACCTAGTCAACTATTATACTCACATAAATTACACTTCATGAACAATAAGCTAACTATGCGTTCAATCATTCAATTCACACATAATGTGTTATTGACATGTTAAGAATTTATTTTAACAACTCATTATATGTCTAACATGTTTTTATGTTCATTAGATTAAGTTACTAACATATTGCTAGATTTGAGCATTTAAAAATTTATTTCTGGACCATTATGCTAAATAGTGCTTCATGGCTACCATTATTATCTTCGGTTCTTGGCGTATATGGCTTGCGGACGCCTGACTTGAGACATGGCGTGTGTCGCGGGAATTAGGCATGGAGTTGGCGTCATGTGCCAAAAACTCCGCTTTACAATTTCAGATTCATGAAGAACATAGAATTAGGCGAAATTATCATTACATGATCATTAAATTCATCAAATTGAACATACCCACATACTAGAATTCGTACATAATCATTACCCAACCATTATAGAGTGATTTTAACCAATTAAAACACATAATTGTAGAATTAAAACATGCAATTTCACCGTTCTTGATGTTCTTGAAGGTTTCGAACACAAAACATAAAAATCAACACTACGGATTCGTTATAATACCAAATCCATCCATTCAAGGTTTGTTTTCTTCATTTTAACATGCATAATTATATACAAGTGTGAATTTTACAAAACAATATATGTTTGACATATTAAATTTACATATAAGGGCCATATGGCCATATTTAATACTCTATAACCATATACTGTATAATTTTTATGAAATTGATGATATAGAAATCTATAATACATAGTAAAACATACTATGCTAACATATTATCACATATATCCACATAAACAACATAATTTCCAATTTATAGAGACTTTACAGAATTTTGAAAGCCATATTCATAAATACTTTAATAACGTAATTTGAAATTTGGGTTGAAGAGATTACCCTTAAAACAATTTCTAACTTTCACGTTCTTCTACAATGCTACAATAATTCACACAGTTTCTCTCTATTTCTCTGAAATTCTCTCTGAATTCTCAAACTCTCTCTCTCTCTCTCCCACTCTGTTTTGCTTTTCCAGACATAGCATATAATGAAAAGAAGAGAATATGTATAATAATAAAGGAAAGGAACTGACGCGTTGTGGTCAGTTACCCAATCATGGGTTAACTGTCCTCAACTCCCACTAAGGCCATGTTTGGCTAGCTTTAAAAGACTCATTCCTATTTAATTTAATAAATCTCTTATACTATAGTTTAATAGTGTCACACCCCTTTATGAAATAAATCAAATATCTTATTAAATTTATTTTAAATAACATATAATAATTTCTCATTAATTCACATAGTCACATAATTAAATTTCTCATTTATTAATTATGTTAAATTATTAAATCTCTAATTAATTGTAAAATCCCAAATTTTACGAATAAAGATTTAATTTTCTCGAAATATTTTTTTAATATTATGGTATGGATTTCAAATAATGTTATAGTTGTGGGTAGTATTTATAAATTTTGCAAAGTATACAAGTTGTTGTATTATATTCGATTGGTCGGGGAATATTCGTTTTAGCAAAGAATATTCGTACAACGGCGCAATCATTGGTGGACCCCACAACGAAATTATTATCAGAATGAAAAAATGACAAAAATATATTTATGAAAATAACGGCAGAAGTTTTACCATTAAAACTGTTGAACTACCCTTAGTAAAAAATACAAAGAATACGCTGTGGTTGCATAATAGTACACGGTATTGATTATTGATGCTTACGTGAGAAGTCACTTAGTTTTGTTCAATTATTGCTACAGTAGTTGTTGCATAGTATCTCACATTATTGGATTCAATTATTGTCAATTGTACCACAACCTAAACTTATCGTAACTTATCTTAACCATTAATTATAACATTCGTTAAGTTAATTTCTTATTCCTTACGACTTTTTGGCAACTAAATATCATACCTTAGGATACATTCTTATATGACTCACCTTCGGCTTTCATTAATCTTATTACCATTCATTACGGCTTTCTTAATACCATTCATATCTTAATTAATACTTTCGTTATCCAATACATGAACCCCATGTTCATTACTCATTCTTAGTGTCGAAGCCATACTGATCGTTGTATGCTAAGACCGATTGTTCATCGCAACAGCATTGCGTTCATAACGTCTATACGCTTTAAATTTATCTCTCACTATCATGACCTAACATCGAAATGTTATTCATTACCCTCGTCTCTTAACGTCTAAGGAATCATAACCATAGCAATCCCTCACATTCGTTCATTGCAACTACGGACCCCGGACATCGGTTATGAAACCATCGTTTACATTCTTTGTCTTTTAATCTCATTTAATCTTTTCGTTCAACCTTCATTAAGGGTTTAATTAACAACATTCGTTATGTACTTTTCGTGTTCTTCGCATGTTCTTCGCATGAAAAGTACATAACAGTACTTTTTGTCATTTTTTATTTTGTCCGATTTCGGCACATTTTTCGAGAAAAACTTTTTTCGGCTTACTTAACTTTTCAAGATATATTATCGTCAAATCTTTTGACGGAATGTCATTTCGACATACCGAACTTTCGAAAAGGCTTAGGTTATTCAAACCCTAACCCTTAGGTTTCGTCAGGTGAATAATGCCTATTTCGTCTTTTTCCCCAGAAATATTTTTGTTCCCGAAAAATTTTCATTTTTGTCTTAAAAATTATTACTCGTTCAATCTAGCTCGTAGCCAGAATCCTCCCGACTTATAATCATCCTAGGTTCTAGAATGATTAATAAACATATAGTACATAATATTATTAATAAAATTCATTTTATAAATAACTAATTCTTTAAACTTAAATTTTGAAAATCCGAATTTCCAGGTCGTTACAACGGAGCAGTAATTAATTGCCAAAAGAAGTGTGTTAACCTTATGACTCTGTCAAAGGTTGTGTTCTATGGCAGCAAGTCACCTCGATTAGCAAGTTGTCTGACGGTGATGCAAGCCAAGAAGTTGTTGAGATAAGGATGTGTAGGATATTTTGCCTACACAGTCGATACACAGAAGAAGAGTGGGAATTTAGAAGAGATACCGATCGTAAGAGATTTTGCAGACATATTTCCAGACGATTTGTTGGGTCTTCCGCCGGATCGACAAATCGAGTTCGTGATTGACTTACTACCAGGAATGGCTCCGATATCTAAAGCACCATACTGAATGACCCCGGTAGAGATGAAAGAGCTGATGGTGTAGTTGCATGAATTGGTTGACAAGAAGTATATCTAACCGAGTGTTTCGCCATAGCGAGCACTAGTGTTGTTTGTTAAGAAGAAAGATGGATCGATGCGGCACTGCGTTGACTACCGAGAATTGAATAAGGTCATGATTAAAAATAAGTATCCATTACCTAGAATCGATGACTTATTCGATCAACTGAAGGGAGCAAGATATTTCTCAAAGATAGACTTGAGGAGTGGTTATCATCAGTTGAAGGTGAGGCCAAAGGATGTACCGAAGACAGCATTCAGAATTCGGTATGGCCATTATGAGTTTTTGGTTATGTCATTTGGGTTAACCAATGCACCTGCAACATTCATAGATTTGATGAACAGGGTGTTTAAACCATTCTTAGACAAATTTGTAGTGGTGTTTATCGATAATATATTGGTATATTCCAAAACCAAGGAGGAACATGTCAAAAACTTAAGAGTGACATTGGAGACATTGAGAAAAGAGAAGTTGTATGCTAAGTTCTCAAAATGTGAATTTTAGTTGGAACGTGTACAGTTTCTCGGACATGTAATTGATAAGGATGGAATTTTTGTAGATCCATCAAAGGTTGAAGCTTTAATAAACTGGGATCAGCCAAAGACGCCGTCAGAAGTAAGGAGTTTCTTAGGATTGGCAGGTTACTATAAGCGTTTTATTCAAGACTTTTACAAGATCACAACTCCGTTGACTAATTTAACTCAGAAGATGATTAAGTTTATTTGGACAGAGAAGTGCGATGAAAGTTTTTAGGAATTAAAGAGGAGGTTGAGTTCAGCACCTGTGTTATCATTGCTTGGTGATACAGGGAATTTTGTGGTATATAGTGACGTATCGCATAAAGGACTAGGTTGTGTGCTTATGCAGAATGGTAGAGTTATTGCGTATGCATCACGTCAGTTGAAAGATTATGAGAAATGGTATCCGACTCGTGACTTAGGGTTGGCCGCAGTGGTGTTTGCCCTGAAGATTTGGAGACATTATTTTTATGGAGAGAGGTGTGAGATATATACCGACCATAAAAGTCTGAAGTATATCTTTATACAAAAAGACTTGAATATGAGACAGATAAGATGGTTGGAGTTGATTAAAGACTATGACTGCGAGATTTTCTACCATCCCGGTAAGGCGAATGTTGTTGCTGATGCTTTAAGTAGGAAGGGATGGGAGAAGTTAATGATGTTGACTACTCAGGAGAAGCTAGTGTCAGAAATGGCAACGATGGAGTTGGAAATTAAATATCCGATGAAATCAGACGAAAAGTTGTTCCAGATGGGAAACGATTCAACGTTGATAGATAAGGTGAAGAATGCACAACTTCAGGGGGAAGACTCTGAAAAGATAAGAAGAAAAGTATTCGAAGGTGAGGAAAAAAAATTCAAAATCGATTCGGAAGGGTTACTTCAATTTGAAGAGAGAATTTGGGTTTCGCCAGTACCAGAGATTAAAGAGGAAAATTTGAATGAAGCTCACAACTCTAGATATTCAATTCACCATGGGAGTACAAAGATGTACCAGGATCTTAGACATCATTTTTGGTGGCCAAATATGAAAAAGGATGTGGCGGAGTGCACGTCAAAATGCTTAACGTGTCAGAAAGTTAAAGCTGAACACCAAAAGCCAAGCGGATTATTGCAACCGTTGGAGATACCAGAATGGAAATGGGAGCATATCACAATGGATTTTGTGGTAGGTCTTCCAACGACTCAGCAAGGTTATGACGCCATTTGGGTGATTGTCGATCGATTGACGAAGTCGGCACACATTTTGCCAATCAAGATTAGATTTAACCTAGATCGGTTGGCAAAACTATACGTGAAGGAAATTGTTTCAAGACACGGTGTACCTATATCCATTGTATCAGACAGAGATCCACATTTCACATCTAATTTCAGGAAACGATTACAAGAATGTTTGGGAACACAGCTGAGAATGAGCACATCGTACCATCCTCAAACGGACGGACAAAGTGAGAGAACCATCCAAACACTAGAAGATATGCTCAGAACATGTATCATAGATTTCAAAGGAAATTGGGATGACCATCTACCATTAGCTGACTTTGCTTATAATAATAGCTACCACGCGAGTATTGGCATGCCGCCTTACGAAGCGTTATACAGCAGGAAATGCAGAACTTTGTTATGCTGGGACGAGGTAGGTGAATGTCAGCTGTTGGGTTCAGAATTGGTGCAACAAACCGTTAAGATCATCAAGGTTATTCGAGCAAGATTGATAGCCGCACAGGATAGATAGAAGAAATAATACTAATCAACACTGACAAAATCGGGAATTCGATGTTGGTAGTTTTGTTTTCTTTAAAGGATCTCCCTGGAAGGGCAAAATTCGGCTTGGCAAGAAGAGGAAATTAAGCCATAGGTTTATAGGATCTTTTGAAGTGTTTCGACGAGTTGGTGAAGTGGCGTACGAGGTAGTTTTACCTCCGAAATTGGAGCATATTCATAATATTTTCCATATATCAGTATTAAGGCCATATAAGCCTGATTATAAACATGTGATAGAATATGAACCCTTACAGTTTGAGAAAGATTTGTCATATGAAGAAGTCCATGTTCAAATTATTGATAGAAAAGAGCAAGTACTGAGGAATTAAGTGATACCTTCTATAAATGTAGTCTGGAGAAACCACAATGCTGAAGAAGCTACGTGGGAACTTGAAGACGTTATGATGAAGAATTATCCTCAGTTATTTGTTTGATCTTGTATAGCGATTTCGGGGACAGAATCCTGTTAAGGAGGGAAGAATGTAACGAATAAATTTTTCGAGTCATGATTCTGGGGATAGAATCCCTTTAAGGAGGGAAGGATGTAACGATCGAGAAATTTAATAATTAGTTTAAATATTTATTGAATTAAATAAATATTTTTAAATAATTTATTTATTGAAAGAAAAAAAAAAATAAAATACATAATTGATGAATTGTGGTGCATTAATTTAGTAACTAAATTGATTAATGTTAATTAAAATTAAATAATGGTAATTTTTATTTGAAAGATTTAATTTAATTAAATGAATTGTTTAATATTTAAGAAAATAAGTAAATTAAATATAGTAATGTTTAAGTCTAATTTATTAATTAAATTAGATATATAATTATTTATTAATCATAAGTATAACTATAATGAAAAATTATAATTATTATAATTATAATTGTAAGCTATTTATATTGGTAGCGTGTGTGACAAATAGAAACTATATAATTAAAATATTATGAAAATAATCTATAAGGGGAGAGTTGTGTTAGCCAAACAAGGCCTTTGGATTATTTTTAACTGACGCTAGCCTTTTTGGTTCTTACCTGACGTACGCGGGTGAGAGTCCATATCAGTTTATATGTTACGTGTTCATTTTCTAAGGCTAGCGCTCAATTGGGTTATTTCACGTATTTCTCTAAGGCTAAATAACATAGGGTTAGAGAGAGAGCTTGGTGGGGAAGAGAAAGTTGAGACTGAGAGTAAAGGAGAATTCGTTCTTTGTAATTTCATCAAGGAGAAGGAGAAGGATTGCTAAACCTTGTGATCATCTTGCAAAGAAATCAAGTATTGAAGGTATAAAAACCTAAAGTTATGTTCTAAACTTTTAATGTGGGATTGTGTGAATTTGAAATTATAATTGTTAAATTAGTTTATGAAACCTGTTAGTTATCCTCTATAATCGTATGTTATTGATCAAATTCAAGAGAATTGTCTTTGCAAGAAGGAAGTTATAATAATAGTGTATATGTATGAAAATGGCTTAAGAAAGTACAAAATTTCATGCTCAATATGTGTTATAATCTGTAAATTTATGTTAGATTGTGTTAGTATGTTAAGAAACGAAAACAACATATCTTGAATTGTGTTAATTGGTTAAGAAACAAATTCGTGGTGATCGAATTCGCTAAATGTGTTAAAAATGAAGAAATTTGGAAAATTATAGTTTTGAATCGTTAAAATTGAGTATATGTAATGTTTATGTAGTTAGAATGATGAATAACATGCTTAACTATGTTATTACAAAGTTTTAGATGTTGAAGTTTGATGAATTTTTGTGGAATTGGGATTTTTGGTCTATAACAGAGTCTAATTTCGTGTTTTGCAAAAACTATTTTTGGTGTCGAAAGTCTTGGTATTTGCCTTCTCTGTCTTGTGGCTCTCTGCATGAAAAGCTACTGGATACAAAATGTGTGATTCTAATTACCATTGATGTTAATATTACTAATTAGTATTGTGAATGTTTATTATATTTATGTAGCTTACACCCGAGGCAAGTTTCCTAACTTCATTCTTTTATTAATGAATGCAAGTTCTTTATCCTAAACTTCTATTGAGCGAGTTTCTTAACTTCATTTTCTTTATATGAATGCAAGCTTTCTATTCTTAAATTATCATTGTACAAGTTCCTAGATTCTATGTTAAAGTTGATCAAGCCTAATCTATCTTGTGCATGATTGTACAAGCTCTTGTAATCTAATTCGTTACATCGAGCATCCTAAGTCTTGTTGTAGCTATTCAAGGCATACACTGCTTTAATTCATTGTTTAATTGGAAATTTTCCTAACTCTTTTGAATATAGTCCCTTGCATATATATACCATGTCTGTTCAAATATATAATGTTGTTGTTCAATTCTATATCATTGTGTTGAACCTTCAAATAACAACCAAACTTTTATTGATTGAATTGATCTATAATTGAATAGTGTTCTGAAATTCTAGAACCATTGATAAGCTAGTTCCAAACTAAACTTTCTTTAGTGCAGAAATTCTAAATCAAAACTAAGACGAACAACCCTAGCATATGGGATTTTGTACGTGTAACATTTAGATGTTTGTGCACAATACATGGTACAACGGGCTGATCGCCCTGAGTACGTAAAGAGAGGTCTGTATAGTCTAAATGACTGTTAAGGTTAGGGTAATAATACCTACATACCGGGGACATAATTTGTGGTCTTAAGACCCTCAGATATTAAATTCGAACTTGTTTTCTATTCTTGATTCATAGAACAAGTTCATTACTGTTACGCATTCGTTGTTCATTCTAATGTTATTATCATTACTACTCTTTATATCAGTGAGCAATTATTTTCTCACTCTTGCATTTAACACTGTAGCTAAAGTTGAGAAAGTTGATGAGTCATCTACTAGCAAAGGAAAGGGTAGGATGTCCAAGTGTCGAAGATTTATTAAATTTATTTAAATGTTTTATGTTATGAGACTTGTTTCATTTTATAATGTATTCCGCAGACTTGTGTAATAATTTAAGGTTAGATTACCTGGGATTGTTTTATGATGATGTAACCTTTTAATGGGAAGGTTATTGTTTAAGTTATTTTATGTCTTTATCCTTTATTATGAGTAGTTAGAGGTAAAGGTTTTGGATAGTGAGCACCAAATCCTGTGGGAATGTAATACCTGGATTTGGGGGTGTCACAGGTGCAAAGATGAATTGTTGTTTGGCATGATCATGACCATTGATGATAACACGAATATCCTTGGCCCGTAGTGCATGGATAATTCGTGGATGTTATACTAATGAATATCCTTGGCCCGTAGTGCATGGATAATTCAGTGATGTTAATTATTTATTAAGATGAATATCAGCGATAAAATTGATGATAAACTTTTTAAATCATAGAAGATAGTAGATATCATGCTCTACTTGACTCTTCTAATGGATTGTTATTTTCGCTGCAGTTGTTGATCTAAAACTTGTTGTCTATTGTATTCTATCAGTTGTTATACTGTTGAAGGCTAACAATAATTTATTCTGCATTATCTTAGTCATAATATTTCTTATTGGGCTAGTTGAGTTTACCCTTTTCTTTCACTGTTCTCTTCAGGAAATGAGAATATAGCTGGGGCTAGTCAGGGAATGGAGTGACGGTCCGAGATGGTTGCTATAGTAGTCCTCACTATTATATAAAATAGTGTGATAATAATTGTAATGGGGACTTATTTTGAGTTTGGATATTGTCTAGGAGATAATATTTGTATTAAAACTCACAACTTATGTTTTGTCGTATTCTGCATGATACTTAACTGTTGTATAAATTAAGTTTGTATTTAAATTCTGTACCATGTATTTGGTGACTCAGAATGGGTGATGTATACCTATTTTGGGGGTGTCACACCATCCCTGGGGGGTACCAATATAAGAGCTTTGATTAGCTGCTCTTTGATGGAAAGGAAGGCTTTTTAACACTCTTCGTTCCACTTCTTGGAGGAGTTCTTCCTCAAAAACTTGAAAATGGGTTCATAGGTTGATGCGAGTTGGGAGATGAATCGAATAATGAAGTTGATTCTTCCCAAAAATCCCCATATTTCCCTCTTTGTATGGGGTATGGGCATCTCCGTGATGGCCTGGATTTTTGCAAGATCCAGCGCAATGCCTTTCTGGCTTACTAAGAATCTTAGCAATGTACCTGATTTGACACCAAAGGCGCACTTGGCCAGATTTAGCTTCAAGTTGTACTTACGTAACCGGTCGAAGAGCTTTTTAAGATGATCTAGGTGGTCTTCCTCCCTTCGGGACTTGACAATGATGTCATCCACATAGACTTCTATCTCTTTATGCATTAGATCGTGTAAAAGAACCATCGTGGCTAGCTGATAGGTAGGTCCGGCATTGATGAGGCCGAATGACAATCGTTTTGTAGCAAAAGGTTCCCCAAAGAGTGATAAATGCAGTTTTCTCACGATCCTCTTCAGTAACCATGATTTGATGGTACCTAGCAAAGCAGTCAGCAAAAGAGTACATGGCATACTGAGATGTATTGTCAATGAGTATGTGGATGAACGGTACTGGAAAGCTGTCTATGAGACAAGCTTTGTTCAGATCCCTGTAATCCACGCAAACTCGCACCTTCCCTCTGGGTTTAGGTATGGGGACTATATTGGATTGCCACTAAGGGTATGTTGATACCATGATGATGCCGGCTTAAAATTGTTTCACAATTTCTTCTTTAACTGTCAAACTCCAGTCAGGTTTTAATCGCCTGAGTTTTTGTCTGACTAGCTTGAATTCTTTTTTGATGGGAAGGCGATGAATGACAATATCAGTTGACAAATCTACCATGTCTTTATGAGACCATGCAAACACATCCAGGAATTGGGTCAATAGGTAACCATGTCATCCCTTTAACTTGGAGTAAGGTCCGTACCAATCTGAATTTGTTTGGGGTTTTCCAAGGTTCTGAGGTTAAAAGAGGTGGTTTGATCAAGATTTAGCTTGGGTTTGTCTTTGACCAATTCTTTGATCTCCTGAGGTATCTCATAGTCCTCCATTTAAATCTCCATCAAGTTAGAGTCCAACTTTACATCAAAGTTGTAGTCCTTATGAAGAATAGGCACCTCATCAGCAAGTTTAAGCATATCTAACTTTAGAGTCCTGAAAAAAAATGCTTTAACTTAATATATGAAACTGTTTAATCATACAAAGTGTTAGAATTAAATGATAAAAACCACTACTAATACTATGCAACAAAAGTAACCAGTTATTGTTATCTACAGGGCAGAGGGAGTTTCTGTCCTTTTTACCCTTTTTGGCAAATGCAAGGAGTGCTACTCTAATTGCCAAGGGTCAAGTCCTGGTGGACCGCTGTGATAAAGGGTCTGTTATCGTCCTCTTTCTCTTGAATGATGACCATGACATCTGAGTAGTCGTCATCTAAGATATCCTTGTTCATACACTCGGTGTGTGCAAGGAAGTACATCTTCGATAACCGCCTCTTAATGTCTTATTCGCGCCTTTGATTCCTTTCCTCCATGTTTGGGTCTGGAATCAAGACTTCCTTTCCTTTAACCGATATTGGCTTAGGAAACAACATAGCTACCACAAAAACAGGAACTTTCAGTGAAGGCCATACAAAATCAACATCTGTAGGTTTACGCAACAACCTTGTAGATGAAGGAACCGGTATATGCTTGTGCGGGTTCCTATGACTGGACCCAGAGGAGTAGCCTAATCCGGCTATCCCTGTCTGGCTGGGAACTTGAATTGGGCCTTTGATTCCCTGTTGATTCTTTCCTAACCCTTGTCCAGGTTGGAAATCCAAGGATATCATTTCTTGACTTGCCGACATTACCTCGGAAGAAACTCTGGGTTTTAGAGGTGGAGCCCCAATGGTTTGATAGTGAGTGTTGCTCACCTCTAGGGCTTGGAAGCTGACAGGCTCAACTTCTTCATTGAAACTAATGAGAGGTATATCACTTTGTACAGGATGGGACAGCTCCCGCCATATGACAAGCTTTAGCTTTTGCTTTTCTGGAAAGCTTTTCCTCCAAGGTTTCACTTTTTTGGGTAAGTGTTGGAGTATTTGTGATAAGAGAAAGGAGGCGAGAATGCTCCTGACTAAATAACTGACGTGTGACTTGGTGTTGATGAATCACCAGTTCTGCCAATTGATTGACATGTTCGCTAAGAGACTTTAACTCCCATTCCATCATGAACTGGAACTCTAAATAATCCCACTTATCGAAATTATCCTTGCTAATTTGGGATGAACCACCCACATATTTGAGGTATTTGGAGCTCTCTCCACTGCCCCTATTGATCATATTAATATCCTCTTCCTTATGTTGAGGGAGAAGGTTCTCTGGAATATGCGGTTGGCCGAGCTTAGTCACCACGATCTCACCACTATCAATTAAATCCTGGATCTTATGCTTAAGGGCCCAACAATCATGAGTGTCATGGCCTAGAGCTCCAGCATGGTAAGCACACTTCTTGCTTGCATTGAAGCCCTTTCCACTCGGGTTGGCTGGTGGAAGGAGATGAGTTATTTTCTTCTGTACTGTAAACATTGCAGATAAGGCGAATGCGTTCGGATATTGGAAAAAGGATAATGCCAAGTTCAGCTTGGGATAAAATGTGCAGCTAGTTTGTAATAGTATAGTTTTTTTTTTCGCTAAGTTTGTTTGTATATAGAAAAAGAAGAGAAAATACAATCGAAAGGGGCATACCCCAGAAGCTTTTGATAGAACCACATGGGACAACCCCCAAAATGGACAACAAAAGACTAACATCCAAGCCAAAAGAAAGAACAAAGCGATACTAAGCAGGACAATAGACAATACAAGCATGAAACCTTAAACAACATAGACAACCAATCAGGAGAAACCAAAGATCCGAGGGGGGGAATCGAACCGAATCGCTTTGGCAAGAGTCAAGAGAAGTCAAGCAAATGAAGAACTACGAGACCAAACTCATCTATACCGAACCCAAAACCGGCCAAAACCCCAGAGTCTGCCGGCAAGCCGAAACCCGGCTTAACACCAACCCCCAGCTTCCCGAAGACAAGGGGAAGAACCCCGAAGACGAGCCGAGATGCCAAGCCGGATGCCAGCCCAGTCCTGTACTGGCCACAAGGCCGAACCCAGATACGGACTGAAGAGGCTACCGAACCCAAAACGGACAGAAGCAATAGCTGAACCAAACCAACGAAGAGGCCGAACTGCCAAGGATACCGAACACTCATAGGCAATTTGGCATTTTTATGAACAACTGAGTTCCGACCTGCCCGAGTTTGAAAACTGGGGGTGAAGACTGAACCAAACTGCATTGCAGCAGCCGAAGAGGATGCTGAAGCATAGGAAGGACTACGAGAGCCAGAAGAGAGGACCAAACCATCTTTACCAACCCTCAAGTCAAGTTTAAACTCCGGCCGAACCAAATCCCCCAGCTTCCCGAAGGCAAGAGGAAGAACCACGAAGCCAGCCCAGACCTTTACTGGCCACAAAGCCGAACCCAGTTATGGACTAAAGATGCTACCCAACATGGAAAGAAGCAATAGTAAACCAAACCAAGAAAAGAGGCCGAACTGCCAAGGAGACCGAACTGCCGAACCCCCATGGAAGCTAAGTTAATTCCAGAATTTAGCATTAGCCGAACAGCTATGCAGAGAAGACCAAACCAAGAACCATGAAACAGACCATAGCAGGCCTCACAACCAAATACTTAGGACAGGCCTAGTCAAGCTGAATTTGAGGAATTTGGGGAAAGAAGAAAGCCTTGACTTAGTGATATTAATAATCTCCCTAGCCAATACATTCACAGGCATTTTGACATTTTTATGGACAATTGAGTTCCTAACTGCCCAAAGTTTGTAAACTGTGGTGGAAAAGACCAACTTTAAAATATCGTATCAATATTATTTCCTTTAAGATGAAAGATATAGTCCACCGACTATCCCACTCCTCGAACATTGGTCCGCATCAAGGCCAAAGATGTAAGAGAGAACCAAGTAGAATAGGGACAATCAAAGAACAAATGAGAGAATGTCTCAATGATTTATGCAGAAGGGCGCTTCATAGGACTCAAGCTATGGTAAGCAGAGAACCTATCATTTAGTGGGTAATCTCAGTCCAAAGAGCAAGCCACAGGTAAAGGAGAATCGGGGATATGGAGGGGGAACCAAAGCAATTTAGCCCATGGGACTTTCTTGAGCCTGCAAGTTTAATAGATTCCCGTGATAGTGGAAGCTTTGAGATGTTTCACCGCCTGGTTGTCCCAAAGAATCAAGTCCTCGAGATCGTAAGGATTAGGAAGAGATGAAAACAAGGTGCGTAATTGTTGCACATCATGATGATTACCGGAAGGCAAAGACCATACACCCATGTAGATGATGTCAGAAATGCGCGCATTAACAGGGATTCAAGAGTTGGAGAGCAGAGAAGGAGAGGGATTTAAGGGTTGCCCATTCAACCACTCGTCAAACCAGAGATCAAGGAATTTCCATTCCCAACTCTATAGGTAAGGAAAGGAGAGCTATGGAACGAAGCTTAAGGATTTTACGCCGCATCCATGAACAATCCAAGGATTCGAGATATACCGTAAATTGGTCTTTGATAGAACTGCTGATTTGACCCGCTTAGCCCACAAGGAGGGAGAAGATGGGGAGATGACCTTTAAAAGTTGGAGAATAATGAGAGCCGAGTTCCAATCAAGAAGGTTCTTAATTGCAAGACCACCTTCACAAAGGGAAGGGACAAATCCTTCCAAGAGACTTTGTACCATGCCAAGGAGAGAAGGCCCTTCCAAAGGAATCTACACATGATAGATTGAATGGCTCTTAGAACTGAATTAGGAAGAATAAAATGGGAGGCCCGTAAGATTGGATTGCAAAAGAGCACCGATTTAATCAAATTGAACTCTACCGTAATAAGAGAGGAAACGGAGGTCCAAGAGGAAACTCTAGCAAAGAATTTATGAATCAAGGGTTGGCAATCAGAATGGGAGAGTTTAGAGGAGATAAGAGGGACCCCGAGATATCTAATTGGTAATACTCTAAAAGGAATACCCAACAACAAGTTAATACTTACCTTAACATCATTTGGGACATTGGCAAGGAAACACAGACTTTTACGAGCATTAGGAATTAGGCCAGAAAACATAGAGAAGGATTGAATGCACGAGTGAATAATGGAAACAGAGGCCAAATCGCCATGGCAGAATATGAGAATATCATCGGTAAAGCATACGTGGGATATGTTGCACAATTCTGTTTTCCAATGAAACTTGAAATTAGGCAACAGAGTTTCCTTGTGAAGAATCATGGAGAAGGCTTCCATAGCTAGAACGAATAAGTAAGGAGACAGGGATCCCCTTGCCTAAGACCCTCGCCCTTTAAAGTAGCCAAAAACAGACCTCCATTGACTTTGATAGAAAACATAGTCGTAGTGATGCACTCTTTAATCCAAACCCGATGAAAATAGGGGGAATTTAAGAAGGCCCAACAAATCCAAGAGAAACCTCCAATCAACAAAGGTCGGGCTTTTCCGAATATCAATTTTAAGAGCACACCGGGCGGACCGTAAAAAATCTGTGGTAGTTCTGAAAAGCTCCTCATGCAAGGAGGATATTGTCACTAATGCTTCTCCCCGAGATGAAGGCGCTGACTGAGCATGGTCAATAAGGGAAGGGAGAATGATTTTGAGCCTATTGGCAAGGATCTTCGCTATACATTTGTAGATTGTGTTGCAAAGCAAGAAATAGGTCTAAAATCCGACATATTGGATGGATTATCCGTCTTCTAATCAAGGCAATAATCATTGCATTAACTCCACACCTGAAGGTGCCCAGAGATGAAGAAAGAGTGGACAAAGAAGAAGGAAATCATGGCCTATAATGTCCCAAAAGAATGGAGAAAGAAATTAACATTAAAACCGTCAGACCCGGACTTTTATTCTTTTTCATGGATCAAGGACCGCAAGAATTTCGTAATCAAGAATTGGAGTAGTTAAGCTAGCGACTGAAAGGTGAGTAATCCGCTTTGTAACGAAGTTTTCCAGAAGATCACGACCAGGGTAAGTAGAAGGAGAGGATCCCAGGAGATCCTGAAAATAGTCCACCGCCACTTGCTGAATACCCGGCTGATCCTCAATAAGAACACCAAGCTATTAAAAATAGAGAGAATTTTGTTGTGGTTCCAATTACTCTTGATAACATTGGCAAAAAATTTGGAATTTTTATCGCCCTTGGCAAGCCAAGTGGCTCGGGATTTTTGGAGCAAGAGAGATTCTTCAAGAGCCAATGCTTTCCATAAGGACTGAGAGCATTTGTCTTCTAGGGCAAACAGACAAGAGTTTAAGGTATCTGCATGAAGAGATTGCTGAACGGTGACCAGCTGAGCCTGAAGGGTCCTAACATTCCTCGATAAGTTACCGTTAGAAGAGTTCAAGGTTTTGAGGGCACACTTGAATCTTCGAAGTTTCTCATTAAAGATGAAAAAGGGATTTCCACAATTTCAAAACTCCAACAATCCGAGACAAAGAACGTCAAACCCTTCCAACTCCAAAGATGAAGTTAAAGAATTGAATGGCTTCTTGGCTTTCCGAAGAAGCATACCAAGATAAGTAAGACCGACAATGATCGGAAAGACCACGAGGACCATAAGTGACTAGAGAATCGGACATTACGTTGAACCAAGAACTGTACCCATTGCTCATCCAAATTCCTATGAATAGGATTAGCAACCCCGACAGTTCCCACCATGTGTGCAGAGGCCAAATAGCACGAATATTAGCAACACCAATAGTGTCTAAGCAACAAGTTAAAGTCACCATACCCGATTCCCAAAAAGAATCACCACCTTCCGATTCAGAGACACTCTTGATAGTGTTGAAGTCCCCAAGAATACACCAAGTGTCCGAGGAGGACAAGGAATTAAGGTCACCCCATGGCCGACGACGCCCACTATAGAGTTCTGGCCATAGACTATAGAAGCCAAGATTGGATAACTGCCATAAAGAGGAAAGAGCTTGAAGTGGGAAACTTGGGCAGATTGAAATAGGACATCCACTCTCCAAATAGAAGGATCCCAACCCACCCAAATCCGGTCGTTCGGGTGGTAGTCATAGTTAAAATTCCAAACCCAGTTCCACAGATAGCCCGCGATATTCTGGAAGCATTTGTAGCTTTTATTCTGGTCTCAATGAGGCCCACAAAGGAGATATGGTTGTCTAACAAAAAGTTGTGAACAAAAGCCTGCTTTGGTTTTTTATTTAAACCCCTGACATTATATGAACAAAAGAATGTCATAAAAAAAAATGGGGAAAGTATTAGTCTAGAGGGGGAAGACCCCTTGGACCTTTGTTCCTCTTCTTAGAACTCAAGAGGCTCCTTTCTGTGCCTAATCTTATGCTTCAGTCCCCGCATTTCTTCTCTCATCAACTTGCTTAAGCTTATCAAGTAAAGGATTAGGGGAATATGAGATTCGAGACTCATCACCGTGAATAAGGGGGGAGCAATAGGGAAAAGGCGTTGGTGGAAGAGAAAGAAGAGGCTGGAAGGGGGGAGGAGGAGCTTTTAAGTCCTTTGGAAACGGCAGTCCATGAACCTTCGGGGTCTGGAGGAGGAGAGGCCTTGGTTGTGCTAGGAATAGTGGAACAAGGGGCCTCACAGAGGGTCGGGAAGTGTTTGGGAACCCACTGAAAGTTAGTTTTCGGGCATTTGAGAAGGAATGTCCAAAATAGCTTACATTTAGAACAGAGGGGGGCTGCCCAATACTCCACTTTCACTGGCCACGGCTTTCTTCAACCCGAGCAATCCCGTCCAAATACAACAAAGATTGATGGAGGCGGAAATGAAGACAAAGCATCAATCTCAATACATATTCGAGCAAAGCTCATAGGTTCCAACTTAGAAGTCATGTTGTCGGCAAATAACGGCCGACCAACTGCACTTTCCAGGTAACTTAGACCTTCCTTTGTCCAGTAAGAGAGGGGGATATTACTGAACTTTACCCATATCGGAACTTTGCTACTATCAGTTATACTGAAATTAGCCCCTTCCTGCCACGGCTGTAAGCAAAGAAGCTTGGAAGCTATGTACCATGGACCCGAGGCTAAGACATTGTCTCTTTCTATCACCGAATCAAATTTGAATAAGAAGTACCCTTATCATGAAGATAGACTTTTTGTCAATCCAAGGTGCCCCATAAATTTTTAGCGTAAGATTCAACCAACTTGAACGGGAGCTTCGAGTGGATAAATTGACCAACAAGGCTAGAAGACCATTTATTAAGGCCAAGCTGAAGGATTTCCACAGGGGGGTTAACCGTAACACTCCCTTCAATTTCAAGGGGGGGAAAGAAGCTCAACCCCAAGTTCTTCTCATTAACTTGAATTTGCAACTCACCAACTCCGGGACTTAGGGGAATAGGCAAGCCAAAGAACATTAGCCCGGGCATTCAAGGAGGGGGGGATGAATCGAGAGCCGAGGGACTCCTGGAGAGACAACAATATAGTCCTTGCGAGCATTTGCTAGCGCAGCAGGACAAGATTCGAACACCTTACGAGCATTAGCTAACGCAGCAGATATCCCAATAGAAGAGAGGTTGTTAACATCTTCGAAAGGAAGTCCCAGGGTAGAAATATAGTCCATCAGCTTAGCATTCTTCCTTCTTTCAGCAAGTGCTTCTTCACGGTCATTCTTAGTGAAGTAATGAACCGCTTTAAAGATATCTTGGGCTGCCGAGGAAGTGGCAGGACCAAGGGTCTCCTCCAGCTGAGCATCAAAGGCAGTAGATTCATCAGAACTGATAGAAACATTCGAGGGAATAGGCTTAGATTCCTCCAAGGCAACAGAGGCTAAAGGAGAGTTTGGAATGGGGACACCAAACTCTGCCAGCAAATCCCGAGAAGGACTACTCTCCGAGTTTCCAGCGGAGAGATGAGAATGATCGACCATGACACCAAAGTACGGAAATGAGGGAGAGGCAAGAGATTGAGCTGGGGAGAGGGGGGGGGAAGATTAAGTCTGGATGTTAGAGAAGAGGAGGCCGGAAGGGAGGGATAGGGAGGTGGAGCAGAAGGAAGAAAACCAGAAGCTAGAATGGGTAAACTGAAAAGTTTGGTGGGGATGGAGAAGGTAGGTGAGGATGGGCGGGAGACTAAAAAAGGAAAGAAAGAAAACGTAAAGGAACGGGGGGAACAAAGCCGGGCTAAAATCCTAGAGAGAAGGGAGAGTAAACTCTAGAGAGAGAGACTACCCCATGTTTACGCTCGTGCTTCTTTCGAATCGTAAACATGGGGAATTTGTGTATAAGTTAAGGTTACTCGATTTTGGGGAATAGTGTGTAAAGTGTGCTGTATAAATAATTTATGTTTATATCTTTCGCAAATAGTGATAGAATGATTGAACCAAATCCGCGGTGATTTGGGACCCGGATTTGGGGCTCTCACAGTTGGTATCAAAGCTGTTGGTTATGAAGCTTAGGTAGGAATACCTGAGAGCAATAACCGCAGTGATTAGGATAATATCTAACTCACATAGAGTTAGTTGATCGGTAAGATTCAAAGACGAATCTCGACGAGTTGTTAAGACACAGAGTTCCCTAACTCTGATAATAAAGTTAAACAGTAGTGGTGAATAGATCAAGTCTAAAAGACTGAAAGTACAGGGATAGGTGATCGTAAAACAAAACGATCAAGACATAGAAATAAATCATAATATATACGATGAGATCACTCTGTGATCTGATAAGGTTATAATATGGAAAAAGAATCAATTTGATGATTGGAAAGTTTACAGCAAGATTGCTGTGTGAATTGGTACAGATTCAAAAAAGGATTATGAATACGGATTAAATGAAATTCGTATTGAGAAGGGAGTTAAGATTAGGTGGGGATTTCAATTGAGGACTCATGTCGGCAGCTGAGTCGTATGATTCCTTGTATGGGCGGGGAATTATACTTGGTGTAAAAACCACTTAGTTTCTGGTACTGATAATCAATGAAATGTTTGTGTCGCGCTATTTTCTATATGCATGTTAAGAGGGTGATTCCTTTCTCGTGTGTATAACAGATAGATAGGTCATAGGTAGAGAATATAGGGTTAAATACGAGTTCTTAAAACTCATACTTATGTGACATTCTTGACTTATAGTTATATGAAATGTTTATGAACCCCCCAGCTAATGGACGCCAAAAGTCTGACTAGGACAAGTTCTTAAACTCATATGATTGTGGCAATTTATGAACTCATAAGTGTTGTTTGACGAACTGAGTATAGTTGTGTGTGAATGGAGAATTGAGGATTATATGAATAGATAGATTGTTAAGCAAACGATTGTTAGTGGAGACATAAGTTTTCCAAAACTCCTAGTTATGCTAGATTTCAAAATTTTGACATCAAGCTAAATACGCACTATGTGCTTTTAAAAAAAAATAATGTAGACTCGTAATCATTTTTGAAACGGTTTAAAGTACAGTCTATGCTACTTATTTCGGCTAGAAGCAAATGATTTGAAATATCAAAATATATTTTATTTATCACTTATGTACCATGTAACCAGGTGCAAAGATGATAAAAAGGTGATGGAGTTGTAAATACAAGAATACTTAGTGTGAATTTGATCTAAAATCGTTATTCCACTATTGTATGATGTGTTATGACGAAGTCATACAATGACGGCATCCTCAAACAGACTGTTAATACAGTACGGCATCATGACGTCATTCCTCAAAAATATTTTCAAAATTTTAATTTGCCAACGGGGTTTGGCTACACCTAAATAATTCGATTGAATTGAATTATTGATATGAGTCTATGCTATTCGATTCAGCTAGACTAATGTTTATGAAAACTCTAAGTGTTCATTGAAAGAAATTTCTTGAACCAAATTGTTTTGGTGTGGAATCCTATGATAAGACTGAGGTGAACTATGTTATTTGGATAAATAATCCAATCTAATAGCGTAAATATTCGCTAGACATAATTAATATGTTATGCATGACGTAAGGGTACGATAGGTTAATCACCTAAAGTACTACTAATGGTAGTTTACCTTCTTTGTGATTGTAAACATACCAAGTAATGTATTGTTTTGCGATATGAATACCGTTAAAACTATGTGTTCATGGTCTATATGATCCCTCAGCACAAATTTGAAAACTTTTACTCATGTGAGTGGTGTATTGGGTAGCATGTGATGATGTGCATGAATGGTGTATAGCGCATGGTATAAGGAGTAAGGTGTAAGGTAAATTTCGGGGACGAAATTTTTTGAAGAAGGGGTGAATGTGACAACCCGAGAAATTAGACAATTTATTTAAATCTTAAATGATGGGTTTAAGGTCAAATGATAGACCTAGAAAGAAAATGAGTGTATGCGATTGATATTTTTGGGAAGGAATTTTGAAGATCTAAAAATTTTGTGAAGGATTTAGGTGAATTATTCAGGATTAAGTGTATATGTGAATATGTTCTGTGTATATGGTTATGTATGTGCACAGTATGTGGTTAAGGGTCAAGGGTTGGCCAGATAAATTTTATCAGTGTCAAATCCTAATATTATTAAGAACAACAACGTTCAGTTAGAAAACCCTAATGATGGATAAAAACCCCTAGAAACTGGTTCTGAAACCCTAATTTCAGTTTTGGGAATCCAAAACCCAAATTCGGAAATTGGAAACCCTAATCTGGGAATTTAAAGGATAATTATAATGCTTAAGTGATATTAATTATAATATTAATTAGGGTAAAGCTTAATTAATTAGAAAACCCTAATTTCAGATTTTTTAAACCCTAATTGTTCCGTCAAAAACCCTAATGTACAATTGTTTACTTAATTGCTAAAATAGCAATTTAAATTGGGATAAAATAATCCTAATTAACAAAATTAATTTATGAATGGGAAAATTTAATTTAATTCAAGAATCCTAATTATAATTTAGAAATATTAATTTTCTATTTTTTTGAAAACCCTAAGGGTTAATAACCTTGAATTTTAAGTCACTATATATGTATGTACATTATTGATATTTAAAACTTTGTGTTATACAAAGGATTTTTAATATGTGACAATGTGAAGTGGTGCATGGATCAATAAACATATATACTATAGTTATAGATATGTACATTTATAGATTTCATTAAAAAAATGAAAGCTTCAGTAACCTAATTATACATTAGGTGAGACAATTAAATAACCTAAGGTTATGGTAATAAGGAAAGGTTAGTATTTAATATGTATACTAATTTAAGTGGATAATCTTGTTATTTCAAGTGACTAATAATTTTAAACCTATTTCGTGTAAACCTAATTAGGTTATGAGCTAAAGTCACATGTATAAGTAATTAAATTTCATAAGTTGGAAATGGAAACCCTAAATAAACAATTTGGGTAACATATATTAAAATTGTTAAACTATGTTCATTACATGACCCAAAACAATTAAAGGGGAAGCCCAAAAGAAATAAAATGCAAGCCCAAACTTAGTCTACTTGATTAAGGATATTTTAGACCTTTGATTTATCTAATTTATGCATTAAAATAAAGGCTAAATGAAGGAATTAGTGGGTATATATATAGCTGGCCCTATTAGGCCTTTTAAGGCAACTAATTAAGCTAAACAATGTCCATAATTAGTAACTCTTACACACAAGTACATGGTTGTCAAGCTCTCATTGGTTGCAAATCTATTAAGCACTCTTAACCACATGATTAAGCTTAATTGAAAGGGATAAGGTGAACCCTTTTATCCATGGGACAAGGAAAGTATAGGGGATAATAATGAATCAACCATTTCATTTGCTAGAATACTCCACTTTCTCTCATTCTTCTTCTTCTAACTTTTTCTCCCAAGCTAGCAACTTCAAGAGAGAGAAAAGAGAGAGAGAGGTTCGGTTTTGAGAGAGAGAGAGAGAGAGCAAGGGAGAGAGAGGAGTGCTAGTTGTTCATGCATCCTAAGTTTAGATATTACTTTGGTAAATCAAGGAAGGTAGCCATTAAATCAAGGTATAACCTAACTTTCATTTTCTTTTTCTACTTTGTTTTATAGCTTGAGTTTTGTTGGGGTTATGAACAAATACTCAAGATACCCTAGTTCTACATATCATCATGTATGGAACTAAGTATCTTGAGTGTTGGATCAAAGGCTTAGAGGAAGAAAATGAGCATATGTTCTCCAAGGGTGAAAACTCTTGTTTTTCTTCCACTAAATCTTGTGTAACTCAAGTTTTACAACTTGGATTTGTGATCCGTCAAAGGGCAGTGCTAGATACATGTGTTACCTAGTAAAACCAAGTGGTAGAACACAAATCTAGCAAGTTTTGAAACCTTTGGGGCTGTTTTCCCCAAAACAGTCCACTTTGAATGTTAAGGGTTCAAAACCCTAAAATAGTTACTGTTCCATTTTTCTTGAGGCTGTTTCGGTCAGTTGCAAGTCTTTTAAAAATCTGGGAAAAATCACAGAGGTACCTTAAGAAGCTATCTACATGTAGGAAAAAGAACGGACTCGTTTCGATTTATAGGTTATGCGTAATGGCAATTTCCGTAAAGGACTCCGAAATATTAACCTTCGAATATCTCATTGTGTATACATATTGCATGTATAAGTCAGGTATGAAAGGCTGATCACCTTCATTACCAGTTGGTCCATATATATTTGTTCGTGTTCAATACTTATTCAGTCAAAAGTTTGTTCATGCTAGTTCTCAATTATATTGATGAATTATAGCCAGCTTATTATTCAGACTCTTTCAATCATGATATATCCTTAAATTGTATTTAAACTTGTTGGGAAACTTTTTTGCTCACCTTTGTTATATCATGATAAACATTGCAGATAAGGTGAATGCGTTCGGATACAGGAAAAAGGATAATGCCAAGTTCAGCTTGGGATAAAATGTGCAGCTAGTTTGTAATAGTATAGTTGGATAATAATGTTATGTGTTAGATAGTTTATGACTTGTGTAGAAGTTAAGGTTACTCGATTTTGGGGAATAGTGTGTAAAGTGTACTATATAAACAATTTATATTTATATCTTCCGCAAATAGTGATAGAATGATTGAACCGAATCAGCGGTGATTTGGGACCCGGATCTAAGGCTCTCACATAAACACACCGGATATTACACCCAGGCTCAATCGAACAGAGTTTGATAACAATATATATATAAGTATTTATATATATATAAAAACAGTAAACGCACTGGATATTATATCCAGTCTCGGTCAAACAGAGTTTGATGAAAAGATATATATATATATATATATATATATATATATATATATATATATATATATATATGTGTGTGTGTGTGTGTGTGTGTGTGTGTGCGCGCCCCAAAATAGGTATACATCACCCATTCTGAGTCGCCAAATATATGGTACAGAATTTAAATACAAACTTAATTATACAACTGTCGTGTAAAAATACGACAAAACATAACTGAGATTTTTGACACGAATATTGTCTTCTAGACAATATCCAAACTCAAATGGAGTCCTCATTACAATTATTCTCACACTATTTTATAAAATAGTGAGCACTACTAAATCCACAATCTCGGACCATCACTCCATTCCCCGACTAGTCCCGGCTACGTTCTCATTTCCTGAAGAGAACAATAAAAGAAAAAGGGTGAGCTCAACTAGCCCAGTAAGAAATATTATGACTAAGATAATGCAGAATAAATTATCGTTAGCCTTCAACAGTGTTAAACTGATAGAATACAATAAATAACAAGTTTAACTACAGCAGAACAAGCAATCCATTAGAAGAGTCAAGTAGAGCATGATATCTACTATCTTATATGATTTAAAAAGTTTATCATCAATTTTATCGTTGAGACTCCGCTTAATAAATAATCCACATCACTGAGTTATCCATGCCCTACGGGCCAAGGATATTCATTAGTATCACATCCATGAGTTATCCATGCACTATGGGCCAAGGTTAATCGTGTTATCACCAATGGTCATGATTATGCCAACAGCTATCCATCAATGCACGACGGGCCACTGAGGACTTTTACCACATCATTTGTAACATTACAGGTCATGATTATACCGAATAATCCTTGGTCATAATCATACCAATCAAAAGTCCATCTATGCACTACGGGCCAAAGGTGACTTTCATCACAATATAAGCATGTGCATGATGACAATGATATAAGAATTCAATTAAATGAAAGCAAGAATAAATTTTAAAGATTTATATTTCAATTTATCCAGAATTCAATAATGTCCAAATTGTCAACATGATATTGCTTTGTGGAGTAAAATTCAAGAATAATATTGTATCAAAAATGATTTAGACCGAAAAGAAATCAATTTTTTTGTTATGAATAGTACCCTGGGTGAATAGTACCTGAGTGAAAAGTACCCCATAAATAGTACTTCGGGAATAGTACCTGACTGAATAGTACCCCGGCATGAAAAGATTAAAAATTATCAAGAATACTCTGAATAATATTTCCATGAAAAGATATTAGATGAAGCGCAAATTTCAAGGATATTCTACTAATTTCAAGGAGTATAGAAGCAATACTTTAACAAAATGTGTGTAGAATTCAGAATCTAAAATGAAATAATATTACTTACATACTACAAAGTATGGAAGAAAATATTATTTCTTACGAATATTGAACAAAAATAATATCCCTTACCTTAAAAAGGAGAGTATTCTAACTGGTATAGCGGGGATATTCCTGAAGAAAACTTTCACTATTTTTTACACTCAAAACTTCCTTAAACTCTAAAGAAATACGCTCAATATTATAGAAGAAGAATTCTCTGATTCTGGTGTTATTTTCAATTCTAAACTAAGCATCCTATATATAGGAGAATGGAAGGATACTATATGGATGCAAAGTAAAGGAAAAATCATGGACTGCACAGTAATGAATCACGGGTTTCGGCTGAAATTTTTGATTTTATTATGCAGTTACTATGCAAATACTATGCAAACACTATTAATAATAAAATATAATATATTATATTTTTTATAAAAAACAAAACTTATTATAATATATATATGTATAATATATATATATATATATATATATATAACAAAACTGAGATAACTTTTACCGACAGTTTTGACAAATGGGTAAGTGGGGGTCCAAATAATAAGCCAAATTTACAACAAATACTTCATAAAAATCTCCTCTATTTATCTCAATTCACTTAGCTTCACAAAACATATTTTTGAGCAACAATTATTCATCAATAATATAACTTGCAATATTAACAACTAGGTCATTCCTAGGAAAGATGGAGCTTTCTGATAAGGATTTCACCCTATCGGCGCGCAATTAGGTGACCAAACCCCTTTCCTCGACATAACTTTGTTATCTCAATTAATGATTTAATAATATAAAATATTGTGTAGATGATACTATGACAATAATAGAATCAATAATGTGAGATACTATGCAGCAAATACTGTAACAATAATTGAGTATAACTGAGTGACTTCTCATGTAAGCATCAAATAATGTGTGCTACTATGCAACCACGCGTATTACTGTATTTTTCCATTGGGTATTTCAACAGTTAACGATAAAACTTTCGCCGTTATTTTTAGAAAAAGATATTTATGTCATTTTTTAACTCCGTCAGTAATTCCGTTGTGGGGTCCACCAATGATTGTGTCATCGTACGGATATTCCATGTTAAAACGAATATTCCCCGACGAATCAAATATTTTATAACAACCTGCTTACTTTGTAAAATTTATAAATATTACTCACAACTATAACATTATATCAAATCCACACCATAATATTCAAAAAAATATTTTGAGAAAAAAATTAATCTTTATTCATGAAAGTTGGGGTCTTACATATATATATAAGTATTTATATACATACAAAAGTAGTAAACACACAAGATATTATATGCAGGTTCAATCAAACAGAGTTTGATGAAAAGATATATATAAGTATTTTAACATGTACCTCTTCATACGTTAAATCTTTCGCTATCTCGTCTTGTTCTAATTCAATAATGTGATTCAAGTCTTCCATATATTTACGTAACATAGATATGTGAAAAACATTGTGAACATGAGACATACTTGGCGATAAGGCGAGTCTATAAGCCATAGTTCCTACTCGGTCGAGGATTTCAAATTGACCAATAAATCGAGGGTTAAGCTTTCCTCTCTTTCCAAATCTCATAACTCCTTTCAATGGAGCAACACGTAATAATAGATGGTCTTTGATGTTGAATTCAACGTCCCTACGACGAAGATAAACATAACTCTTTTGTCGGTCTTGTGAGGTTTGTATACATTGTCAGATAATTTGAATCTTTTCCGTAGTCATGCGTACCATTTATGGTCCCAACAACATTGCTTCACCCACCTCATCCCAGCATACTAGAGAACAACACTTTCGTCCATACAATGCCTCGAAATGAGCCATGCCTATACTTGCTTGATAACTATTGTTATAGGAGAATTACACTAATGACAAGTACTTGTCCCAAATTCCTTTGAAGTCTAGTACGCAGAGTCTCAATAGATCTTCAAGAGTTTAAATAGTCCTTTCTGATTTCTCGTCTGTCTAGGATGAGATATGCATAACTGAATCAAAAATCCATGCCTATAGTTTTCTGCAAACTGACCAAAAATCTTGAAGTGAATCTTGGGTCTCGATCAGAAACTATGGATACATGCATACCATGCATTCTCACAATCTCGTCTATGTACATACGAGTAAGACGTTTAAGTGAATAAGTTTCTCGTATATGCAAGAAATGAGCAGACTTGGTTAATCTATTGACAATGAACCAAATTGCATCTATGCCTTGAGAAACCCCGATTTCATTTCAGATTCTAACTCACAGGTCATTTCCTCAACATCGTGGTTTCTCCACAAAACTTTGACTTGAGGTATAACCTTGGAGAGTAGAATATGTTCCTTCTTATCCAAGATTTTAATAGGTACCTCTTCATACGTTAAATCTTCTGCTATCTCGTCTAGTTCTAATTAAATAATGTGATTTGGGTCTTCCACATATTTACGTAACATAGATATATGAAAAACGTTATAAACATGAGACATACTTGGCGGTAAGGCGAGTCTATAGGCCATAGTTCCTACTCGATTGAGGATTTCAAATAGCCCAATGAGTCTAGGATTGAGCTTTCCTCTCTTTCCAAATCTTGTAACTCCTTTCCACGGAGCAACACGTAACAACACATGATCTCCAACATTGAATTCCACGTCCTTTCGATGAAGATCAGCATAACTTTTTTGTCGATCTTGTGAGGTCTTTATACGTTGTCAGATCATTTAAATCTTTTTTGCAGTTATGTGTAACAATTCCGGTCCCAACAACGTTGCTTCACCCACCTCATCCCAACTTACTGGAGAACAACACCTGCGTCTATACAACACCTGGAATGGAGTCATGCCAATACTTGCTTGATAACTGTTGTTGTAAGACAATTCCACCAATGGCAAGAACTTATCCCAACTTCCTTTGAAGTCTAGGACACGGAGCCTTAATAAATCTTTAAGAGTTTGAATAGTCCTCTTCGACTGCCCGTCTGTTTGAGGATGGTATGCCGAACTGAATCATAAATCCATGCCCATATCTTTTGGAAAACTAACCCAAAATCGTGAAGTGAATCTTGGGTCTCTATCAGAAACTATGGATACTGGCATACCATGCAGTCTTACAATCTCATTTATGTATATATGAGCAAGACGTTCGAGTGAATAAGTTTCTCGTATAGGTAAGAAATGAGCATACTTGGTTAATCTATCAACAATGACCCAAATTGCATCTATGCCTTGAGAAACCTTGGGAAGATCAGTAACGAAATCCATGGTAATGTGCTCACACATCCATTCTAGAATTTCAAGTGGTTGCAATGGACCTTTTGGCACTTGATGCTCCGCCTTGACACGTTAACAAGTTAAACACCTTGAGATAAACTCTGCGATTTCTCTCTTCATATTGCTCCACCAAAATGTATGTTAAAGATGACGATACATTTTGGTACTTCTAGGCTGAATTGTAAATGGTGCGTTATGCGCCTCTATTATGATTTTATACTTTAAATCAGGGTCGTTAGGAACACAAAGTCTGGACTTGACTCAAAGTATTCCTTCTTCATTAATTCTTTCTTCTGGAATAACACCTTCTTGATTTTTCTTCTTCTTACGCATCAGCTCCAGGTCCATGGTTTGAGCAGCTTTAACTTTATCAATTAAA
Organism: Panax quinquefolius; assembly: GCA_020205615.1. Classification (NCBI taxonomy): domain Eukaryota; kingdom Viridiplantae; phylum Streptophyta; class Magnoliopsida; order Apiales; family Araliaceae; genus Panax; species Panax quinquefolius. The sequence goes on along the minus strand of CM035153.1, from coordinate 101,219,286 downwards.
GTCGGTTCTACTCGTATATTTGCTATCATCACATGGGTCCCTAGAGTCTTTAACCCTATCTCCATCCATTTTAAGTCATACAAAATGGAAATTTGTGTTGACAATATCGCACTTGTACCCGTATATGATCTTTTACTCAACGGGTCAGCTACTCGCGCCCCCAAATTTGGGTATCTTCATACCCGACATATGGTGCTACACGGTACTCATAACTATTCAATCATTCCATTGAAAACACAACATAATGAATGTAATTACTATCTTTTTATTACAATCAAAGTGAAATCCTTTCCCAGGTTCATAAACCAATTACATCATTCGTTGTTCTTAAGTATATTACATACAATCATACTAATCTATTACAAGATGGTTAACTATCCATCTTTGCCTTGCCCTTATTTCTCTTAGCATTCTTAGTATGCTCGGCTTTAACTTCAATCTTATAATTCACGCAAGAAGTGAACATAACAAGCTCAACAAGTCTAACAAAGAATAATATCAATACCACATTCGTGAATTATATGAAAATCTTTCATAACTGAACAAATAGTCATGAAGTATTACGAAACATTAATATTTAACAATTCATAACATCAATTCCTAAAGTATATAATAGTTTAGGAATTCTAAACCGGTCGAAAGACAATGAACAGTATCTTTCTCTTTTCATACTTGAAAAGGACATCACAGCACTATGGTTGTACATCCGACATTACTTATGAGCACTTCTAGGTGATTAGCCTATAGTACTATATGTTGATCAACATTCATCCGTTAAACATATTTATGTTTAAGTTTTGGCAAACTCACGTCCCCATCAAATAATCGATGAAAAATACTTTTGTTTGTTCATAAACAAACCTTACCTTTGAATTCGTACCAAATACTTGTCATAGGATAGCATTATCATTTCTATATAGAAAGATATGTATACAAATCAATCTATATCTTACGAATAGTCTAGACAAACTAAAACTGACATTGACCCTTTCTTTAAAATCATTCAAGAAATTCAGTATAATGAATCATAAAAAACTCGACTAACACAAAGGTTAGACAAGGGTTAAGAAAACTTGCCTTCAAGTATCTTCAAATAATTTAATCGACTGTTCTCAGCCTTTACAGAATCTACATGATATATTCATATAGCACACTGTAATTAGTTACCAAACAATCAATCACATTGTTTTTACCAACTTCTTTCTCTTCTATGTCTTAGTTGACTTTATTTCATTAATAATGTCAATTAGACTTACTACCCTTCATCCCGGCTTGTTAACGTTCTTACGTTACTAACTGAACTCAATTGTCATTGATGAAGTACCAATGTCGATTACCGTTCACAGTTTATTATTAACACTTTGTGTTCTTAGTTATCATACTAACAATTCGCGTTCAATTCCTATTTTCATTACCATATACATTAGTACATGTAACATAGGAATAGTCTTAGTACATTCATTGAGTATATAAACTCATCTTATATTGATCTTGAAACAATTGAAGTTTAAAATCTAACTTATCTAACAAATGCCCTGCCTCGGCGCCGCGGCATGGCCCTTATACCTAACATTGGCGCTGCGGCGCCAGTCTGCAGTAGCTAAGTCTCGGTTCTGGTGCTGCGACGTGAAACTTCTTTGTATGAGTGGCACTACGGCGCCACTATTTAGTAGGTCATCACACTGTTCCGGAGTTGCGGCACGGCACATTAAGCATTGTCTGGCGCCGCGGCGCCAAACCTCAGCACTAGAAAATTTTTTACTGACAAAAATTTTAGTGAACTTCCCGGCTTCATAACTTCTTCGTTATAAGTTCGATTTGGTCCGTTCAAAAGCCTTGTTGGTTGATTTCACATTCAAAGCAAATGTGCAAGTATACACGGTCAACAAGTAATATAGTGATAAGATAGAGTGTCGATCCCACAGAGAATTCTAATTAATAAACTGCAACTACTACTATATCAATCCAATTTTATTTAAACAACCAATAATTGTGATTTTTAGATTTAAGAAAACTAAATTAAACAATGCAAAGAGATTATTCTAAAAGAAAGCAAATAAACAAACTAAGATTTGATTGAATTCAGATAAATAAGGATTAAGACTCCAATATCCCCAATTATGACTTATAAATCAATTATTCAATTATCCCAATTATTATGTCTATTGAATTGTTAACAAGAATTCTCAAATGCCAAAAGCCCTTTTCCAAGTGATCAATTTCCTTCTATTTAACCTAGATTAATTTTGCTATATTCTTATGCAAAACAATTGAATTAAACTCGTTAAAATTCCAATTCCTTATGTGTTACATGCGGCAAACAGATATTTTCATTCTATTCACAAACCTAATTATTCACTGTGCAAATAACTAAGTCACATGTCACCATGCCCAGTTCTAACCCTAGAATTCCTTTTCCAATTCCCTCTAGAGTAACAAGGTAATTATTGGTCAGATAATTAATCAATCAGCACAAAGCAAGATGAACAATTCACTTCAACATAAATAATTGGAATAAATCAAATAATCAATTCATAATCTTAAAAGGTTCAATTGGAATCTTAATTAAAGAAATTAGTTCATAACGAAAATTAAAACCAACAATAATTTAAAAATCATCCTTAATGAATTACACAAATTAAAAGAATAAAGAAGAAGAACTCCAAGTCAAAGTCTTCAAAATCTCCTCTTGCTCCTTGATCAATCTTCAAAATTGTGTAGATGAGTCCCCTAATTCAATGCAAATAAACCTTATATACTTCCCATCTTGTTCCACAATCCAATTCCAACTCAACTTTTTATCACATAACCACCTCCTTAAAGTTTTTAATGAAAGTCAATATCCAGTCAACGCGCTGCTTGGTCAACCAAATTCCCGCCCTAGCGCCCCGGCGCTGGGATTAACTAGGGAGCAGAATGTGATCCTTATGCCCATTTTTAGCTCATTTTCCCCAACTGTTCTAAGCAGCTCACAATCCTGCAATAACACAACTAAACACAGTAAAACGGATCTAAATGCTAAGAGAATACAACAAATTAAGCCCAAAATATATCCAATTCATGGGTATATTACCCAATCATCAAATACCCCCAAACTTAAATCATTGCTTGTCCTCAAGCAACACAACACAAGACACAACACAACTAAACAACATGCAAACTATCTAAATGGTCTTAATTCCAGCAATCCAATAGCACAAATATATTCATTAGGCTTCAGAAAAATCACAAAAACATGCTAATACATCATGTTACTGCAGTTCAATAATATCCCAACAATCAATGAATCTAAATCTGTTATTACTGATATTGTGAGTGTTTGTTCAACAACCATGCTAACCAATGAACAGCAAAATATGAGAGATAATAAAGTTCTTAATAGGCATCATACAGTTTTAACTCGAGAACTCATCAAATAAACTTGATTCAACTGAAATTGAACAATCACCAAAATCCAGGGGTCAAAATGGAATACTTATGCTCTTTTTTTATTACGGGGGATTTTTGCACTTTTCCCGCTTTATTATATATATATATATATATATATATATATATATATTTCATCATTTTTTTCCTCTCATGACTATGCATTGTCTTATTCCCTTAGGCTTTTCAATACCTTAACGAGCTTTCGACCAACGACTCCCAAGCCATTAAGACCTTAGGGCGCTAGGTGTAGAGACAATCCTCTCGGGCTTACTTACTCAAGTAACAAAGGCCACAAAACTAGACAAGCATGCCACGGTGTTTATTCTTTTTTTTTTCAAAGCTTATATACTCCAAATATTTTTCCCCCAAACTTGAGTTCATATCTAAATTCAATCTTCACTAGCTATTTAACTTGTTCCTTCATTTCACTAGCATTCATCCTTTAGAACTATATTATCTATCCATTTAAACTATCATATCAACATGGTCATTTTTCAAAATGTGATATCCTTATAATATCAGTGTCAAACAGATGAAGATTTAAATCATGTTAAGAAAATCATATCACTGACTCAACAATCCTTACTAGACTTGTTCATGCAATTCTAATTTCATCATTGGCCCCCAAATATACGTACTATCAAAAGCTGGAATTAACATGCAATCCTAAATGCAACATTAATAACAATCAAAGCATCCACAAACTATTAACAATCACAAACCACAAACTACTAATGCAAATAATAAACTACCCCCAAACTTATCTAGAGCAATGTCCTAATGTGAAAGAGAAAACAATATAAAACAGAGGTCTTCCCTGACGAGCTTATGCCTCAGGTGGAGCATCATCATCCTCGTTCATCTCTCTAGATCCTCAAGGGGAAAAACCGGTAGGATCAAAGCGGGGAATCGATCGAGATTAACACCAAAATAATCATGCGTTCAAGGCATTCTAAGCTATAAACTGGTCGAACAAATATTTATAGATCACATCTTAACGTTCAGACATTCGGACATTTTGGGCTTCTATATTGTAAAACCATCCGTTTATTTTGCGCTGGACTGCTTTTGGAACCACACCACGATAAGCTGCAGAAGACGGACCATAAGTAGGTGGAGCCTGCGGTGGTGGAGCTTAAGAAGCTTCAACTTGGGGAATTATGAAACCCAATCCTCTAGGGTGATTTGCCCCACCTGTCCACACTTTATACCTGCTGATCAACTTGTGGTCCAACACGGGCATAGGTGTTTGAATCATCTCATCTGATTTTCATTTGACTCTGAACTTAGCACACAAAACGCATATAAGAGATGGATGTGGTAACCCTCCTGTGGTCCCTCCTCGGGATGCTCAGAGAATAGACTGCTGAATAAGGTGGCCAACATCTATCTTGAAGCCTTTAATTATTGAGTATAACAGCACCGCTCGCTCCCTGGTGACATAACTCACATGGGTGCATGACATGAGTTTGGCGCAGATAAACGCATACCACGCCTTCCTGTTAGGTTTGTAATATTCATGAACGCAATCAAATTCCAAAAATAATGCGGAAACGTGTAAAAATCAGAGTTTAAAATTTTTACAAACCATATACCCGGATCACCCTTTATGCACAATTATTAATTAAACAAAAAGGATGAATAAAAACATACCCTTGAAGATCCGAGCTTCCTCAGGTACAAGTTCACCTCCAATCCTTTTCGCGTTCAACTTGAATCCACCGGGTTTGGTTCCTTCTTTTGATCAACGTTAGCCACCCATGTGTTTTGTTTGGCCTCTAGAGGTGATCCACCAAGGAATAATAAAGATTCAAGAAAATGGGTGGTTGGCTAAACCCTAGTTTTTCTATCTCTATAGAAAAAGAGCGTACTCTCTAACTAATTGGAATTATTACGTATGTTGTAAAAGTCAACAACCTTCACCCATAATAAGACTCCTCTTATTTATAGATGTGGGCAACCCACCTTAACAATTAAGGAATTGGGTTTTATTTAATTAATTAAATTCTTTTAATTAATTAAGCTCCCTAATCTTATTAGGGATAATTAATTAAACTCCTTTAACTAATTTTCCTTCCTAATCCAATTAGGAATAAATGAGAGTACTTATATTAAATTAATTCCTAAACTCTTTTAGAAATTAAAATAATAATAATTGTAATAATATTAATAAGACTCCTCTTATTAATTTATATTTAATATTTCTAAAATATTAAATAATAAATATTAAGCTATTTAATTTATTCTATCACCATAGATTAAATTAAATATACATAACATATTATTACGATTATGCCATTAACTTCTTAAATAATTATTCTTCCTTTTATGGTGTGACCCTTTAGGTTCTCCATATTAAATCGGTTGTGAATAAATCAATTAGAACAATTCTAATCTTATTTAAATAAATAAATTAAACAATTAATTTATTTAAATAAATAATATTTATTCTACAATATGGATAAGCCTCCCTAGCGATCAACGACTTTTCAGATAATATAGATTTCAACATTAATCATTAAAGAACCTTTGAGTAAATAGTTACCGTACAATTCAATCCTTCCACCATACAATGTCCCAATTAAATGTAAGACATGGAATTACTGTCAAGTCTTATTTTATTTAATTATATGTATTTCGATCCTTAAATGCACAACTCCAAATAATGCAAATTAGAAACTCCTTTCTAATTTCATTCTCCTTAACCAAGGACTCTTGGGTTGTCATTTATCGAATCACATAGGACATTTCTCTTCTTTTAATAAAGTGGTAGATTCTTTATCGATCAATCATTATCTCCATGTACAACTTATTATACCCAAGCATACCCTTTGATATACCCTAAGGGTCTTGGGAATAAGTCAAAGTATAACTCATCATACACAAGATACTATGATGATCTCAAGTCCAAGGATCACTTGTACTACTATCACTGAGAATTCCTATTGACAGAAAAAGTAAAACTCCATTAGGTATTCCTTAGCGAGCCACGTTCAATGAACTTATTCTCTAATAAGCACCTACATACTTGCTTTAGTGTCTCCACACAAATGATCATGAGATCAATCATCCTCATCCAATGAGCAAGCAACGTATGTACCAATCTATCCGGATTCACTAATCCCCAATTTAGTAATTCAATGATTGGGAACTATTTTAGTTTTAAGCTTTCTAAGAATTTAGATCTCATTAGAATGATCATCATCATTATTCTAAAAGCATTGCTTAAAACTATGAGTTTATCACATATTATAAAACAGCATCATGTAGATAATTAAAAGCCTTTAATAAATTAATACTTTTTATTAATAAATGAATAAGATTGTTACAAAGTATATGCTTTATCATCCCACTTGCACTAAAGCCAATCGTCATGGTATCTCATACTCTTCTTCTCTAAGTGACGATTATCCTGCTGTTGGATAAGCTTTAGTTAATGGATATGTAATGTTGTTCATGAGAGTCCACTATCTCTATAGTGATTTCCCATCTTTCAATGATTCTAATAATCAAATGAAAGTGCCACAACACATGTTTAGATCCAAGATGAGACTTAGGAACTATTCCTAGTTCTGTAATGAACTTTTAATCCAAACAATCAACTTGCAGCTTCATTTATAGCTATATACTTTGTCTTTATCACTAAACCAAGGAACCTTTTGCTATTTGGAACCTTTCCAATTCAACGCACCACTGCTCAAGATAACGCTTTACCTTAAAGTGGATTTTTCTCATCATCTTGGTCTGCATGCTCAAAACTTGAGTCTGTTAAGCCCTCTAGTTTTAATTTAAGACCCACCATGAATATGATCACATCCTTAGTGCCGGTTAAGAACTTTAAGATGTTTTTCACTGTCTTACAGTGATCGTCTCCAGAATATGACCGATCAACATTAGATCTTGTATATTTCATTGCATACATGATAGTCACTCATGCGATCTCTCTTTTCAGGAGTCTGTGGGGACTATTAAGAGAGATACACTCCATAGCTCATCGACATGAGACATCTCTTGGAGTTTGCCATGCTAAACTACTTTAGCATCAAATGAATATACGTTCCTTGGGTTAAGTCGAGCATCCTCTTGAATCTATCTATATAGATTTTATCCCTAATTAAGATACTCTTCCCAAATTATTCGTGGAGGAATTTTTAGACAAATTTATCTTTACTGATTGTAGCATTGGTATGTAATTCCTCATCCGTAGTATATCAACATATAATACTAGAAATTTCACAACGCTCCCACTGACCCTTTTGTACACACCAGAACTCTTACCTCATCATATGTAACTCTGGATCATCATCTTCTATGATGCATACCTCATCATCATCATCCATGATGAATCCATACCTCCTAGGTATCTTTAGTACTATTTCAAATTTACGATTCAGTTGTGGTACAATAGGTCTATCTACAGGTTCCTCTTATTTGACTTATAGTGTGTTTTGTGGTTCTTAAATTCTTCAAGATCTATTATCCTCCCACTAGTCCCTTTTAATGATAAACACCTTTATCTTAGAAGGCAACGTGTTTCGTAACAAACACCTTTTGCTAAGTAGGATTATAGAACATATACCCTAAACTTACTTTAGGATGTCCCACAAATTGTACTTGTCAAATCTTGTCCCAAGCTTATCCTTTGAAACCTTTTCACATAAGTTGGACAACCCTTATCTTAACATACTTAAGATTAGAATCCTCCCATCCATAACTTTTATGGAGTCTTGGGGCGGGATTTTGAGGTTACCATTTTCGTAGATATGCGACCATTTCTAGGACATTATCCCGAAGGATCTTGCAATGTCGATAAAATCATTATGGACCGCACCATGTCCAACAAGGTACGATTTTTCCTTTCAGATACATCAATCAATTATTGCGTATCTGGAGGCGTCCATTGTGAGAAAACCATTTGAGATGATCTACAAACTTATTGCACAAGTATTCCTTCCTTGATCCGATCAAAGAATCCTAATACTTTACCAATTTATTTCACTTTTGAATTCTTTGAACCTTTCAAATAATTCACTTGTATTCCAGCAAATACACACATTCAACTCTTTGAATGATCATCTCCTTTTCTTATACTAGTTTGTTCAATTTGCAAAATATATTTTTCACGTAAGTCAAGTATACTAAATCTATTAAGTAATATTTCAGTTCTATACAAAACATTATTATTATAAATAGAACAACAATTGTTCTTAAATATAATACCAAAGATTTCATTGTCCAACAATAAAATGGAAATAATGTTTTCAACGAGAACTAGAATACAATAACAACTTATTGACTTAATAGAATTGCCCGTAGGCATTGCTAAACTATAAGTTTCTATAGCTAATATGACAACCTTTGCTACATTTCCCGCACATAGGATTACTTATATTTGTTTAGCTTTCTACTTCTGCTTGGTCCCTTCATAAATCTATATTTATGATAACCAAAGTCGGTATCCAATACCCAAGTAGAACCTTGACTTAAAGAAAAATTTATTTCAATCATGAACAAAAAAGCGTATTAACCAAAACTTCACTAAGCTTCTTTGGTTAGCCTCTCAAGATGCTTCTAGCGCTTTCTTTCCGGTGTCGGGCTTATTGCAGTGGAGGCAAACTCCTTTGCTATCCGTATTAGTTTTGTTCTTATTATCCTTTGTTTACGCCTTTCTGTTTACCTTCTTTGAATCGTTCTTCTTTTCAGAAGATCCTTTGGCCCCTACCAGTAAGACTCAGTCTTTCTTGGTTGGAAAGTGACTCTCAACATTTTTCAACATGATAAGTAAATCAGCGAAGCTGGTATCTAGCTTGTTCATATGAAAAATTCACAACAATTGTGAAAGGAGTCCGGGAGTGAGTGCAAGATCAAATCTTAGCTCAACTCTCCATCCATGATAAAACTCGTTGTCCTAATTGATCAATCAAATTGATAATGTTAAGGACTTTTATCTGTACTGTAGTGTCATTGGCCATTCTAGATCGGAAGAGCTCCTTAGATATCTGATATCTATCAGTCCTACTTTCCTCACCATCAACTACTTGATGTGCAGGAATATAGTAAGAGCATCCATAGTTTCATGCTGACGTTGAAGCTCGTTACTCATAGATGCGAGGATGATGCATTGAGCCAACTGTGCATCATCTTGCCATTTTCTAAAAGTAGCAATCTCTTCCTCAGAGGCATTGTCTGCAACCATTGCAGGGATAGGCGTATTAAGGACATAAGATAACTTTTCAGCCATGAGAACTTTTCTCAATTTCCTTAACCAATCCGTTTAATTCGGTCTGATTAATTTAGCATCTAATATGCTTCGCAGTGATAGTAATTTTAGACATTGTAAAATTCTGTAAATGAATTTGTAATTAACAACATTTTAACATACATTCTTTTATTAATTACCAAAATAAATTAGGTCTTGTTTTAAATTGGTATCTCCTACTATTTTCTTCAAACTATATTACCCTCACTTATATAGTTCGGCAAAATCTAATTAAAGATTTGCTAGTGAGAATAAGGATCCCATTTCAAATGTATATAGCCTTGTGGTGACACAACAAACTATATATAAATAAATAGGTAGACAACTTTTGTCAATTACATCAACTATGCAACTCCTTTTCTTTTGCCTCTTAGATTATTTTGATCAAGTGGTGGCACATCCGAATCAAAATTATCCAAGTTAAGTCCGACCTAGTACTCCATATATTCAAAAAGAAAAATATCATCCTTGTGGTGACACAACAAAACAATATTGTTCAATTTTCTTTATAAGCATCAAATGTGATAAATTAACATCTTAAATACTTAATACTTTCCTTGTGGTGACACAACAAACTCATATTAAATATTTAATACTCTATTAATTTTATCATGCTAGAAAGCTGACGTTCGATATTCCAAATATCTTTGAACGCTTAGGACTTAATATAAAAAATTGAGGGGTTTGTTATTAATTTGTCTCATCTTGTTTAGCGCGCATGCACATATATATATAAAATACGCGTCATATTAATGAACATGCGAAGCATGTTTGCATAATATATAATATATAGTATAAGCATGCACATATAGAATACTATATTCTACCCGGATTGATTATGGACTTTTATTCTAGTTTGGTTCACTAGAGCCACCAAGTGAACCAAAAGGTCAAACCCTAGGGGTGCAAGAAATAATATTTAAATATAACTATTACATTTAAACCCGGGCTCCATTACAAACGGGTCTTCAAGTGCTCCTTGCTCCTTGATCTCCAATTTTTCAGAATTAATTTTAACTATTCCTATTACAAAACTATTTAAAATAAATAGAAACCTTGATCGTGATCGAGGGAAGTACATAGGAGGGAGTTAGAATTTACATTAAGAAAAAATTAGAGAAGGCAGTACAGCAGACCCCATTTAATAAAACCCATACATTCATGCATCCAACTAAAATAAAATCCAATCATATTGGTCAATTGTCCATAATCAATCCCATTTATTATCATACACATCACCATATGCATCAATAAATAACATTCATCTTATGAATAATAAACATTTAATATATATATTGATATCATTTAATGGGCAAATTTAGTTAGTATAAAATTTAATTTTGAATCAAAATAAACTCCTTTATTTTAATCCAAATTTAAATCAAAATAAAACTATTTTATTTTAATTTATTCAATTTTGAATAAAATAAACTATTTTATTTTAATCAAAATCATTAATCAAAATAAACTCCTTTATTTTAATTAATTATGGAATCCAATTCCATGTAATAAAAAAAATTATTAAAGGAAACACGGATTATCTTTCCTATTCACAAATAAACTCCTTTATTTTGAATAATATGAAATCTTATTTCATATCTAAATAAACTTCTTTATTTAAGGAAAGACCGATTCTTTTCCTATTCACAAATAAACCTTTTATTTTTTGAATAATATGAAATTTAATTTCATATCAAAATAAACCGCTTTATTTAAGGAAAAATAGAATCCAATTTCAACTCTAATTAGTTATTTTGAAATCCAATTCCAATTCTAATTAGTTAGCATGAAATTTAATTTTAAAATTAAAATAAACTCTTTTATTTTAATATTAAAATAAATCTTTTACTTTAAAATTAAAATAAACTTTTATTTTAATTATAAAATAATTGAGAATATATATATATATATATATATATATATCCGAACGTAATATATATAATATATATAAATTTTCGGTTATTTATATATACTATATATATATTATACCAATCCTGACTTCCTTATTATAACTTGATTAAATGCATATCATATGCTGGATATATATATATATATATATATATATATATATATATATATATATATATATAAACTTTCCTGCAATCAAGCATTCACGTGATATTATAATATATATATATATAATTAAACGTGATTCACCACGGACAAAGCAGCAAAAACGGATTTCGCCAAATTGACGTGCTTTTTTTTTTATTAATAAATTTTATACAATAAAATTATGCCCAATTAAATTGTTCTAAACACATATCAATATAGATATTAAATTAAAACAATTAATAATTTACATAAAGGTTTGGCTCTGATGCCACTGTTAGGTTTGTAATATTCATGAACGCAATCAAATTGCAAAAATAATGCGGAAACGTGTAAAAATCAGAGTTTAAAATTTTTATAAACCATATACCCGAATCACCCTTTATGCACAATTATTAATTAAACGAAAAGGATGAATAAAAACATACCCTTGAAGATCCGAGCTTCCTCAGGTACAAGTTCACCTCCAATCCTTTTCGTGTTCAACTTGAATCCACCGGGTTTGGTTCCTTCTTTTGATCAACGTTAGCCACCCATGTGTTTGGCCTCTAGAGGTGATCCACCAAGGAATAATAAAGATTCAAGAAAATGGGTGGTTGGCTAAACCCTAGTTTTTCTATCTCTATAGAAAAAGAGCGTACTCTCCAACTAATTGGAATTATTACGTATGTTGTAAAAGTCAACAACCACTTCACCCATAACAAGACTCCTCTTATTTATAGATGCGGGCAACCCACCTTAACAATTAATGAATTGGGTTTTATTTAATTAATTAAATTCTTTTAATTAATTAAGCTCCCTAATCTTATTAGGGATAATTAATTAAACTCCTTTAACTAATTTTCCTTCCTAATCCAATTAGGAATAAATGAGAGTACTTATATTAAATTAATTCCTAAACTCTTTTAGAAATTAAAATAATAATAATTGTAATAATATTAATAAGACTCCTCTTATTAATTTATATTTAATATTTCTAAAATATTAAATAATAAATATTAAGCTATTTAATTTATTCTATCACCATAGATTAAATTAAATATACATAACTATATTATTACGATTATGCCATTAACTTCTTAAATAATTATTCTTCCTTTTATGGTGTGACCCTTTAGGTTCTCCATTTTAAACCAATTAATGAATAAATCAATTAGAACAATTCTAATCTTATTTAAATAAATAAATTAAACAATTAATTTATTTAAATAAATAATATTTATTCTACAATAGGATAAGCCTCCCCTAGCGATCAACGACTTTCCGGATAATATAGATTTCAACATTAATCATTAAAGAACCTTTGAGTAAATAGTTACCGTCAATTCAATCCTTCCACCATCTGATGTCCCAATTAAATGTAAGACATGGAATTCTTGTCAAGTCTTATTTTATTTAATTATATGTATTTCGATCCTTAAATGCACACTCAAATAATGTAAATTAGAAACTCCTTTCTAATTTCATTACGCCTTAACCAAGGACTCTTGGGTTGTCATTTATCGAATCACATTGGACATTTCTCTTCTTTTAATAGAAGTGGTAGATTCTTTATTGATCATACATTATCTCCATATACAACTTATTATACCCAAGCATACCCTTTGATATACCCTAAGGGTCTTAAGGAATAAGTCAAAGTATAACTCATCATACACAAGATACTATGATGATCTCAAGTCCAAGGATCACTTGTACTACTATCACTACAGAAATTCCTATTGACGATGAAGTAAAACTCCATTAGGTATTCCTTAGCGAGCCACGTTCGATGAACTTATTCTCTAATAAGCACCTACATACTTGCTTTAGTGTCTCCACACAAATGATCATGAGATCAATCATCCGCATCCAATGAGCAAACACGTATGTACCAATCTATCCGGATTCACTAATCCCCAATTTAGTAATCCAATGATTGGGAACTATTTTAGTTTTAAGCTTTCTAAGAATTTAGATCTCATTAGAATGATCATCATCATTATTCTAAAAGCATTGCTTAAAACTATGGGTTTATCACATATTATAAAACAGCATCATGTAGATAATTAAAAGCCTTTAATAAATTAATACTTTTTATTAATAAATGAATAAGATTGTTACAAAGTATATGCTTTATCATCAAACATAATTGGCTTGTGTGCATACTACTTTCACTTCCCATATAAGCTGAGGTTAAAAAGTGGAAAGGTCATGCTTCCGCGTTCATGCACTGTCCATGTGGTGCCCGGCTGACAAAGTTCACGAATTATCTTCTCATAATCCGGCCCATCACTCACAAGCCATGCGTACTCATCGTTCAGTCCCTCTAATGGCAGTTGATAGCACCCGTTTAAGTCCTCTTCGCCAATTTCAACTGTTTTGCCCCTTACAAAGACCCCATAATGATAATGCTCGGGCACGTTGGCGTAGAACTCTTTAACTACTGCAATGACTGCTGGGTCTGGTTGTTCGGTGAGGGTGAACCAATTTCGTTCAGCTATTATAACTGCCATTTTTCCATCTTTTGATTGATCGGGTCTCAAACCGCATTCTGGGACTAGTGAACGTGTAGCCATTCGGTTGTAGCGTTCTTGAGCCGCGGCACAGACAAAACGGCGACTGTCGAATTTTGGAGGTGAAGTCGAAGCAGTCCCTGACCCTTCTCCTCGTTGACGTTTTGATGCCATGTAAGGAATTTCGATGAGGAGATGAAACGTGGGTGGAAGTTGAATTGCCCTAAGTGGAACCGACCGGTTATTGAATTGGAACAGGACTCTGTTCTCGTGCACCAGCACCGGGGCGCTGTGATATGGCTTATACGGAGCGTCGGGGCGCTTTAGTGCAGTAGCGTGTGTGCCTCTCTAGCGCCGGGGCGCTGAATTTACATAGGAAATGAGCGCCAGGGCGCTGATGGTCCGTAACTTCAAGAAACTCTAGCGCCGGGGCGCGTTATTTGTGTGAAATCTAAGCGCCGGGGGGCTGTTAGGCAGGGGTTGACATCTTGCTTTAAACATCTTGCACACATCGCCAACTTAAAAATTGAAACTCAATCAATACTTGCACAAGGACCTGCACACATGAGACAATTTAAGACTTAATCAACAAAAATGTTTACTAGCAATACTAAAAGAATAAATAAGGGAAATAATATGAAACTAAATTGAATAAAATAAAAACGAAATGGGTTGCCTCCCAATAAGCGCTTGGTTTACAGTCGTCAGCCCGACTGTGCTGTGTTGTTCAATTGCCCGCTGGGTCAGAGAGATACATGATCGTTGATTTACATTCAACAGGTCCACTCCAGTAATCTTTCAATCGTTGACTGTTGACCTTAAATTTGTGTTTTGAATTCGGTTCCTCGACCTCAATGTTTCCGTGTGGTGCGACAGATACAACCTTGAAAGGTCGACCAACATGATTTCAGTTTCCCAGGAAATAAACGCAATCGAGAGTTGAAAAGCAAGACTTGTTGGCAAGGTTCAAACGTTCTATCAAGAATTTTCTTATCATGCCAAGCTTTGACTTTCTCCTTGTAGAGTTTTGCGTTTTCATAGGCATTGAATCGGAATTCGTCCATCTCATTCAATTGTAGTAACCTTTTCTCACCCACTGCTTGTAAATCGAAGTTAAGTTTACGAATGGCCCAATGTGCACTATGTTCTAATTCGACTGGGAGATGACACGCCTTTCCGTAGACCATTCGATAAGGTGACATACTGATCGGATTCTTATATGTTGTTCGATATGCCCATAGAGCATCGTTAAGATGCAAAGACCAATCTTTTCGTGACGGATTTACCACCTTTTCCAGAATTCGCTTGACCTCCCTATTCGAGACTTCTGCTTGACCATTGGTTTGGGGATGATACGTCGCTGCAATTTTATGGTGAACCCCATATTTTGTGAGTAACTTTGTGAATTGTTTATTGCAGAAGTGAGTCCCCTCATCACTTATTATCGTTCTCGGCGTCCCAAATCGTGTGAAGATACTTTTCTTTACGAATTGAAGGACGACATTGGCATCATTCGTGGGTAAAGCTGTGGCTTCTACCCATTTGGAAACGTAATCGACCGCCAACAGAATGTACTGATTATTGAATGAGGATGGGAAAGGTCCCATAAAATCGATTCCCCATACGTCGAACAGTTCCACCTCCAAAATTGAGTTGAGTAGCATTTCATTGCGCTTGGAGATATTACCTACGCGTTGGCATCGATCACATTTCAGCACAAAGAGGTAAGCATCCTTAAATAAAGAAGGCCAGTAAAATCTTGATTATAACACTTTGGCCGTTGTTCGATCACCGGAATAATGACCTCCATAATCTGATGAGTGGCAATGAATATGCTGTCCATCTCTTAATGTGGCACACAACGTCTAATCATTTGATCCGCGCATGCCTTAAACAGAAATGGTTCATCCCAATAGTACTGCTTAACAGCGTGGAGGAACTTCGTTCGTTGATGAGAGTTCAAATCCGGTGGTAACACCTTAGCAACCACGTAATTCACATAATCAGCATACCAAGGCAGTGTTGTGGTTACTCGGAGAAGTTGTTCGTCTGGAAATTTCTCATTAATCATTGTGCTGTCTTTCCTCTGTACCTCTGCATTTTCCAACCGAGAAAGATGATCCGCCACTTGATTTTCTATACCTTTTCTATCCCGGATCTCCAAATCAAACTCTTGCAGCAGTAACACCCACCGTATTAACCGCGGTTTAGCATCTTTCTTCTCCATCAGATATTTGATGGTAGAATGATCCGTGTAGATAATTACCTTGGTCCCAATCAGATATGCTCTGAATTTGTCGAAGGGAAACACAACTGCAAGTAATTCTTTTTCGGTGGTTGTGTAGTTCAACTGGGCATCCGTCAACGTCTTGCTGGAATAGTAGATTGTGTGAAAAATCTTGTCGTGACGTTGTCCCAATACTGCTCGCACTGTGTAATCACTAGCGTCGCACATTAATTCGAACGGTAAAGACCAATCGGGCGCCACAATAATTGGAGCGGAGATCAACTTCTTCTTTAATACCTCAAATGCCTCGATACATGACTGATCCATCTTGAAAGGCACGTCTTTCTCCAACAGGGAACATAAAGGTTTTGAAATCTTTGAAAAATCTTTAATGAAGCGTTTATAGAAACCCGCATGTCCCAAGAAGCTCCGGATTCCCTTCACAGATGATGGAGGAGGTAATTTCTCAATTGTCTTAATCTTTGCTTTGTCTACCTCTAACCCTACTGTAGAAACCTTATGCCCTAGAATAATCCTTTTTTCACCATAAAGTGACATTTTTCCTAGTTAAGAACCATATTAGTCTCCACGCATCGTTTCAACACTAAAATAAGATTTTTCAAACATAGATCAAAGCTATCACCGAACACAGAAAAATCATCCATTAATACCTCCAAATTTTTCTCGACCATATCGGAGAAGATCGCCATCATACACCATTGAAAGGTTGCCGACCCATTACATAAACCAAAGGACATACGCCGGAATGCAAACGTACCATATGGGCATGTGGATGTAGTCTTCTCTTGATCCTCCGGTACTATAGCAATTTGATTATACCCAGAATACCCATCCAAAAGACAGTAGAATTGATGTCCCGCTAGCCTATCCAGCATCTGGTCAATGAACGACAAAGGGAAGTGATCCTTACGAGTGGCTTTATTCAGTTTGCGGTAGTCCATGCATACTCTCCATCCTCGTAGAATCGCTGTTGAAAGCGAGGATGACCTCATTAAACTTCATTTTTTACCACTGTCATACCCCCTTTCTTTGGTACACATTGTATAGGACTCACCCATGAAATATCTAAGATTGGGTAAATAATGTTGGCATCCAACCACTTTATAATCTCATTTTTCACCACATCCTTCATAATGGGGTTTAGCCATCTTTGCATCTCAATGGTTGGTTTTGCCCCCTCTTCCATTAGAATCTTGTGCATACAGAATGATGGGCTAATACCTCGAATGTCCGCTATCGTCCACCCAATTGCTATTTTGAACTCACGCAGAACCCGTAACAGTTTTTCCTTTTGTGTGTCAGTTAACTTCGTTGAAACAATAACTGGTAGGGTATCGTCTTTTCCCAAATAAACATACTGCAAATGAGATGGTAGTGGCTTTAATTCCAACACCGGTGGCTCTTCTATTGAGGGTTTGAAATTTTTACCTTCCGTGTCGGGCCTCTCAAGGGTGTCGAATGATTGATTGCTTTTCTGGAAGACTGATGGTGTATCTAGCCATTTGGCATATTCAATGTCCTCTTCAATGCCGTAATTGTTTGTCCCAAGCAAAATTGATTCAAGCGGGTCCTCCAAATAATTTCCACTGAATTTGTGATTAACCAATTTCTCCATGAGATCCACCTGCATACACTCACCTTTTTCTTTCGGATAAGACATTGACTTGAAAACATTAAAAGTGGCCTGTTGATCTTCAACACGCATCGTCAATTCGCCTTTTTGCACATCAATCAAAGTTCTACCCGTTGCTAAGAATGGTCGCCCCAGAATTATTGGGATTTCGCTGTTCACTTCACAATCCAGAATAAAGAAATTCGTGGGAAGATGAATTTATCCACTTTAACTAAAACATCCTCAACAATACCTCGTGGATATGTAACCGATCTATCCGCCAACTACAAACTGATATTTGTCTGTCGTGGAGCCTGAAGTCCAAACTGACTGTAGACGGATAATGGCATCAGATTTATAATGGTACCCAAATCACACAATGCTCTTCCCGAGAACTGATTTCCAATTTCACATGGTCTATTAAAGCTACCTGGATCCTTGAGCTTTGGTGGTAACTTATTATGAATGACCGCGTTGCATTCTTCGGTCAATGCCACTGTTTCAAACTCACCCAATTTCCTCCTCTTCGACAAAACCTCCTTCATAAACTTAGCGTAACTTGGCATTTGTTCCAAGGCTTCGGCAAAGGGGATGTTGATATGCAGCTTCTTGAAGATATCCAAAAATCGTGAAAACTGCTTATCCAACTTAGATTTCTAAAATCTCTGCGGATACGGTATGTGAGGCATTGTGTTGGTTGGTTCCGAATCTTTTTCCTGTAAGGACTCATCTTGACATTTTTCGGTGTCCACCACTTCCTTAATTTTAATTGATGCCTTGTCCCTTTTTTTCCCCATCCTTTACTGTCTCTTGTGATTCATTTCCACTTCGTAGAGTTACAGCCTTATAATGCTCATCTCTGCCCGGGTTTTTCTATGTATCGCTCGGAAGTGTTCCAAGTGGTCGGTTATTAAGTGCATGCACTATTTTCCCCACTTGATTTTCCAGATTCTTTATCGACGCACTTAAGCTTTGCATATTCAGCTCTGTTTGATTAAGTTTCTTTTCATGTTCCTCGTGTTTCTTTTCAGAAGCTTTAATAAATCTCTCCATGGTTTCTTCCAAACTTGATTTCCTCTCTGATTGTTGTGTCTGATTTTAAAACCTGGATGTGTTTTGTTGTCTCGACGCTTGAGCTTGAGCTTGGTTGTTACGCCATGAAAACCCTGGATGATTTCTCCAACCTGGATTATATGCATTTTGATTCAGATAAGGTTGGGTAGACCGACTGTAACTCCCTACAAACTGTGCTGATTCAGTATTTATGGCACATTGATCCGTAGTATGACCCCCAGCACATATTTCACAACCCATCGCTACATGCTGTGTGGGTTGTGGACGCCATAATTCCATTTGCTTAGCCATTGCGGCCATTTGTGCTTGTAATGCTGTCATCGCATCTACGTCATACTTTCCCACTGTTTTTGGAGGATTAGACCTAGTCATGGGCCACTGATAGTTGTTGGTGGCCATTGTCTCTAACAGCTGATATGCCTCGTCAAAACTCTTAGACATGATCGCTCCCCCTGCTGCTGCATCAATACTAGCCCTCGTGGACGCTTGCAAACCATCACAAAATATCCCTAACTGCATCCACTGCGGAATTTCATGGTGTGGACACTTACGGAGCATATCCTTAAACCTTTCCCACACCTCATATAACAATTCTGAATCAAATTGTGCGAAAGTGTGAATATCTTTCCATTGTTTTGTCGACTTCGCTGGTGGAAAAAACTTAGCTAAAAACTTTTGAGCTAAGTCGTCCCAAGTGGTGATTGAGCCAGGAGGCTGAGAATGTAGCCAACTTCGCGCTTTGTCTTTCAAGGTGAACGGGAACATCCTCAACCTTGTAGCATCTTCCGATACATTGTTAAATTTGAAGGTTTTGCAAACTTCTAAGAAACTTAAGATATGCCCATTCGGATCATCTAACGAACTTCCCCCAAACAGACATGTATTCTGAAGCATCTGAATTGTTGCCGGTTTAATCTCAAAACTATTTGCATTGATCACCGGCCTCCTAATACTCGAATGTATATCCGTGACATTCAGCATGGCATAGTCCATAAGTGATTTTTGGTCATTCCCTGCCATGTTTGATTTCTTGTTCTACCAATTAAAAGAATATAGAAGAAGAACTCCAAGTCAAAGTCTTCAAAATCTCTTCTTTCTCCTTGATCAATCTTCAAAATTGTATAGATGAGTCCCCTAATTCAATGCAAATAAACCTTATATACTTCCCATCTTGTTCTACAATCCAATTCCAACTCAACTTTTTATCACATAACAACCTCCTTAAAGTTTTTAATGAAAGTTAATGTCCAGTCAACACGCTGCTTGGTCAACCAAATTCCCGCCCCAGCGCCACGGTGCTGGGATTAACAAAGGATAGAGCACCCCGGCGCTAGGGAGCAGAATGTGATCCTTATGCCCATTTTTAGCTCATTTGCCCCAAGTGTTCCAGTAGCTCACAATCATGCAATAACACAACTAAACACAGTAAAACGGATCAAAATGCTTAGAGAATACAACAAATTAAGCCCAAAATATATCCAATTCATGGGTATATTACCCAATCATCAATCCTATAACTCATAAATTACATACTCTACGCGTTCATATAAGAATTTCACAATTCCGAATCCGTTAACTCAAAATTCACTTCTCAGTTCATTTTCGAGCGTTCATTAAATGCTTTTGAGTGTTCAATACTCGTTTTCTTTGTTTTAAGTTGGAATCCGACGATTCTTGAGCCCACGACTCTTAAATACCCTATCTCACGTGTTGACATTAAAAACCTATGTTTTCAAGTCCCACGACAACTTTCGACTACTAATCCGGAATTTCTATGTTTTCGACGTTTAATGTCTAATTCCGTAAAATTCGCAATAACTTCGTTACTAGTGTGTCCTATATGCCAAATCAAATAGAACACTCCATTGCTTTCATATCTAAATCCTAACCAAGCAAGATGCACATATCTAATAGTGATGGTGTTCAATTGTTCATCAACAATCAAATTCATCAAATGATATTTCCTACGATTTTAACTTACGTAAACCCTTACGATTTTCATTTACACATGACATATAATGGTTTTATATATTACAAGCCATCCTTATTCCTCCATAAGAGGCATGCTCCACCAATTTATGATTCTTTATAACAAAGAAATCAAAACGGATGGAAAACTATTATTAAGGAATATTACCTTTACGATCTTGGTGTTCTTGTTAAAAACTCTAAGGTTTTTGCTTCAAAGTGATATGCTCTCTTGATTCTAGCTATTTCTCTCTCTCAATATAAGTGGAATGACTCTTGGAAAACCAAAAATAACCAACTTAAGCTTCTCTTTTATAGGCAACCAAATGGAGGGCAAAATGGTCCTTTCTCCCACCTCCTTACTATTCACTACATCATCACCAAGTAAAATACTTGGTGATCAAGTAGATCACTTTACTTGGCGCCCAAGTGGCCGGCCCACATGCCCATGGGTCATCCCCATGAGTTTTGCCCATTCGGTGACCCACCGGTTCGACCCACGGTTCGGTTTCTTGGATCGGGCTTAATTAAACTAAACGTTGGGCCTTGACTTGGGTTTAACCACTTAATTTATTGGGCTTAAATATTCAATTGCTTGGACTTGACATAATCCAAATCCAATTGAATCATTTTAAGTCTTCAACTCTAATTCCATAATACCAATCGTATTCTAGACGTATATTTCACGTATTCTCCTCGTATAATACTCGTACGATAATCGTATTGTACTTCGTATTAAATCTTCACACTATACTCGTATACTAAATAGTATCACACTCGTATAACGCATGCATAATCTTTATCGTAATTCGTTATATGTATCTCATTTCCTTCCCGGAAATTATTCTTCTCAACCCTTAGATTTTAAGTCTGCAGGCGAAAACTTCGTTTGCCATAAATTAAATATTATTAGATATTCCATCACGTCTTCATATTCTATCATTACGCATTTCTCGGAATTTCAAACTGAATTTCCGAGCCGAAACGGATGAATAGTGTTTTTACGGAAATTTCTCGGAAAACTTTTATTTTCGTCTTGGAAATTCAAAACAATTAATTCTAGCATGTAGCCAGAATACTAACAACATCCGCACATTCTAGGTCATAGAACGACCTTCACATAGCTTACTCACATAAATAATCAATTAAATTCATTTAATTCACATAATCAAATAAAAATTTAATTCTCATATAAAATCCAATTTTCTTAGGCGTTACATTCTCCCCACCCCCCCTATAAGGATTTTGTCCCCAGAATCTCGCTTATAATTACATAAACAAATGAGGAAATTTTTTCTTAATATTACTTTTGAGTTCCTACGTTGCTTCTTCAGTATTGTGGTTTTTCCATATTACCTTCACTAAAGGTATTACCTTATTTCTCAAAACTTGTTCCTTCCTATCAACAATTTGAATTGGAAGTTCTTCATACGATAAATCTTTCTCTATTTGGATAGGTTCATATTCAATTACGTGTTTATAGTCCGGCTTATAGGGACGCAACACAGACACGTGAAACACATTGTGTATACGTTCCATTTCTGGAGGTAAAGCTACTTCATAAGCTACCTCTCCTACCCTTCTTAAAATCTCAAAAGGTCCTATAAACCTTGGACTTAACTTTCCTTTCTTTCCAAAACGTATCTTCCCTTTCCAAGGTGATACTTGTAGAAAGACATAAGACCCTACATCGAATTCTCTCTTTTCTCTATGAGGATCGGTATACTTCTTCTGCCTATCTTGAGCCACTACCAACCGAGTACGTATTAGCTTTACCATCTCCGCCGTCTGTTGTACCATCTCAGGTCCCAACATCTGACGTTCATCCACTTCATCCCAAGACAGTGGAGTTCGACACTTCCTTCCATACAACGCTTTGTAAGGCGGCATGCCTATACTAGCGTGAAAACTATTGTTGTACGCAAATTCCACCAATAGTAGATGGTCGTCCCAACTCCCTTTGAAATCTATAACGCAAGATCTTAACATATCTTCAAGCGTTTAAATTGTCCGTTCACTTTGTCCATCCGTCTGAGGATGATACGCTGCACTCAATCTTAACTGCGTTCCCATTTGCTCTTGCAAACTTCTCCAAAAGTTCGATGTGAATCGTGGATCACGATCTGACACAATCGAAACAGGTACTCCATGTCTTGAACTAATTTCTTTGACATAAAGCTTAGTTAATTGATCTAGGTTATACCTAACTCCTATCGGTAGAAAATGAGCCGATTTCGTCAATCGATCCACTATCACCCAAATAGCATCGTATCCTTTCCTTGTTGTTGTAAGTCCTACCACAAAGTCCATTGTGATGTGCTCCCATTTCCACTTCAGAATTTCTAATGATTGCAACTACTCGCTCGGTCGTTGGTGTTCAGCGTTAACTTTTTGATAAGTTAAGCACCTACTAACATATTCAGCTATCTCCCTTTTCATGTTTGGCCACCAAAAGTTCTGACGAAGGTCTTTATACATCTTCGTACTACTGGGATGTATCGAGTACTTCAAACTATGGGCCTCACTCATTATCTCCTCTTTAAATTTGGAATTATTTGGAACCCAAATTTTCCTTCAAAACGAAGTATTCCCTCCTTATCGAGGCTATACTTAGTCTTTTCTTCATCTTCTATCCTCTTCTTCATATGCTCGCATTCCTCGTTGCTCAATTGCACTTCCTTAACACGTTCCACTATAGTCGGTTGAGTCTCCATGGAAAATAACATCTCCCCTGCTTCATCCAGAAATTTAACTTCTAATTGCATCCTTGCCATCGCTGTTACTAACTCATTCTGAGCCGTTAACATTGACAGTTTCTCTCTACCATTCCTATTTAGTGCATCGGCTACTACATTTTCTTTCCCCGGATGATATAAGATATCACAATCGTAATCTTTTATTAGTTCCAACCACCTTCTCTGCCTCATATTCAACTCCTTCTGTGTGAAGATATATTTTAGACTTTTATGGTCCGTGTATATCTCACACTTCTCACAGTATAGATAATGCCTCCATATTTTTAAGGCAAAAACTAGAGCTGCCAATTCTAGATCATGAGTAGGATAGGCCTTCTCATAATCCTTTAATTGATGTGACGCATACACAATGACCTTGCCATGCTGCATGAGCACGCAACCTAGTCCTCTATGCGAAGCATCGCTATACACTACAACATTCCCTGTATCATCTAGAAAAGACAATACAGGTGCCTCACTTAACCTCTTCTTTAGTTCCTGAAAACTGTTCTCACATTTTTCAATCCACACATACTTCACCGACTTCCTCGTTAAATTCGTCAGCGGAGTAGCTATTTTAGAAAAGTCTTGAATGAACCTTCTATAGTATCTCGCTAACCCCAGAAAACTTTGAACCTCAGTTGGCATTTTCGGTTGCTCCCACTCATTAACTGCTTCTACTTTTGCTGGATCCACGAAAATGCCATCTTTATCAATAGCATGTCCTAGAAACTGCACTCGTTCAAGCCAAAATTCACACTTTGTGAATTTCGCATATAACTTTTCCATCCGTAGTGTTTCCAACACTATCCTTAAATGTTCAGCATGATCTTCTGACGTCTTAGAGTAGACTAGAATATCATCAATGAACACTACGACGAACTTGTCCAAATACTATTTGAACACTCTGTTCATCATATCCAAAAATGTGGCTGGCGTATTAGTCAACCCAAACGACATCACCAGAAACTCGTAATGACCATAACGAGTTTTGAACGCTGTCTTAGGTACATCCTCCTTCCTTACTTTTAACTGATGATACCCCGTACGCAAATCTATTTTAGAAAAATACTTTGCCCCTTTCAACTGATCAAATAGATCATCGATCCTGGGCAATGGGTATTTATTCTTAATCGTTAACTTGTTCAATTCTCGATAATCGATACAAAGTCGTAACGACCCATCCTTTTTCTTTACAAACAATACTGGTGCTCCCCAAGGAGACACACTCGGTTGAATGTACTTCCTGTCTAATAGTTCTTGTAATTGAACCATTAAATCCTTCATCTCAACTGGCACCATCCGATATGATGCCCTTGAAACTGGTGCTGTACCCGATAACAAATCAATCATAAACTCAACCTCCCTATCAGGTGGAATACCCGATAATTCCTCTAGAAATACATCTGCGAACTCTTGAACTATAGGTATCTGGTGTGACGCCCCCAAAATAGGTATACATCACCCATCTTGAGTCGCCAAAAACATGGTACAAAATTCAAATACAACTAAATTATACAACAGTCGTGTATAGTACGACAAAATAAATGCTGTGAGTGTTAATACAAATATTATCTTCTAGACAATATCCACTCTCAGAAAAAGTCCTCATTACATTTATTGTCACACTATTTAACAGAATAGTGAGGACTACTAGCTAATACTATCATACGAACCATCACTCCGTTCCCAGGCTAAATCCCATTACGTTCTCATTTCACGAAGAAACGGTGAAAGAAAGGGTGAGCTCAACTAGCCCAGAAAGAAATATTATGACTAAGATAATGCAGAATAAATTATCATTAGTCTTCAACAATGTTAAGCGATAATATACAATAGACATCAAGTTTAAGCTGCGGTGAATCAAGCAATCCATTAAAAGAGTCAAGTAGAGAATAAAATCTACTATCTTTTATGATTTAAAAGTTTTTCATCACTTTTATCATTTGGGACTCGACAATAAATAATCCACATCATCCACGCACTTTCTGACCAAGGATATTCATTAGGGTCACGACCACAAATTCCATGCACTACGGGCCAAGGATATTTGTGTATTCATCAATAATCATGATCATGCCAACAAGCGTCCATCAATGCACTACGGGCAAATGAGGACTTTTATCACATCATTTGTAACATTACGGTCATGATTACATCGAATAATCCACAGTCATAATCATACCAAGTCCATCCATACTCTACGAATACATGATGACTTTCAAAAAAATATAAACATAAAGATGATGACAATGGTATTAGAATTCAATAAAACAAGTTCACGAATTAATTTATTAAGGAACTAATAACGTCCAAATTGTCAACATGATCTTTTTGTAGAGTAAAATTCAAGAATGCTCGGAAGAATATTTCCATGAAAAATCTTTGGATGAAGCGCAAATGTCGAAGGATATTCCACTAATTTCATGGAGTATAGAAGTCAAAATTTTAACCAACCGAGTATAATAACGAATGGAATAACAAAAGAAATCACCATGCATGCGGTACTTACGCATAGGCGAGTTATTCAACGAGAATAATAATAACGGAACCGGTCGGTGAAATTAGCACCAAGCGGGATGTTCCAACGAATAATAATAAAGAATGTAATAATAAATAATCACCATGCATGCGGTACTTCACATAGAGAGGTTATTCCAGCGAATAATAATAACCGGAACCGAATCGGTAAATAATGCAAGCGGGATGTTCCAACATAATAATAAAGAATGTAATAACAACGAAACCACCATGTATATTTGCCGAGAATAATATTCAATGAATAATAATAAATAATGGAACCGGTCCGGTGTAAAAACACATGAGCGGGATATTCCAACGAATAATAAAAAGACGAATAATAGAAGAATGTCACCAAGTATAGGGTAGCCTTTGATTATACAGTTATTCAACGAAAATAATAAAAATGGAATAATAGAAGTTCTCTTCATGAATAAGAAAGAATAACACCCCTTACGGGTATAACAAATAATATCCCTTACCGTAAAAGAAGTGGATATAAGAGTAGGGAAGTAGCAGAATACTTTTCTATAGTTTCTCTATAATTTCTCTCTCTAGAGTTTCAGTGAATTTGTAAGAAATAATGAAGGAATGAGCTTCTATTTATAGGAGAATGGAAGTGTCTTGTGCGAGGAAAATAATTACAGCAGATTTATTTCTTCAACCAAATCTGATAAAATCGATCAACTAACTTGATAAAATTACAACAAAAATTAAAATATAATACATATATATAAACACATGTTTTCAACTTATATATATCAATATTATATATACACCACTTAATTTTTCTCCCCATAACCAACATCAATCCCCACCCACCCAATAATCAAATTCACTACACTCTTTACATATCACAATCACACTACTACTTTTCCACCATTTCCCACTCACACACACATCACACACCTATCATCATTTCACATATCATTTTCTTCCACTATATACTCAAAACAAACATATACTTCCATCGTATATACTCTTCCATTTCCAAAATCATTTCCCAACACATATGGGCCCCACATGTGGGCCCCACCATGTACCTATAAAAATAATTTTCTCTACCGATTATTTTGAAAATGGGTAAATGGAGATTCATAAAATAAGCAAAACTTACACAAATACCTCATAAAAATCACATTAATAATTTTAACAACATTTATCACCTTTATTATAATTCACAATATTAATCGTCCAGGTCGTTCCCAGGAAAGAGGGGCTTTCAATAAGGATTTCTCCTATTATGGTAGCGCAATTAGGTGACCAAACCTCTCCTTGGCAGAACTTCTAGACATCGTTAATATTGCAATTTATAATATTAATAACTCTGTCATTTCAATTATTGATTTAATAATATATAAAATATCGACAATAATTGAATCAAATAACGTGAGATACTATCTGACAATTACTATAGCAATAATTGAACAAAAGCGGTGACTTCTCACGTAAGCATTAATAATCAATCTGGGTATTACTACTTATGCAACCACAGCGTATTAATGTACTTTACTACTGAGTAGTTCAACAATATCAGCGGTAAAACTTTCGTCGTTATTTTCAATAAAATATTTTTTTGTCGTTTTCTCGATCCGAATGATATAATTCCGTTGTGGGTCCACCAATGATTGTCTTGGTCGTCGAATATTCCCCGACACAAAGAATATTCCCGACCAATCGAATATTATATGACAACTTGCATACTTTGCAAAATTTTCAAAATACTACCCACAACTATAACATTATCTCAAATCCACACCTTAATATTCAAAAAAATATTTTGAGAATTTAAATCTTTATTTATAAAATCTGGGGTCTCACAATCTCCCCTCCTTGTAGAATTTTGCCCTCGAAATTTACGTACATACCTGATATGCCGAATAGGTGAGGATACCTTGACTTCACTTCAAATTCTAACTCTTGAGGTATAACCTTTGAGTGTTGAATACGATTCTTCTTATCCAAGATTTTTTACACGTATCTCCTCATCGTTAAATCTTTTGCTATCTCGTCCGGTTCTAAATTAATAATGTGGTTGGTCATCCACATATTTACGTAACATCGATCGTGATAAGCGTTATGAACACGTAACATATTTGGCGGTAAAAGCGAGCCTATAAGCCACGATTCCTACTCGATCTAGGATTTCAAATGAGCCAATAAAATCGAGGGTTGAGATTTCCTCTCTTCTTGATTCTTGCTTCTAGAATAACGCCTCTTGAACCTTCTTCTTCACATTCATCGATTCGGTGTGTGCTTGCTTGGCGACTTTAACTTTATCGATTAAAGTCGATTCTACTCGTATATTCGTTATCTTCATGTGGGTCCCTAGATTTTTTAACTCTATCTTCATCATTTATAAGAAATGAGTCTTTGTGTTAATAACATCGCTTTTCTAAATAAGCGCGTCGATCTTCTACTCGACACGTCGGCTATCACGTTTGTTTTCCCGATGGTATTGAATGGTACGATCGTAATCTTCAACGACTTTCGAGTCAACGTCTTTTAGCGCGTCTTACGTTTATTTTAGTTGCGAAAATATTGGAGGGTTTAAGAAATGGGTTTTGTCTTTGAATTCAATACAAAATTCGATTTTACGCTCTAGGGTAGGCTAAGAAGTCTTCAAGAATACGTCGAAATTTTATTAACGTTAGAAATATCATTCAAATCATGACCCTCATCCAAGACTTGGATTATGCGTCACATTGATACCTATCAACTTGCCATCTTCATTCACGTATGTCGCTACGAAAAGTCGGGCTTGATTGCATTTCCAACAAGGAAGTCAACCTTTGAAAGGATCGGGGCTCTTTTACTTATGGCTTGATATGACAATGATTGACTTTAGTAGTTTGATTGCTTGAATTCGCATAACAGGTTGGTTAGGAGTATGAAAGCTAACAACCTTCGGAAAAGCATGATGAGTATTTAACCAATCGTTTAAAAAAAGACATCAAAGGCAAGTATTTTCAAAGAGATAAGATCGACGGTAACGTGAAAATGTCGATTTGAATCAACAAGATTTATAAATAGTGGAGGTAACAAAGGCTCCTACTAACGAAGTTTCAACCAATAAGTCAAAGTCTAACTTCTCCTGAGTCAAATTTAAGCGTTGAGCATAAGAAGAGATATAAAATAATAGGTAGAACCGGTATCTTATAAGGTATGGACTTACAAAGAATTTATAATTAACTAACCTGTGCTAACTTCGTTGGGTTACTAAGCTTTTGAGAAGTCACGAAAAACGCTCTCCTTGAACTCTAGGTTTTGTCTTTTACGGAGCGGTCTTTGGTGCCTCCATCCTAGCTGAACTTGTCTTTGGTGAACAACAAAATCGGGCTAGGTGACCTTCTTTTCCACAATTATAACATGCTTTGGGCGACATCATGCGATTTGGTGATATGTCCCTCCCCTCGCATTTGAAACATATGATGAGGTGGTCGTTCTCCTTCCTTAACAACGCGGTCTTTGGTCTTTGACGTCTTTCCATCATTGTTGAATTTCCTCTTCTTAAAATGTCCATTCTTATTGTTTTGGTCATGATTACCAAACACGTTTACCATTTACGGCATGTTGATTCCTTCACGCTTATTTTCACCGCTTGATGATGGTACTATCCTTTGGTATTATCATTTTGTCGGTTTTGCTCTCTTTTTGGTTGGGTTGACTCATTATCGCGCTCCAGTAACTAAGCCCTATTAACAACATCTAAATACAAACAAAGCTTACGAGAAATGAGGTATTGATGTATCTCGGGTTTCAAACCTCTTAAAAATATTCTCGTCATTCTCTCCTCATTATCAACCAAATGGGACACAAACACGGACAACTCAGCGAACTTAGCTTCGTACTGTGACACGGTCATGTTGTTTTTCTCCAACTTGATAAACTCCAACTCCTTCATGTGACGAATACTTTCGGGAAAGTACTTGTCATTGAACAAATCTTGGAACTTCTCCCAAGACATCTTGAGTGCGTCAGGCTGGGTATGTTTTACAGATTCCCACCAGTAATCTGCCTCTTTACGCAACATAAATGTTGCAAAGGGAACCTTTTGTTCCTCGGAGCATCCCAAGACATCAAATATCTTGCAGATCTACTTTATCCATATCTCCGCTTTAAGTGGTTTGGCTCTCCAAAAAAAACTCGGTGGTCCCGGTTCCTTGAATCGCTTAGTAGCGGTGACCGTCAGGTAGTTGCCATTGTTTTTTACACTGCATTTTGGATGAGAGCCGCTCTTGCCTAATGTTGCATGAATTCTAAAAAGCTCCTAAACGTCTACATCGTTCAATCGATTGATCGGTGTTATTGTTTATGGGAGGATTATCGCCATCCTGTTGCACATTATCACGACTATTGATGCATGGAGACTCAGCGGTCTCACATGCTCCATTGATGTTCTCAACATTCTCGGATGCCATTTTTAAATCTTGCCACAAAACAAGGGTTAATAAACGTATCACATATTATCCTTTACTACGATGACGACCAATTAAATATCAAATAAACTTAGGTAGGTCATACTAGCGAAGGAATTCCCGTCTCTCCCCTCCTAGTTCTTGTCTCACACACTTAGCCGGGGATCATATCCTAAAGCTTTGATACCAACTGTGGCGCCCCCAAAATAGGTATACATCACCCATCTTGAGTGCGCCAATACATGGTACAAAATTAAAATACAACTAAATTATACAATCTTTAAATATAACACAAAATACATGTTGTGAGTTTTAATACAAATATTGTCTTCTAGACAATATCCACTCTCGAAAAAGTCCTCATTACATTTATTGTCACACTATTTAACGAATAGTGAGGACTACTAATAATACTATCATCAGGACCATCACTCCGTTCCCCAGGCTCGTCCCATTCGTTCTCATTTCACGAAGAGCGGTGAAAGAGAAAGGGTGAGCTCAACTAGCCCGAAAGAAATATTATGACTAAGATAATGCGAGAATAAATTATCATTAGTCTTTAACAATATTAAAGCGATAATATACAATAGACATCAAGTTTAAGCTGCGGTGGAACAAGCAATCCATTAAAAGAATCAAGTAGAAAATAAAATCCTATATCTTTTATGATTTAAAAGGTTTTTCATCACTTTTATCATTTGGACTCGACAATAAATAATCCACATCATCCACCTTTTTCTGACGAGGATATTCATTAGGTCACGACCACAAATTCCATGCACTACTGGCGAGGATATTTGTGTATTCATCGATATGTCATGATCATGCCAACAATCGTCCCATCGATGCACTACGGGACGATGAGGACTTTTATCACATCATTTTTAACATTACGGTCATGATTACAAGATAATCCACAGTCGTAATCATACCAAGTCCATCCATGCTTTACATGCCACAAATGACTTTCAAAAAAATATAAACATGAGGATGATGACAATGATATAAAATTCAATAAAACAAGTTCACGAATTAATTTATTAGGGAACTAATAACGTCAAAATTGTCGACATGATCTTTGCTTTGTAGAGTAAAATTCAAAATGCTCGGAAGAATATTTCCATGAAAATCTTTGGATGAAGCGCAAATATCGAGGATATTCCACTAATTTCATGGAGTATAGAAGTCAAAATTTTAACCAATTGAGTATAATAACGAATGGAATAACAAAAGAAATCACCATGCATGCGGTGCTTGCATGCAGTTATTCAACGAATAATAATAATAACGGAACGGTCGGTGAAATTAACACAAGGAGATATTCCAACGAAATAATAAAGAATGTAATAACAACGAATCAATAAATAATGGAACCGAATTCCAACGAATAATAATAACGGAACCCAGTCGAAATTAAGCAAGCGGATGTTCCAAAGAGAATAATAAAGAATGTAATAACAATAAAAACCACCATGCATGCGGTGCCGCAGATAGACGAAAGTTATTCAATGGAATAATAAATAACGAAACCGGTCAATATGTAAAACATACGACGAGATATTCCAAAGAATAATAATAAAATAAAACCGGTCCTGTGTAAAACACATGAATTCCAACAAAATAATAATAAAAAGGCGGAACCGGTCGGTGTAAAACACACGATATGATATTCCAAATGAATAATAAAGATGAATAATAGAAGAATGTCACCAAGTATAGGGTAGCCCGCGTATACAGGTTATTCTAACAGAATAATAAAGAATTGAAATAACATAAGTTCTCTTCATGAATAAGAAAGAATAACACCCCTTACGGGTACAACAAATAATATCCTTTACCGTAAAAGAACTGGATATAAGAGTAGGGAAGTAGCAGAATACTTTTCTATAGTTTCTCTATAATTTCTCTCTCTGGAGTTTCAGTGAATTTGTAAGAAATAATGAAAGAATGAGATTCTATTTATAGGAGAATGGAAATGTACTGTGTAAGGAAAAATAATTGTGCAGATTTATTTCTTCAACCAAATACAATAAAGTCAATCAACTAACCAATAAAATCACAACAAAAATTAAAATATAATACATATATATAAACACATGTTTTCAACTTATATATATCAATATTATATATACACCATTAAATTTTCTCCCCATAACCAACATCAATCCCCACCCCCACCCAATAATCAAATTCACTACACTCTTACACATCATCATCACTACTACTTTTCCACCATTTCCCACTCACAAACACATCACACACCTATCACTTTCACATATCATTTTCTTCCACTATATACTCAAAACACACATATACTTCAATATGTATACTCTTACATTTCCAAAATCATTTCCCAACACATATGGGCCCCACATGTGGCCCCACCTTTAAATAAATAATTTTCTCTGATTATTTTGAAAATGGGTAAATGGAGATTCATAAAATAAGCAAAACTTACACAAATACCTCATAAAAATCACATTAATAATTTTAACAACATTTATCACCTTTATTATAATTCACAATATTAATCGTCCGGTCGTTCCCGGAGAAAGAGGGCTTTCGATAAGGATTTCTCCTATTGGCGTGCGATTAGGTGACCAAACCTCTCCTTGGCGAACTTCTAGACATCGTTAATATTGCAATTTATAATATTAATAACTCTGTCATTTCAATTATTGATTTAATAATATATAAAATATCGACAATAATTGAATCAAATAACGTGAGATCTTATCAACAATTACTATAGCAATAATTGAACAAAAGCGAGTGACTTCTCACGTAAGCATTAATAATCAATCACAGTGTGCTACTATGCAACCACGGCGTATTCTTGTACTTTTACTACTAAGAGTAGTTCAACAGTATCAACGGTAAAACTTCCGTCGTTATTTTCAATAAAATATTTTTGTCGTTTTCTCAATCCGACAATAATTCCGTTGTGGGGTCCACCAATGATTGTGCCGTCGTACGAATATTCCCTGTCACAAAGAATATTCCCCGACCAATCAAATATTATATGACAACTTGCATACTTTACAAAATTTTCAAATACTACCCACAACTATAACATTATCTCAAATCCACACCTTAATATTCAAAAAAATATTTCGAGAAATTTAAATCTTTATTTATAAAATCTGGGGTCTCACATCTGGTCCAAGGATGCTCCCACTCTTTTGGTATCCACAACATGGCACAAATAACCTACACACCCCTTTCTTAACATCTTTCTAGCTTGTGTCATCGATAGACAACAAAAGCGTCTCAGTGATTTACTACTGTAGAACACTACCTTGGTTTTCTTAGAAAGCCGAAGGTTCAAACTTTTCCTATGGCAATCTATTATAGCCTTATGGTTAAACCAATCCATACCAAGAATTACATCAAATTCTTTTAACCTTATCGGTACCAAATCTACCGATAACTTATTACCTCTAATATCTACACAACAATCCTTATGAATATGTTCAATTGGGATTATATCTTCGTTTGCTACCTTAACGTCTAAAGGTATTTCTAACTTTTTAGGGATTAATCCTAATCGCTTAGCAAATTCACATGCTATAAAAGAACAAGTAGCACCCGAGTCAAATAACATATAAGCATTTATTTCATTGACTGAAATGATACCTGCTACTACATTCGATGATGAAACTGCATCTTGGACAGTCATATTAAACGTACGGGCTGAGGGTCTACCCACAGATGGTGTTGGTCCAGTAATGGCTAATTTACCACTACCAGAAACCTTATTTCCCTCTAACCCTTTCTTCGGGCAATTTCTTGCCATGTAGTCCAACGATCCACAAACAAAATACCCATAATTTTTCTTAGGGTTAGGACAGTTGGGTGATAAATGTCCCTCCTGCCCACAGTTGTAACAAACTGATTTCCCCTTTAAACAAACTCCCAGATGAGTCTTTTCGCATGTCTTGCATGCCTCCATCCTACGTTTAGGATCTCCTTGTTTCACCCCAGTATTCCCAGGGTTAAAGCTCTTCCTCTTAGGCATATTGTCACTACCACTGGCAACTTCTGCCTTATTTCCTCCCTCTACTTTATTCTTATTCTTCTTTTCCTTGTGGTACTGAGACCACGCCTCACCACCACCTTCAGCTATTATTGCCTTTTCTAGAATGGTCCCGTAGGAAGCACTCTGAAACACCGAAATCCTACTATAGAGCCAGGGTTTCAAGCCCTGCTCAAACCTACGAGCCTTCCTCTCTTCTGTGTCCACTTGATGTGGAGCAAATCTTGCCAATTCATTGAATTTGGCGGCGTACTGGGGAATTGTCATATCCCCTTGTTTAAGTTCCAAGAACTTAATCTCCATTCTACATTGCATGCTAGTAGGGAAGTAGTTCTCGAAGAATACCTTCTTAAACTATTCCCATGTAACTGCCTCTGTTCTAGCCCCACCCTGGTGAGCCTCCCACCAGTAGTTGGCCTCCCCTTTCATCATGTAAGTCGCAAAAGAAGTCCTTTGCACCTCACCTATGTTTGTGATAACAAAAGCCTTCTCTATCTCTTTCACCCATGTCTGGGCCTCTAAGGGGTCCGTCGTTCCTCGAAACTCCAGAGGACCCACACTCTTGAATTCTTTAAAGGTAGTTGTTCTAGCTACCCTAGGTGCTACTGGAATTCCTCCCCCAACTTGGTTAAATGCTGCCGTCAATAAATTAACGAACTCTTGCATAGGGTTATTAGGACCCCCTTGATTTTCATTATGTGACTCAGCCTCTTGGTTACGTTGTCTCCTTCTTGGCGGCATAATTCTGATTAACTAAATAAAGTTTCATTATTATCTAATTAACTACTTAGTTATCATTCTCAAATAACAACTCATACCATAACAAGCACATTAAATAAAAACTTCATTATATTAATATGCTTTCATAGTCAAAACTATTTACACTTTGGTTCCATAGCCAAAAAGCTAATACATTACTATCCCGTGATTTACTTCTACAAAAATTGGGATTTACAAAAAGACTACCCTTTAATTATACAAAAGAGGGTTTTACGTCACTACACATATACCAAAAAGATCTAATGATCTACTAACACTGTCGTACGACATTCTCATGTTTCTGATTTGCTAAAATCGAAACAATATCTCGACTAATCGTATGTCGAGTCTGCCCTGACTCAATAGAATAACAAGCAATTTTCAGCTTGAAATCCTCGTGAGCACATTCATGGATGTACGACATCCTAGCAATCTTCTGGTCTTTTTCAACCAGTTTCTTTCGAAGCTCTACGGCCACTTCCTTATAATCCCTTGCTTTATCCGTTATTAGCACTTTCTCGTCGCGCTCTGACTCAAAATCTACCTCTGCAGATTCTTTCGCGTCATATAGGGCGATAATCTCCTCGTTATGTGTCTGCACCATAGTGTGCAGATGCACATTCCT
Organism: Panax quinquefolius; assembly: GCA_020205615.1. Lineage (NCBI taxonomy): Eukaryota > Viridiplantae > Streptophyta > Magnoliopsida > Apiales > Araliaceae > Panax > Panax quinquefolius. The sequence goes on along the minus strand of CM035153.1, from coordinate 101,183,056 downwards.
ATCAAGCACTGCCAGATACAATGATCTCATTGTATCTAGAGGTGTTGACTCCTAAGTAGGTACCACCGTATTAATCGATGTTACCTCCATATCCTCCTCCACATCTATCATCATATTCAAATATGATGCTATTCCCATTTTTTCCTCAGAGTAATCCTCCCCAGACATGTACTCTTCAGGATCATAATCTTCTAGAACCACTATTGGTACCTCCGCCACTGGCATATGTACTATTTCCACTTGGTTCACTGACTCTTCATTTATCACTTGAATGTCTCTATGCATCAAGCTATCGTTTAACATCTACAAAACACATAACATGTTGATTAGTACATAATACACAATAGTATAAGCACAAATCACATTTAATTTATTTAGGATTAATTTCCATCTTTTAAATCTTTCGGTACTGAGTTTTCTCAATACCTTATTAATTTATTTGACTTGAGTTTCTTTCTTCGGACTTTACCTTTCTTACGAGGTTATTAGCCTAAGGTTCTTCCCCCCTTAAGTTTTATAACCTAATGCTTTGATACCAACCTGTGGCGCCCCCAAATTCAGGTATCTTCCAACCCGACATATGGTGCTATACGGTACTCATAACTATACAATCATTCCATTGAAAACACAACATAATGAATGTAATTACTATCTTCTTATTACAATCAAAGTGAAATCCTTTCCCAGGTTCATAAACCAATTACATCATTCGTTGTTCTTAAGTATATTACATACAATCATACTAATCTATTGCAAGATGGTTAACTATCCATCTTAGCCTTGCCCTTATTTCTCTTAGCATTCTTAGTATGCTCGACTTTAACTGCAATCATATAATTCACGCAAGAAGTGAGCATAACAAGCTTAGCAAGTCTAACAAAGAAAAATATCAATACCACATTCGTGAATTATATGAAAATCTTTCATAACTAAACAAATAGTCATGAAGTATTACGAAACATTAATATTTAACAATTTATAACATCAATTCTCAAAGTATATAATAGTTTAGGAATTCTAAACTGGTCGAAAGACCGTGAACAGTATCTTTCTATTTTCATACTTGAAAAGGACATCACAACACTAAGGATGTACATCCGACATTACTTACGAGCACTTCTAGGTGATCAGCCTATAGTACTCTATATTGATCAACATTCATCCGTTAAACGTATTTACGTTTAAGTTTTGGCAAACTCGCGTGCCCATCAAATAATCGATGAAAAATACTTTTGTTTGTTGATAAACAAACCTTCCTTTGAATCCGTACCATATACTTGGCATAGGATAGCATTATCATTTTTATATAGAAAGATATGTATACAAATCAATCTATATCTTACAAATAGTCTAGCCGAACTAAAATTGGCATTGACCCTTTCTTTAAAATTATTCATGCAATTCAGTATAATGAATCACAGAAAATTTGACTAACACGAAGGTTAGACAAGCGTTAAGAAAACTTTCCTTCAGGCATCTTCAATTAATTTAATCGACAGTTCTCAGCCTTTACAGAATCTACATGATATATTCATATAGCACACTATAATTAGCTACCAAACAATCAATCGCATTGTTTCTACCAACTTCTTTCTCTTCTATGTCTTAGTTGACTTTATTTCATTAATAATGTCAATTCGACTTACTATCCTTCATCTTGGCTTGTTAACGTTCTTACGTTACTAACTGAACTCAATCATCATTGATGAAGTACCAATGTCAATTACCATTCACGGTTTATTATTAACACTTCCGAATCTAAATAACTCAAAATTCACTTCTAAGTTCATTTTCGAGCGTTCGTTAAACGCTTTCGAGCGTTCAATATTCGTTTTCTTTGTTTTAAGTCGGAATCCGACGATTCTTGAGCCCACGACTTTTAAATACCCTATCTCATGTGTTGACATTTAAAACCAACGTTTTCAAATCCCACGACAACTTTTGACTACTAATCCGGAATTTCTACGTTTTCGACGTTTAACGTCTAATTCCGTAAAATTTGCCATACCTTCGTTACTAGTGTTCTATATGCCAAATCAAATGGAACACTTCATTGATTTCATATCTACATCCTAACCAAGCAAGATGCACATATGTAATAGTGATGGTGTTCAATTGTTCATCACCAATCAAATTCATCAAATGATATTTCCTACGGTTTTAACTTACGTAAACCCTTACGATTTTCATTTACACATGACTTATAATGGTTTTATATATTCCAAGCCATCCTTATTCCTCCATAAGAGGCATGCTCCACCAATGTATGATTCTTTATAACTAAGAAATCAAAACGGATGGAAAACTATTATTAAGGAATATTACCTTTACGATCTTGGTGTTCTTGTTAAAAACTCTAAGGTTTTTGCTTCAAAGTGATATGTTCTCTTGATTCTGGCTATTTCTCTCTCTCAATATAAGTGGAATGACTCTTGAAAAACAAAAAATAACCAACTTAAGCTTCTCTTTTATAGGCAACCAAATGGAGGGCAAAATGGTCCTTTCTTCCACCTCCTTACTATTCACTACTTCATCACCAAGTAAAATACTTGCTGATAAAGTAGATCACTTTACTTGGCCACCAAGTGGCAGGCCCATATGCCCATGGGTCATCCCCATGGGTTTCCTCATGGGTTTTACCTATTCGGTGACCCACCGGTTTGACCCACGATTCGGTTTCTTGGATCGGGCTTAATTAAACTAAACGCTGGGACTTGACTTGGGCTTAACCACTTAATTCATTGGGCTTAAATACTCAATTGCTTGGACTTGACATAATCCAAACCCAATTGAATCATTTTAAGTCTTCAACTCTAATTCCATAATACCAATCGTATTCTACACGTATATTTCACGTATTCTCTTCGTATAATACTCATACGATAATCGTATTATACTTCGTATTAAATCTTCACACTATACTCGTATACTAAATAGTATCACACTCGTATAATGCACACATAATCATTATCGTAATTCGTTATACGTATCTCATTTCCTTCCCGGAAATCATTCTTCTCAACCCTTAGATTTTAAGTCTGCAGGCGAAAACTTCGTTTGCCATAAATGAAATATTATTAGATATTCCATCACATCTTCATATTCTATCATTACACGTTTCTCGGAATTTCAAACTGAATTCCAGGGCCAAAACGGATGAATAATGTTTTTACAAAAATTTCTCGGAAAACTTTTATTTTCGTCTTGGAAATTCAAAACAATTAATTCTAGCACGTAGCCAGAATACTAACCACATCCGCACATTCTAGGTCATAGAATGACCTTCACATAGCTTACTCACATAATTAATCAATTAAATTCATTTAATTCACATAATCAAATAAAAATTTAATTCTCATATAAAATCTGATTTTCTCGGGCGTTACAGCTACCACGTTTGCTTTTCCAAGATGGTATTGAATGGTATGATCGTAATCTTTCAACAGCTCGAGCCAACGTCGTTGACGCATGTTGAGTTCTTTTTGGGTGAAGAAATATTTGAGGCTTTTATGATCCGTATAGATCTCCACTTTCTCCCCATACAGGTAATGCCTCCAGATTTTAAGCGCAAAAACGACTGCTGCCAACTCTAGATCATGAGTAGGATAATTCCTCTCATATTATTTGAGTTGTCGTGAGGTATAGGCTATGAATTTCCCATGTTACATGAGAACACATCCTAATCCTCTACTTGAAGCATCACTATAGATGACAAATCCCAGCGAACCAGATGGTATTGTCAGAACAGGTGCTGAAATGAGTCTCCTCTTGAGTTCTTGAAAACTCTTCTCACATTCCTTGCTCCAACCAAATTTTGTATCTTTTCGAGTCAGCTGAGTTAATGGAGTAGCGATTCGAGAAAATCCTTCCACGAATCTCCGATTATAACCAACTAAGCCAAAAAAACTATGTACTTCGGTCATTGACTTAGGTTGCTCCCAGCTTTAAATTGCTTCAATCTTTGATAGGTCAATAGATATTCTATGATTTGATATCACGTGCCCAAGGAATGCAACTTCCTCAAGTCAGAACTCACATTTCTTCAACTTGGCATATAACTTGTTTTTAGGAAGCTTTTGGAGTACCAACCTCAAGTGTTGCTCTTGATCTTCCCGAATTTTGGAGCATGTGAGGATGTCATCAATAAAGATAACCACAAAATGATCCAAATATTCCTTGAATACTCGGTTCATCATATCCATGAAGGCAACAGGAGCATTGGTCAATTTAAAAGACATGATTAGGAATTCATAATGCCCGTACCGAGTTCTGAAAGTAGTCTTTGGAATGTCATTGATTTTAATCTTTAACTGATGATATCTGGAATGAAGATCGATCTTTGAAAAGAATTTGGCGCCTTGCAACTAGTCAAACAGGTCATCAATGCGAGGTATCGGGTACCTATTTTTGAAGTTAACATGATTTAACTCCCGATAATCAATACAAAGTCGCATAATTCCATATTTCTTCTTTACGAATAGAACAGGAGCACCCCAAGGAGACGTGCTAGGATGAATGAAACCGATGTCTAACATTTCCTATAGTTGGGTTTTTAACTCCTGAAGTTCAATGGGAGCTATTCGATATGGGGCTTTCGAAATAGGTTTTGTACCGGGTTTAAGGTCGATACAAAATTCGATTTCATGCTCTGGGGGTAGGCTAGAAAGTTCTTCAGGCAATACGTCAGGAAATTTATTAACAATAGAAATATCATTCAAATGTGACGTATTTTTGTTTAAATTTGTGACATGGGCTAAGAAAGCTTGACATCTGTTTTTCAATAAATGAATAACTTTATGGCTTGATATGAAAGTGATTGACTTTACTGGTTTGGTTGCTTGAATTCGTATAATAGGTTGGTTAGGAATATGAAAGCTAACAACCTTACGAAAATAATTAATTTTAGCATTATGAGTAGTTAACCAATTAATTCCTAAAATCACATTGAATGCAAGTATTTTCAAAGAAATAAGATCGACAGGTAACGTGCGGGTGCCAATTTGAATCAAACAAGACTTATAAACAGTGGATGTAATGAAGGTTTCTCCCAACAGAGTTTCAACAGATAAGTCAAAGTCTAATTTTTCCAAAGTTAAATTTAAACGTTGAGCGCAAGTAGGAGAAATAAAATAATGAGTAGAACTGGTATCAAATAAGGTATAGACTTCGCAAGAGTTTATGATTAACTTACCCGTGATAACTTTGTTTGGGTTCCTCACTTTTTCGGAGGTCACGACAAACGCTCTCCATTAAACTATCGGCTTTGACTTCTCTGGGACGGCCTTTGGTGCCTCCATCCCAGCTGGACTTGACTTCACTGCATGAAAAAATTGGGTTAGGTGACCTTCTCTTCCATAATTATAACATGTTTTGGATTGCTGCGTACAATTTAGACTGATGTGTCCCTCCCCTCTACATTTGTAGCATACGATCGGTGATCGTTCTCCTTCCTTGAAAATGGGTGTTGGTGTTGTTGTCTTTCCATCATTATTGAATCTCCTCTTCTTGAAATTTCCACTTCTATTTGTCTTGGCCAGTGTTACCATTTCTGGTATGTTGTTTTCCTCCGCGTTTGTTGTTACCGCTTCGATGACTGCTACCACTGCTATTATCGTTTTGTCGGCTGCTCTCTCTTGGTTGGGTTGACTCAGTATCACGCTCTAATAATTGAGCCATATTTACAACATCTGAATACAAATACAGTTTGTGAGAAATGAGGTATTAACGTATTTCAGTTTTTAAACCTCGCAGAAACATTCACGTCATTCTCTCCTCATTATCAACCAAATGGGATGCAAACCGGGACAACTCGACAAACTCAGCCTCGTACCACGACACGGTCATATTGTTTTGCTCTAGCTTGATGAACTCCACCTCCTTCATGTGATGAATACTTTTATGAAAGTATTTGTCATTGAACAGTTCTTGAAACTTCTCCCAAGACATCTTGAGTGTGGCAGGCTGAGTACGTTTTACAAATTTCCACCAGTAATCTGCCTCTCCTCGCAACATGAAGGTGGCTAAGGGAACATTTTTCCCCTTGGTGCATCCCAAGACATCAAATATTTTGGTTATCTGCTTTATCCACGTCTCTGCCTTAAGTGGTTCTGGCTTTCCCAAAAACTTCGGTGATCCCAGCTCCTTGAACTGCTTAGCAGTGACCATCCATGAGTTGTCAGTGTTTCCACCTGCATTTTGGATAGGAGTCTCTCTCGCCTGATGTTGCATGAATTGCAGAAAGCCTCTAAACATCCCATTGTTCATCATTTGGTCGGTGTTGTTGTGTATATGATGATTATTACCTTCATGATGCATATTATCCTGGTTATTGATCATCGGTGACTTAACGGTCTCATGTGTTCCATTGCGTATCTCAATATTCTCAAATGTCATTTTCAAACACTGCCACAAAACAACGGTTAATTAAAATGCCACCTATTATCCCTATATTCTGACCGATCAATTAAATAACAAATAAACTTAGGTAGGTCATACTAGCGAAGGATTTACCCATCTCTCCCCTCCTAGTTCTAGCCTCATATCTTAGCCAAGGATCCTATCCCTAAGCTTTGATACAAACTGTGACGCCCCCAAAATAGGTATACATCACCCATTCTGAGTCGCCAAATATATGGTACAGAATTTAAATACAAACTTAATTATACAACTGTCGTGTAAAAATACAACAAAACATAACTGAGATTTTTGACATGAATATTGTCTTCTAGACAATATCCAAACTCAAATGGAGTCCTCATTACAATTATTCTCACACTATTTTATAAAATAGTGAGGACTACTAAATCCACCATCTCGGACCATCACTCCATTCCCCGACTAGTCCCGGCTACGTTCTCATTTCCTGAAGAGAACTATAAAAGAAAAAGGGTGAGCTCAACTAGCCCAGTAAGAAATATTATGACTAAGATAATGCAGAATAAATTATCGTTAGCCATCAACAGTGTTAAAATGATAGAATACAATAAACAACAAGTTTAACTGCAGCGGAACAAGCAATCCATTAGAAGAGTCAAGTAGAGCATGATATCTACTATCTTCTATGATTTAAAAAGTTTATCATCAATTTTATCGTTGAGACTCAGCTCAATAAATAATCCACATCACTAAATTATCCATGCACTACGGGTCAATGATATTCATTAGTATCACATCCACGAGTTATTCATGCACTACGGGTCAAGGATAACCGTGTTATCACCAATGGTCATGAATGAGGACTTTTATCACATCATTTGTAACATTACAGGTTATGATTATACCGAATAATCCCTGGCCATAATCATACCAATCAACAGTCCATCTATGCACTGCGGGCCAAAGATGACTTTCATCACAATATAATCACGGGGATGATGACAATGATATAAGAATTCAATTAAATAAAAGCAAGGATAAATTTTAAAGATTTATAATCCAATTTATCCATAATTCAATAATGTCCAAATTGTCAACATGATACTGCTTTGTGGTGTAAAATTCAAGAATAATATTTATCAAAAATGATTTGGACCGAAAAGAAATCAATTTTTTGTCATGAATAGTACCCCGGGTGAATAGTACCTGAGTAAATAGTACTTCAGGAATAGTACCCCGTGAATAGTACCCCGACATGAAAAGATTAAAAATTATCAAGAATGCTCAGAATAATATTTCCATGAAAAGACACTAGATGAAGCGCAAATTTCAAGGATATTCTACTAATTTCAAGGAGTATAGAAGCAATACTTTAACAAAATGAGTGTAAAATTCGGAATCTAAAACGAAATAATATTACTTACATACTACAGAGTATGGAAGAAAATATTATTTCTTACGAATATTGAACAAAAATAACATCCCTTACCTTAAAAAGGAGAGTATTCCAACTGGTATAGCGGGGATATTCTTGAAGAAAACTTACATTGTTTTCTACACTCAAAGCTTCTTTAAACTCTAAAGAAATATGCTCAATATTATAGAAAAAGAATTCTCTAATTTTGGTGTGATTTTTAATTCTAAACTAAGCATTCTATTTATAAGAGAATAGAAGGATACTATTTGGATGCACAGTAAAGGAAAAATCACAGACTACACAGTAAGGAATCACGGGTTTCGGCTGAAATTTCTGATTTTACTATGCAGTTACTATGCAAACACTATGCAGATACTATGCAAATACTATACATAATAAGATATAATATATTCTATTTTTCATAAAAAAATAAAACTTATTATAATATATATATATATATGAAAAATAAAACTGAGATAACTTCTACTGACAGTTTTGAAAAATAGGTAAGTGTGGATCCAAATAATAAGCCAAATTTACAACAAATACTTCATAAAAATCCCATCTATTTATCTCAATTCACTTGGCTTCACAAAACACATTTTTGAGAAATAATTATTCATCAATAATATAAGGCTTAAATATAATTTACTACCCTAAACTATAGGTCCTATTCCACTTTGGTGATTCACTTTTCAATTTTGTCAATTAGATGATTGAACTATTAATTTTTTCCACTTCTATTTAATTTGGTTTGCCACGTCAGAAATTGCTGATGTGGCTTGAATACATGGCATGTTAGTGTTTATGTGTTAAAATTGAGTCATATTTCAAATTTTCTTTTATTATTATATACAAGTAATAAGGGTAAAATAGTAATATAACAAACTAATTTTTACAATTAAGTAAATTAATAATAAAACAAAATAATAATCCTAATATAATTCAACCCATACTCTCTCTCTCTCTCTCTCGTTTTAGATTTTTTTTTTACTGAATACCCAAAATCAAAATGATAAGTCAAAGCTTTGAAGAAGAAGTTCAATGGCCAAAATCAATCTTCTCACCACCAATATCTTTCCTTATCGTTGATCGTTCACTGAAATCTTTCGTGGACCCCTTTATATGCCGACGCCATCTTTCGATCCTTCAACTGTGAAGAGCACGGTACAGAAATTAACGACCACAATCTCTCCCTTCAAAGATTTATGGGACAAACAGAGAGATGGAGATTCGAGAAGAGGTTTTAATTTTCAGATTTGAGATTTTAGAGTTTTCCTCTTTTTTCTTCTTCTTTTTTGATTTGAGATTTGATATTTAAGGTTTTTCTAAAAAAATTTGCTCCTTTTTTGGCTGTGGGCGATTATAAATTTTAGGAAAGTATAAACAGAGAGATGGAGATTTGAGAAGAGGTTTTAATTTTAGATTTGAGATTTGATATGTAAGGTTTTTTAAAAAAAAATTTGCTCCTTTTTTGGCTGTTCGTGATTAAGAATTTTAGGAAAGCATAAACAGAGATGGAGATTTGAGAAAGAAGTTTTAATTTGAGATTTGAGATTTTAGGGTTTTCCTCTTTTTTTTCTTCTTTTTTGATTTGAGATTTGATATTTAAGGTTTTTCTAAATTTTTTTGCTCCTTTTTTGGCTGTCGGCGATTATGAATTTTTTGGATGTCGACAATAATTATGGATTTTGAATTACAGACCTAATTACTGGATTTGATTCTCACGATCTTGAACTTTTGAATATTTATCCAGAGTTGGTTTGTTAGAACACATTATAAATTGAATAATTATATGTGTTTCCATGTCATTTGTGCTAAAGTGAAATAATGTTAGTAATGTAGGTAAATTATGCAGTTGGAGTGGTGCGGCGATGGCGGCGATGGATTCTAATAATGGTGGTAAATCTAGTATGGTAGAGGTAGTGGCTACGAAAGCAGTGGTGCGGCGACGGCGACGATGGATTCTGCGGCAGTGTAGGCAGCGAGACTTTGTGAAAATTGATATGGTGGATTCGGTGGCTACGGAGAAGGAGGTCATCGAGAAGATGGTGGCGGTGGTTATGGTTGTGGCTGAAGTGAAGGCTGAGGTTGGCGGTGGTTATGGTGGTGGCCGGAGGAGGAGGTCGTCGGGAAGCAGCGGTGGTTGTTTTCTGCTTTTTGATGTTTTTGATTATATATTATTAATGTTTTTGATTATATATTATTAATGTTTGATAGAAAGTTATTTGACAATTTTAGCCTTTAATATATCATAAATATTTAATTAAAAATTAAAAAAATATTTTTTGTTACACATCAGCTTAATTATGGCCTACCAAGATAGCCACATCAGCAATTTCTGACGTGGCAGACTCAATTTGTTGTAATTGGAAAAAATTAATAGTTCAATCATCTAATTGACAAAATTGAAAGGTGAATCACCAAAGTGGAATATGAACTATAGTTTAGGATAGTAAATTATATTTAAGCCATAATATAACTTGCAATATTAACAACCAGATCATTCCCAGGAAAGAGGGGGCTTTCCGATAAGGATTTCTCCCTATCGGCGCGCAATTAGGTGACCAAACCCCTTTCCTCGACAGAACTTTCTATACATTATCAATATTGCAAATAATAATATGAATAATTTTGTCGTCTCAATTATTGATTTAATAATATAAAATATTGTGCAAATGATTTTGTGACAATAATAGAATCAATAATGTGATATACTATGCAGCAAATACTGTAGCGATAATTGAGTATAACTGAGTGACTTCTCACGTAAGCATCAAATACTGTGTGCTAGTATGAAACCACGCGTATTACTGTACTTTTACCACCAGGTATTTTAACAGTTAACGGTAAAAATTTCCCCGTTATTTTTATAAAAAGATATTTCAGTCATTTTCTAACTCCCATGATAATTCCGTTGTAGGTCCACTTAATGATTGTGTGTCCGTCGCATTTAATAGTCCATGTTAAAACGAATATTCCCCGACCAATTGAATATTTTATAACAATTTGCTTACTTTGCAAAATTTATAAATATTACCCACAACTATAACATTATATCAAATCCACACCATAATATTCAAAAATATATTTCGAGAAAAAACATAATCTTTATTCATGAAAGTTGGGGTCTTACATATATATATAAGTATTTATATATATACAAAAGTAGTAAACGCACCAGATATTATATGCAGGCCCAATCAAACAGAGTTTGATGAAAAGATATATATAAGTATTTTAACAGGTACCTCTTCATACGTTAAATCTTTCGCTATCTTATCTGGTTCTAATTCAATAATGTGATTCGAGTCTTCCATATATTTACGTAACATAGATATATGAAAAACATTGTGAACGATAAGGCGCCGAATATTATATTCGGGCTCAATCGAAGCATAGTTCGATAATATATATAAGCAGTAAAAAGCCACAGATCGACGATCTGGGCATACTCACAGAACACGACTCTCAAATTTAGTAGATATGTACATATACAGAAGTGGTAAAAAGCTTTAAAATTTGAAATATCTTAAGTGGGCTACCAAGAAGACTTCAGATAGCTTTTGACACCTGAAAGCTCGGTTTCCACTAGTTAAATTTTAGTATGTAGCAAAACACGAGCTTACAAGTGTTTAGAAAGAAGAATCACTTAGTTTAGAGTACTATAGAAGTGTTTATAGGCTGAAATGGACAGAGTTTTCTCTCATTTTTCTATTTTCTTCCTCTTTTAAAATGAGAAATCCAAGGCTCATATTTATAGATCGGGGAGCCGCGGGTCTAATTGCGGCAGCCGTAGGTCTACCTACAGTTGCTCGGGGTGCCCCTGGCTCTGCGAGTCCCGTCGTCTCAAAGTACGTGCACTCAGGCAACGCGTTGTTTGCTCGAACCTTCATAATTTTCAATCCGGGAATCCGATAAAGGCATGTTGTACCTTTTCAGAATGTTGTTGTCGAGAGCTACACAATGACATGAGATTAGAGGTTGTACGAAGCTGGGAAGATGGGTCCATGACCAGATCTTCATGTCTTCAAATTATATTCAGTGTGTTGTCTTGTGTAGTAATCACTCAGGATTTGAGCTATGGTTCTTGTGGGACACTTCTGTATGCAGTGTGGGTTTGAATGATGTTGAGACGACGTGAATGTAGTATCGAGGTGGCAAAATGATGAGTATGCCCCTAACCGGAGTTATCTCCGACTTTGCAAAGATGTAGCAATCGTTGCTCAGGGTTATCTCTGAGATTGGGTTGTCGTGAATGCTGAATGTCCTCAGGGTTTTCTCTTAGGTGCGCTAGACCTCCCAGTGTAAGATTCCGACTTTTATGAAATAAAAGTCTAATTTAATATATGAATATTATTCTAAAACTGTAAAATGTTAAATTGATAAATGGTCAAATGGACATTTAATAGGATAAATGAGCTAATAAAAGAGGATAAAATTTAACTATAATTGGTTTGGGCCCCATGGGCGGCTGAGTAATTAATATTAAGGGGGGGAAAAGAGATATGGGAGGAAAAGAGAAAGGAAAAGAAGGAGAATGAAACAAAAAGAAAGGAAGAAAAAGAGAAGGAAAGAAAAGGAAAAGAGAGAAAGAAAGAGATAACATTCTAACCCATTTCCACTCACGAAAAAATCAGAAAAATTAGAGAGAGAAGGAAGATAAGAGAGAGAGAAAAAAAGAGAAGAAGAATAAGAAATGAAGAAGGAAAGAAAAAGAATTTGATAAAGATGTAATTTTAAAATTCATAATTTATTTTTAGATTTAAGTTTTCATGATGAGATTTTGTTTATACTTGATTTAGATGATTTAAACTTGCATAAACATGAATCAAATAAGAGAAATCAAGAAATCAAATGAAAAACAAAATCTAGAAATTAAATTTTCAGAAAAATTAGTTTATACTTGTTTTTGTAAAATCCATCTCTTTGTGTATAATGAGTTAAGAGATGAGTCTTATGTTAAAACAAAGCCTGGGAAGTAAGATAAACATAGAAATTAGAATCACTCAAAAATTCGGTGTGGATATTTTATGGTGACTGTTTGAATGAAACTGGTACGAAGGACTCATAGTCCAAAAAATTAGTGTTCTTAAGCTCTATTGCGTGAGTTATAATTTTTATTCCGACCGTTAGATTGTTGTAATTTTTGAATATGTTATACATATATAAGTTGAGTATATATCCACAATTTTTGAACCGTTAAAGATTAATGTATGATTTGTTAGGAATTTTAAGAGGTGACTGATTCAGAATTTTTGTAGCAGAATTTTTTTTGTAAGCCTGTTTCTCTATTTTAGATGTTGAATTTGGAAAAACGTTTTTCTACAAAGTTGTAGAGAATTAAATTTCACATGGAAAAGACATAAGATTCGTAATTGTTTGATAAAAGGACTAATTATTATGAATTATTGAAGTTTTACGAATATTGGAATTTATAATTAAATTATCAAAAAAATTATTTGGGTTGAAATATTTTTACGAAATTCTTATAATATCGACTTAGAATTTTTGTAAATTTTTGATGAATTATTGAAAAGAAGAAGTAATTATTGTATTTTTAAACTATTTATAGTTAGTTTGAAAAGAGAAGAAATTCATAGAAAATTCTATGAATGATAAAAATTATGAAACTTGGTAAAAAATCTTATAATATTATTTTATAATTTATGGATAGTTTTGAAAAATTATTGAATAATATAAAAATTTATTGTATTTTTAAACTATTTATAGTTAGTTTAAACGTAGAGGAAACTTATAGAAAATTCTATGAATGATGGAAAATGATGAAATTTCTTTGAAAAATATTATAAATTTAATATTGATGATGTTTTAAAGATATAAAAGTATGTGGAGTTAGTATTTCTATTTTGAAGCTATTTAATGATAGTTTTTATAAATAGAAATAATTATAGAAAATTGTCGGATATGAAATGAAATGAACAGTTGTCAGGAAATATTCGTTTGGTCGGGGAATATTTCTTTTGTCGGGGAATATTCGTACGACGGTGCAATCATTGGTGGACCACATAACAGAATAATTGTCGGATATAGAAAGCGATAGAAATAACCTTTTTATAAAAAAATAACAGCAAAGCTTTTACCGTTAAATTGTTGAAATACCTAAAGATAAAAATACAGTAGTACACGGTATTCCACAATAACACATGGTATTGCACAGTGATTCATATTATTAATTCTTACGTAAGAAGTCACTCAATATTTATTTCAATAATTTCCACAGTAGTTATTGCACAGTAACTCATATTACTTGATATGATATATTTAGACTTATTGGCAATATTGTGAGTCTATGTTGATAATTGTGAATAATGGTTCAAAGAATGAAAAAGGGTGTTGATTAAAGATAAGTATGATATGCAGATGTTTGTTCAATTATTTTCTTTTTACAAAAATACGTTTGGCAGGACTTGTCGACAATCTACTTTTTTTAAAGTAATATGGACCACAACTCTATTATTGAGCAAATTTTGTTAAAACGTGTACAAGTTGGTTTACTTTTCTCTATGGGACCATAAATTCCACTACCATTATTTTATACAGCTCATTTGGTTATATTGTCAAAACGTGTGTGCTAATTGTTTCATCAATTTTCTTTATAAATAGGTTGCCTGGTTGAACAATTAAACACACACCATCACTATACCAAAAATATAAAATTCTTTTACTACAATATTCCGAGTATAATATTGTGAGTATTTTTTTTTAGTGTAAGGTTACTCGAAGTGTAGATAAGGAATGCAAACATTGTTTAAGTTGATCAATTTCACAGAAAGCATAATCAAATCACATGCTAAGGTAAGGGGTATCATTTTTATGGTAAAAGGGATATCTTTTTCTTTCATACTCCATATTATGGTAAGATATTATTATTGTTTCTTCAGCTTATCATTAAATGGTGAAAAGTTTTGAAATGATTAGAATATCCTTAATAGTTTGTGCTTCATATAATATCTTGACCTAAATCTTTCTGTTCAGTTTTAAGTTATTATATTTCAGCTGGGAACTTCACATTTACTTGAACTTTATATTCTATTAGGAATTTTAATCAATTTTCTAGATATCATGTTGGCAATTTGGACTCTGGATAATTAAGTTAAAAATTACTAAGATTTATTTTATCTTATTATTCTGATTATTTCTGTCCATTCATTATATATATCATTGTCATTATCCTCATGCTTATATTGTGGTGAAAGTCATCTTTGGCCCGTAGTGCATAAATGGATTGTTGATTGGTATGATTATGACCAGGAATTGTGTATTGGTATAATCATGAACTGTAATGTTACAGATAAATGGTGTGGTAAAAGTCACCTTTGGCCCATAGTGCAAAGATGGACTGTTGATTATTGGTTATACAGTTGTATATCTTTGGCCCGTAATGTAAAGATGGACTATTGATTATTGGTTCTACAATTGTATATCTTTGGCCTGTAGTGCAAAGATGGACTGTTGATTTACAGACAAATGATGTGATAAAAGTCATCTTTGGCCCGTAGTGCAAATATGGACTGTTGATTATTTGTTTTACAGTTGTATATCTTTGGCCCGTAGTGCAAAGTTGGACTGTTGATTATTGGTTTTATAGTTGTATATCTTTGGCCCGTAGTGCAAAGATGGAGTGTTAATTATTGGTTTTACAGTTGTATATCTTTGGCCCGTAGTGCAAATATGGACTGTTGATTATTGGTTTTACAGTTGTATGCCTTTGGTCGTAATGCAAAGATGAATTTAATGGCATAATTATAAACATAAACTGTGAATTGGTATAACCACGAGCTTTGTGTTTCAGGTAAAAACAGGTGATGAAAGTTCTCTTTGTCTTGGGTACAATGAAGAACTATTGATTGGCGTTATAGGAATAAAATATTGATGATGGACTTTTAATTTGGAGAAGATAGTATACATTATGTTCTACTTGACTCTTCTAATGGATTGTTGATTCCGCTACAATTATGGTTAAAAACTTTTATCATCTACCATATGTTCTAAATATCTGATTTATTATTGATGAAGGCTATTGATAATTTAATTATCTTAAGTCATGATATTCTTTATTAAGCTATTTGTGCTCACCCTTTTTGCTTCACAATTCTTTTTAGGTAATAAAAGTGTAGTTGGGACTAGCATAGAGAACATAGGTATACAATGGTGTTTCAAATTAGTCGAAATCCTAGTCAAGTTATGAAACGGTGTGGCATAATAATTGTACTGAGGACTTAAAATGTGTGTGTCGTATTTTATACATCATTTAATATTTGATTTTGGTGAACAACAATAGGGTGTTGAGGACTCGACTTTGAAAGCGTTAAAAATACACCACATTAGAATGAAGAGGACATAAATCTTCTCATGTTCCTTTGGGGACTTGAAATATTTGCTACTGTATTTTATATGGCATTGTAATAATTTGAGTATGAATATTTTCGTATTATATACGTTTTAATATTTGTATTGGAACTCACAGCTTATGTTTTATCGTATTTTGCACGACAATTTAAATGTAGTAATAGGAAAGTTCACGGTAGTAGTGTTGTTTCTAGTGACCTAAGATGGGTTGTGTGGACCTATTTTGGGGGCGTCACACCCGGGGTTATCTCTGGGGTTGGAACTGAGTGTCCCAGGGTTGTCTCCGGAGTTAGAACTAACTTCTTCGGGGTTATCTTTGGATTTTTAACTGCATCCCTCTGGGTTATCTACGAGGTTGGAACTGAGTGTCCCGGGGTTATCTTTGGGATTGAAACTGAGTATCCCGAGGTTGTCTCCGTAATTGAAAAATGCTTCCCTCAGGGTTATCTCCGAGGTTGGAACTGCATCTCCCGGGGTTTTCTCCGGGATTGAGCTGATTTGACTTCCAAGGTTATCTCTGGAAGACAATTTTGCCCTCTTCCAAGGTTAGTAACAAGAATGCAAAATTTTGAGTGTCTACAGTAGTCATAATAAGTTACAATCGCAAGTAAAATTTGAGAAGGTTTCATCATAGTCAAGTGCTTGTCTTTATTTGAAACCTTTTGCAACCAGTCGGGCCTTATAGGTCTCCACCTTACCGTCTGCTCCAGTCTGCCTCTTAAAGACCCATTTACACCCAATAGGCTTAATGCCTTCAGGTGATGAAACCCAAGTCCATACTTGGTTTTTATACATGGATTTCATCTCGAATTTCATGGCTTCTATCCATTTCTCTAAGTCTTTACTACTCATATCCTATTCATAAGTCAATGGATCATCATCATCTGTGATGCAAACCTCATCGTCATCCTCTATGTCCAAAAAGGTACGATTTCTCCGTTCAGATACTCCATTCAACTATGGTGTACCAGGAGGTGTCCATTGTGAGAGGATACCATTATCCTTGAGATGATTGAGAAACTCATTGCCTAAGTATTCACCTCCTCGATCTGATCGAAGAATCTTAATACTTTTGCCAGTTTACTTCTCAACTTCACTTCTGAACTCTTTGAACCTTTCAAATGATTAATATTATTATTTCATCAAATACACATATCAAAATCTCGATTGATCCTCAGTAAAAGAAATGAAATACGAATACCCTCCTCATGCATTTACTGCCATAGGTCTGTATACATATGTGTGTACCAACTCTAACAATCTTATAACTCTCTCTTTATGTCCGCAAAATGGAGATTTAGTCATCTTTCCCATGAGACGGGATTTACAAGTTGGATATGATTCAAAATAAAAGGACTCTAAAAGCCCATCTTTATGCAACTTGTTTAGTTTTGTTTCATTAATATGACCGAGTCTGCAATGCCATACGAAGGTATGATTCACATCATCCCTTTTTCTTTTATTAGTTTCTTCAATTTGCAAAATATTTTCATGTAAGTCAAGTATATACAATCCATCAATTAATCTACCATTTCGATACAAAATATTCACATTATAAATAGAACAACTATTGTTCTTAATTATAATATTAAAACCTTCCATGTACAATAATGGAATAGAAATAATGTTTCCTATAATAACTGGAACATAATAAAAATTTATTAAATTAATTGATTTTCCCGAAGGTAGTGCCAAACAATAAGTCCCTACGGCTAATTCAACAACCTTTGCACCATTCCCCACACGCATGGTGACTTCACCATTTGTTCATTTTTCTACTTTTGCTTAGACCCTACAAAGAATTATATATGTAAGAACCACAACCGGTATCCAATAACCAATTAGAACTTTGACTTACAGAAAAATAATTTATTTTAATCATGATCAAATCTGAATCTATAGCTGAAGCTTCTTCTAGCTTCTTTTACTTTTTCTTTGCAAGATAGTCATTACAATTTCTCTTCGAATGTCCTGACTTGTTGCAGTGAAAGCAAAATCCTTTGCTATTGGCTTCAATCTTTTTTTTGTCCTTTGGTTTCACCTTCCCTTTTGCATTCTTAGAATTTTTCTTATTTTTAAAAGATCATTTGGCCTTCTTTCACTTCCTGGAATAATCATCTACAAGCAACACTTGGTCTTTCTTCAATGGAAAGTGACTCTTAGCAGTTTTTAACATGTTAAGAAATTCAGGTAAACTAACATCAAGCTTGTTCATTTGGAAACTCACAAAAAATTGTGAAAAAGAGTTAAGGAGTGATTGCAAGATCAAATCTTGACTAAGCTCACCATCCATGATAAAACCAAGTTGTTCTAGATGTTCAATTAGGTTGATTAGTTTTAGAACATATGTTTGCACTGTAGTGTCATCGATCATCCTAGATCAGAAGAGCTATTTAGATCTCTCAATTAAGCTGATCTATTTTGCTCACCATACAATTCCTTGAAGGGAAGCAGTATAGACGGTGCATCCATTTTCTCATGTTGATGATGTAACTCGTTACTCATGGATGCTAACATGATGCACTGAGCCACATGTGCATCATCTTGCCACTTATTTAAAGTAGCTAGTTTTTCCTTGGAGGCATCTTCTGCCATAGTTGCAGGTATAGGCGAGTTAAGGACATAAACTAGCTTTTTAGCTATGAGAATAATTCTCAAGTTCCTTAACTAGTTCGTGTAATTTGGTCTGGTTAATTTGTTTGCATCAAGTATGATTCGCTGTGATAGTGAATTAGCCATTTGTAAAATTTTATAGGTTAATTAAATTTAACAACATTAGCATGTGTTCTTTTATTAATCATTAGAATAATTTAGGTCTTTATTAAAATGGTGTCTCCCACTATTTCTTTAAACTATATAACCCACTTTTATATATACTTCGATAGATTTTGTATGGGTTACTTTGTAAAAATTGCAAATGAGAAAGGATCTAATTACAATAAATATACAGCCCTACGTGTGCATAATAAACTACATATTTATTCAAAAGGTAGAAAACTCTTGTCTATTATATCTTCATGTAACTCCTTTTATTTATTTTGCCTCTTAGATTATAAAGGTCAAGTGTGTGCACATCCGAACTAAAATAATCTAAGTTAAGTTAGACCCATCATTTCCATATAAGTGAAGTGAAAAATGCAGCCCTTGTGTGTGCACAACAAAATAGCATTGTTTAATTCCTTATAAACAACATCCAATGTAATAAAATAACATCTCAAATATTTAATCCTTGCCTTGTATGTGCACAACAAACTCATATTAAATATTTGATACTCTATTGTTTTACTATGCTAGAAGGCTATGTTTGACATTCTCCAATGTCTTTGAATGTACTCAACTTAATATATTATCTTTTTAGGTTTTTGTTATTAATTAGTCTCATCTTGATTAGCGCACATGCAAATATATATAAAAATGTGCGTCATATTAAACATACATCATCATGTATAATAATATATTTACTATATAATTAGCATGCATATGTAGAATACTATATTCTACCAGGGATGATTATGGACTTAATTCTAATTTGGTTCATTGGAGGCATCATGAACCAAAAGTGCAAACCTAGGGTGTGTAAGTGTAACGTCCCCAAATCTGAGTCCTAAATCACCACGAATCTGGTATACTATTTCTATAACTATTGCGAAAGATATAAACATAAATTGTTTATACAATAAACTTACACACTTTTCCCCAAGGTCGAGAACCTTCACTTAATACACAGTTCATAACTTATTTGACTTACAACAACATTATTATACAATACTTATACAAATTTAACTGTACACATAAACTTAAAGCTGGATATGTCTTTAACTTTTCCTTGAATTCGCCTTAATCTGCAATGTTTATCATGATATAGCAAGGGTGAGCATATTTTTGCCCCGCAAGTATAAATTTATTTGAGGATATATCATGATTGAAAGAGTTTGAATAATAAGATGGCTATAATTCAACAATATAGTTGTGAATTAGCACGAACAAACTTGCACAGTTGAAGAACATTTAACATGAACATATCGATTATATCTGGACCGAATGGTAATGAAGGTGATCAGCCTTTCATACCTGATTAATACATGCAATATGTACAGAGTACAATTTAACAATCCTTAGACATGGCAATCAGCAATGATTAACCACAAGTACATTTGAATAAACAACTCAAAGTTGAGTTAAGGAAGAACTTGCTTGTTTTGTTGATTATCGTTACACATTTTAATAAGCTTTGTTAGAAGGCCTATTATTGATAATATAGATCTCCAATATTATAATAATATCATCATAGTATAATATTATTATATATATATATATATATATATATATATATATATATATATATATAAAAATAATCCTAAACACATAACACATAATCCTATCGATCATGACACACCTAAGACTAAGTATCAAGTCAAACTATTTCAGTCTGAGTTGAATCCGACACAATTCTAACATCCCGACGGTCTAGTCAGACAATTCTCAAGTTTAAGTTCAATTAAACTCTGTCTAAATACTTAACAATTATTTTAGATTATTTTATTATCAATCAAAATAATTTTCATAGAAGCTTGTAATAATTTTTTAGATAATTATTAGCATTTATCATAATTTTTCAATCATTTATATCGTATTTATATTATATAAATACCACATTATTCTATTATCATTAATATTTATTTAATATTAAATATTAATGAGAATCTTATCATAATATTATAATATATTTATAATATCACAAAGTATTTTAATACTTTAATTTCTCATTTATATGATTTTTAAACCTTGAAATCCATTATCTTATAATTACTATTAATATTAAAATATTAATATTCTCATGGAAAAATATCAAAAGTTATATTTTATAACTTAAAATATTTTATAACACTTAAATCATTTTTATATGATTTTTAAAGCATTAATTCTAATTTTCCATAATTTATTTAATATATTCATTAAATAAATTAATCACCATTAATATTAATTTATTAATGAAATTCATTAAAAATATCAAAAGTTAATAGAAATAACTTAAAATATTATCTAACACCATAATATAATTTTTCATGATTTTTCAAGTACTAAAATCATTTTTAAAAATTTATTTAATATTATAATTAAAAAATTAAATACCATTAATTTTCCAAAATATTAATATTTATGAAATATATTCAAAATTATTAAAAACCCATTTTTAGGCTTTAAAATAATTTTTAAGAATTTATTATATATTTTTTTATAATTAAAAACTATTTTTCTATTTATTTAATAAAATAAATATTTTTGGAAAAAAAAAGTGTCACTAAATGGCCCTATAGCGACAGAACCCTAACTATAGGTGTTCTTGAGCATGTCAGAACCTTTAAAGGCAGTCACAAAGGGTGCTATGTTTGCCCACTCACAGATCATAGATCTTTATGTTTGTGGGATTTCTAAAGTGTTAGGATTGTAGTACTAATGTAATACTACAATCCCAATCAAGTTTCATGACAATCCTACATCATAACAGAAAGAAATAAGTCTCCAAAAATCATATCATGCTTGTTCTTCATTTTCTAGGTTACCCAGAAATGAAGAATAGTGCAGGGTCATTACTTTGAGCCTTTAAATCTTTGTTTTCCAGGCTTTCTTTGTGTGTTTTATTGGTCCAATTGTGTAGTTCTTGTGTTAAGGAACAACAACAAATCATCAGATCAACTTAACAACATCACCAACGTAAGATCTGGACTGGTCAAACTAGGCGAGAAAAACTATTCTTGGACATTTCTGGAAAACCCAGAAATGTTCATAGGTAGACGGTCAACCTAGGTTTGACTTTGAATAACTTTGATTCTGTGAATTATCTAGGGGTTCTAGAGACATGAATTGGTAGCCTACATGTTAGTCTACCAATATATAACAACAACATGACCAAAATAACAAATCACAACAAGATCGAGCGCCTGCAAAACGTTATCAGACCATTTCTGGGTTTCTGGGCTGCCCAGAAACCAGATGGTCATGGTCGGTCAATGACCTTTGACCCTTAACTACTTTTGATCTACACATGATCTGGACTTAATTCAAGTTCCAAATCCAAGACCTTAAAACATACAACAAGTACAAACCTTTAAAACACTAAAACAATTAACATAGACAGATCTAGGAGACCTAACATTTGACTGTCAGACACAATTTTCTAGTTTTCCAGATTTGAGAAATCTTTAAATTCGTGCATCTAGATGTTATAGATATATGATCTAACCACCCAGATCACTATATGACACCCTTATACACAACTTAAAACATCAAACCATAACATATAACATAAGATACAAAATTTTGAAGTTTTAGGATTTATACCTATTTGATGTCCCATTTTTGATTCTGATCCTACTGATTTGATCTTCTCTTGTTAAGTAGTGATATTAGCTGGACTTAACACTCCCTTTCTCTCTCCATTTTCGAAATCTTAGTGAGAGAAAGTCTTGGTTCATATGAGAAAGAAAGTGAGTCTTTTTCCCTCTCTATAATCTATATAAATGATATGATTCAATGTATTTGGTTGCTGTGAAATGGCTGATGACTGTGTTATAGAGCACATGCTAGGCTAGGGTTAGGGCTAGGGTTGGTCACCAACCAATTATCTTGGCAGGATTTGCCATTCAACTTATAAAAATATAAAAAGGGCACAAAACTTATTTTGCTTCAAATTTTAATGCCCAAGTTGTCATTTAATCAAACCCATAGGGGTTGACCCTTAGGGTTTAATCTAAGGTTTTCAAAATTCAAATTTAGGATTTCCATATTAGGGTTTTCAAAATAGAAAATTAATATTTCAAACTTATAATTAGGATTCTATAATTATAATAAAATTTCCTAATCATAATTCAAACTTGCTAATTAGGATTAATATTTTCTAATTAAAATTGTTAATTTAGCAATTAAGGACAAAATTATATATTAGGGTTTCTAACGAAACAATTAGGGTTTTTAATAATTAGGTTTTCTAATTAATAGGGTTTCAAGTAAATCATTAGGGTTTTCCCTAATTAGATTATAATTAATAACGTTTAAACCTTATACTAGCAATTGAATTCCCAAATTAAGGTTTTCAATTTCTGAATTAGGGTTTCAGATTCCCAGAATTGAAATTAGAGTTTCAAGAAACGGTTTCTAGGGTTTCTTATCATTCATTAGGGTTTTCTAACTGAACGTCGATATTCGACAATAAAATTAGGGTTTGACACTGATAAAATTTATCTGGTCAACCATTGACCCTAAACCACATATTGTACATATATAATACCATATACACAGAACATATTCTCGTATACCCTTAATCTTGAATAATTCACCACAAAAATTTTAAATTCACAAAATTCCTTCTCGAAAATCTCAAATCCATTCAAGTATTTTCTGTCTAGATTCTAATATTGAACCTTAAATTAATCAATTATGATTTTAAAATTTTTCTAAATTCTCAGGTTGTCACATTCACCCCTTCTTCTAAGAATTTCGTCCCCAAAATTCACCTTACACCTTACACCATACTGCTTACACCATTCATACACATCATTACCTGCTACCCAATACACCACTCACAAGAGTAAAAGTTTTCAAATATTGCTGAGGAGTTATATAGACTATTTGTCTATCATTTTCGCAAAGGTTTTATGGAAATTCATCCGCAAACCGTCATAACTTACGGACATAGAGGGTAATTAGCCCAGTATGCCCTACATTGGCCAAGTGCTGCTGGTCAGAACAATTTGTTCCTCTTATCTGCCTTAGGCGCATAAAATATTTTTGACCTCAGTCTTATTGGATTCCGCACCAAAAAATTTGGTTCGGGAAAATTTTCAAAGAACACTTAGAGTTTTCATAAATTTTGGTCTAGCGGAATCAAATAGCATAGACTCATATTAATAATTCAATTCAATCGAATTATTTAGGTATAGCCAAACGCCGTTGGCAAATTAAATTTATTTTTTTTGAAAATATTTTTGAGAATGACGTCATGATGCCGTACTGTATTAACAGTCCGTTTGAGGATGTCGTCATCGTATAACTTTGTCATAACACATCATACAATAGTGGAACAACGACTTTAGATCAAATTCACACTAAGTACTTATGTATTTATAACTCCATCAACTTTTTATCATCTCTGCACCAGGTTACATGGTACATGAGTGATAAATAAAAATATATTTTGATATTTCAAATCATTTGCGTCTAGCCGAAATAAGTAGCATAGACTATACTTTAAACCGTCCAAAAATCATTACGAATATATATATATATATATATATATATATATATATATATTCAAAAGCACAAAGTGCGTATTTAGCTTGATGTCAAAATTTTGAAGTCTAGCATAGCTAGGAGTTTTGGAAAACCTAATGTCTCCGCTAATGATCATTTGCTTAAACAATCTATCTATTCCTATTATCCTCAATACTCTATTCACACATGATTATTCCCAGTTCGTCAAACCACACTCATGAGTTCAGGAACTTTCCACAATCATATGAGTTTAAAAACTTGTTCTAGTCAGACGTTTGACGTCCATTCGCTGAGGGGTTCATAAACATTTCATATAAACATGAGTCACAAACGTAACATAAGTATAAGTTTTAAGAACTCGTACTTAACCTTATAATCTCTACCTATAACCTATCTATCTATTATACACATGAGAAAGGAATCACCCTATCAACAAGTATATAGCAAATAGCGCGACACAGACATTTCAATGATTATCAGTGTTAGAAACTAAGTGGTTTTTACACCAAGTACAATTCCCTACCCATAACAAGGAATCATACAACTCAGCTACCGACATGAGTCCTCAATTGAAATCCCCACCTAATCTTGACTCCCTTCTCAATACGAATTTTATTTAATCTGTATTCATAATCCTTTCCTAAATCTGTACCAATTCATAGTACAACTGACATAGTAATCTTGGCTGTAACTTTTTAATCATTAGATTGATTCTTCGCCCTCTATCTCCTTATCAGATCACGGGGTGATCTCATCGTATATATTACGATTCATTTCTATATCTTGATCGTTTTGTTTTACGATCTCCTATCCCTGCACTTTTAGTCTTTTAGACTCTATCTACTCATCGCTACTGTTCAACTTTATTATCAGAGTTAGGGAACCTTGTATCTTTTATAACTCACCGAGATTCGTCTTTGAATCTTACCGACATACAAACTCTATATAAGTTAGATCTTATCCTAGTCAGCGCGGTTATTGGTCTCAGGTATTCCTACCTAAGATTCATAACCAACAGCTCTGATACCAAACATAACGTCCCCAAATCCGAGTCCTAAATCACCACGGATCTGGTATACTATTTCTATAACTATTGTGGAAGATATAAACATAAATTATTTATACAATAAACTTACACACTTTTCCCCAAGGTCGAGAACCTTCACTTAATACACAGTTCATAACTTATTTGACTTACAACAATATTAATATACAATACTTATACAAATTTAACTGCACACATAAACTTAAAGTTGGATATGTCTTTAACTTTTTCTTGTATTTGACGTATTTACCTTAATCTGCAATTTTTGTCATGATATAGCAATGGTGAGCATATTTTTTCCCTGCAAGTATAAATTTATTTGAGGATATATCATGATTGAAAGAGTTTGAATAATAAGCTGGCTATAATTCAACAATATAGTTGTGAATTAGCAAGAACAAACTTGCATAGCTGAAGAACATTTAACACGAACATATCGATTATATGTGGACCGAATGGTAATGAAGGTGATCAGCCTTTCATACTTGATTAATACATGCAATATGTACAGGGTACAATTTAACAATTCTTAAACATGGCAATTAACAATGATTAACCACATGTATATTTGAATAAACAACTCAAAATTGAGTTAAGGTAGAACTTTCCTGTTTCGTTGATTATCGTTACGCATTTTAATAAGCTTTGTCAGAAGACCTATTATTGATAATATAGATCTCCAATATTAGAATAATATCATCACAGTATAACATTATATATATATATATATATATATATATATATATAATAATCCTAAACACATAACACATAACACATAATCCTATCGGTCTATGACACACCTAAGACTCGGTATCAAGTCAAACTATTTCAGTCTAAGTTGAATCCAACACAATTCTAACATCCCGACGATCTAGTCGGACAATTCTCGAGTTTAAGTTCAATTAAACTCTGTCTAAATACTTAACAATTATCTTAGATAATTTTATTATCAATCAAAATAAGTTTCATAGGCTTGTAATAATTTTCAGATAATTATTACCATTTATCATGATTTTTAATCATTTTTATCGTATTTATATTATATAAATACCACATTATTCTATTATCATTAATATTTATTTAATATTAAATATTAATGAGAATCTTATCATAATATTATAATATATTTATAATATCACAAAGTATTTTTAATACTTTAATTTCTCATTTATATAATTTTAAACCTTGAAATCCATTATCTCGATAATTCCTATTAATATTAAAATATTAATATTTTCATGAAAAAATATCAAAAGTTATATTTTATAACTTAAAATATTTTTATAACACTTAAATCATTTTTATATAATTTTTAAAAGCATTAATTCTAATTTTCCATAATTTATTTAATATATTCATTAAATAAATTAATCACCATTAATATTAATTTATTAATGAAATTCATCACAAAATATCAAAAGTTATTAGAAATAACTTAAAATATTTTCTAACACCATAATATAATTTTTCATGATTTTTCAAGTATTAAAATTATTTTAAATAATTTATTTAATATTATAATTAAATAAATTAAATAATAGATAATATTCCAAAATATTAAATATTTATGAAATATATTCAAAATTATTAAAACCAATTTTAGGCTTTAAAATAATTTTTAAGAATTTATTATGTATTTTTTATGATTAAAAACTATTTTTTTTATTTAATAAAATAATTATTTTTGGAAAATAAAGTGTTACTAAATGGCCCTATAGCGACAGAACCGTCGCTATAGGTGTTCTTGAGCATGTCAGAACCTTCAAAGGCAGTCACAAGGGTGCTAGGTTTTACCACTCACAGGTCATAGATCATTATGTTTTTGGGATTTCTAAAGTGTTAGGATTGTAGTACTAATGTAATACTAAAATCTCAATCAAGTTTCATGGCAATCCTACATCATAACAGAAAGAAATAGGTCTCCAAAAATCATGTCAGGCCTGTTCTTCATTTTCTGGGTTACCCAGAAATGAAGAACAGTGTAGGGTCCCTACTTTGAGCCTTTAAATCTTTGCTTTCCAGGCTTTGGTTTGTGTGTTTTATTGGTCCAATCGTGTAGTTCTTGTGTCAAGGAACAACAACAAATCATCAGATCAACTTAACAACATCACCAACGTAAGATCTGGACTGGTCAAACTAGGCAAGAAAAATTGTTCTTGGACATTTCTGGAAAACCCAGAAATGTTCATAGGCAGACGGTCAACCTAGGTTTGACCTTGAATAACTTTGATTTTGTGAATTATCTAGGGGTTCTAGAGACATGAATGGGTTGCCTACATGTTAGTCTACCAATATATAACAACAACTTGACCAAAATAACAAATCACAGCAAGATCGAGCACCTGCAAAACGTTGTCAGACCCTTTCTTGGTTTCTGGGTTGCCCAGAAACCAGATGGTCATGGTCGGTCAACGACCTTTGACCCTTGATTACTTTTGATCTATACATGATCTAGACTTGATTCAAGTTCCAGATCCAAGACTTTATAACATACAACAAGTACAAACCTTTAAAACAATAAAACAATTAACATAGATAGATCTAGGAGACCTGACATTTGACTGTCAGACACCATTTTTCCAATTTTCCAGATTTTAGAAATCTTTAAATTCGTGCATCTAGATGTTATAGATATATGATCTAACCACCCAGATCACTATATGACACCCTTATACACAACTTAAAACATCAAACCATAACATATAACATAAGATACAAAATTTCTAAGGTTTAGGGCTTATACCTATTTATTGTCCTATTTTTGATTCTGATCCTACTGATTTGATCTTGTCTTGCTAAGTAGTGATATTAGCTGGACTTAACACTCCCTTTCTCTCTCCATTTCTGAAATCTTAGTGAGAGAAGTCTTGGTTCATATGAGAAAAAAAGTGAGTCTTTTTCTCTCTTTGTAATCTATATAAATGATATGATTCAATGTATTTGGTTGCTGTGAAATGGTTGATGGCTGTGTTTTAGAGCACATGTTAGGCTAGGGTTAGGGCTAGGGTTGGTCACCAACTAATTATCTTGGCAAGATTTGCACTCCAACTTATAAAAATATAAAAAGGGCACAAAAGTCATTTTACTTCAAATTTTAATGCCCAAGTTATCATTTGATCAAACCATTAGGGCTTGACCCTTAGGGTTAAAACCTAAGGTTTTCAAAATTCAAATTTAGGATTTTCATATTAGGGTTTTCAAAATAGAAAATTAATATTTCAAACTTATAATTAGGATTCTATAATTATAATAAAATTTCCCAATCATAATTCAAACTTGCTAATTATGATTAATATTTCCTAATTAAAATTGCTAATTTAGCAATTAAGGACAAAATTGTACATTAGGGTTTATAATGAAACAATTAGGGTTTTTAATAATTAGGTTTTCTAATTATTAGGGTTTCAAGTAAATCATTAGGGTTTTTTTTTTTTTTGATAATGTGGGGTTTCCAGATCGCAACCCGACTAATCCCCCCACCCCGAACAAGGCTTTCGTGGGTTGTTCCGGGTCTAAGCCCAGCCCAGGTCCGTGGCCACACGAATTAAAGAATTCTCACACTTGAGGCAGGCGGGAATCATTAGGGTTTTTCCTAATTAGATTATAATTAACAACGTTTAAACCTTATACTAGCAATTGAATTCCCAAATTAAGGTTTCAGATTCCCAGAACTGAAATTAGAGTTTCAAGAACCAATTTCTAGGGTTTCTTATCAATTATTAGGGTTTTCTAAATGAACGTTGATATTCGACAATAAAATTAGGGTTTGACACTGATAAAATTTACATGGTCAACCCTTGACCCTAAACCACATACTGTACACATATAATACCATATACACAGCATATTCTTATATACCCTTAATCCTGAATAATTCACCACAAAAATTTTAAATTCACAAAATTCCTTCTCGGAAATCTCAAATCCATTCACTTATTTTATGTCTAGATTCTAATATTGAACCTTAAATTAATCAATTATGATTTTAAAAATTTTCTAAATTTTCAGATTGTCACAGTAAGAATTAAGCATCAAATATAACTATTACATTCAACCCGAGCTTCATTATAAATGGCCCTTTAATGCTCCTTTTCGTCTCCAATTTCTCAAACAACTCTATATAATCCTATTACAATATATTTTTAATAAAGTAGAAACCTTGATCAGCAGTCAACAAGAAGTACATAGGAGGGAGATAGAATTTACATCAGAATATTAGAGAGGCGAGGTACGCAAACCCCATTTATAAAAACCACATTCATTCAAGCATCCATTAAAAATAAATCCAATAACATTGGTCCATTCCATAATCATCCCCTTTTTTATCATACATATCCCGTGACGCCACCAAATCCGGGTTCTCTGACCCCGGTCCGGTCATGACGATAAAATACTAACATCCACCTGTAAACAACATACGATAACTAAAATGCGAAATATAATAAACGTACGTCGGTCATCCAAAAGGTGTTACTAGTCTCAAGATACGATAACCTTAATATTATCTTACAATTATACCCTAAAATAAATATTAGGGTTCACATTACATAATCGTAATTTAAACTAAGCATAAGATAAATTATGCTTCTTGCAATTATCCTACATCTTCCCTTTACCCTTGTCCTTTCCTGAGGTCTCGGGCTTAGCTGCAATATAATTCATGAAATAGCAAGGATGAGCAAAAAGTTTGCTCAACAAGTTTAAATACAACAATAAGGATATATCATGATGAATGGAAAAATATATGGCAATGGATTCAACAATATGAATATTTGAAGGATTCAACAATATGAATATCATAAGCAAAGATAATGATTGCTTTTAGAATAACTGCTAGTCAAGTAGTCTTTGAACTAT
Source organism: Panax quinquefolius (assembly GCA_020205615.1). Taxonomy (NCBI): domain Eukaryota; kingdom Viridiplantae; phylum Streptophyta; class Magnoliopsida; order Apiales; family Araliaceae; genus Panax; species Panax quinquefolius. The sequence continues at coordinate 101,152,718 of CM035153.1, read as the reverse complement.
AACACTCCAATGCAATCAATAGCTAATTGACCCTTTGGTTACTGGCTACAGAATAAGTACTTGAGGGGATCAGCCTCACGTACTCTATGTATATGCATAACTTTTAAATCTGCTCAGTTGTATCTTATATTAGATACTTGGGGTACTCCCCTATCATAAGAGGGGTGTTCTTTCAGTCTAAGAATCCTTACCATCAATTGGTTTGGATAGCTTTTATAAAACTTCATACGCTTGTCTGGCCGAACAAAGGTTCAGACTCTATTTACCACAGTTCAAGAGTTATTGAACTTTAAATGATGTACAAGTGCAAGACTGTACGAACTCGAGTGCACTAAGTGTGAATATCAATAACATCGATGTGGAATAACCTTAAAGTAATTAAACCACTTAATAGCATGCTTGGAAATAAGATTCAAGCTTAAATGAATAACTTTCAATTCAACAATATCATGCTCAATGCAATATGAGGAGGATAAGAAAACTTTCACAAACTCAAAGTTGTGTAAGTTAGGAAACTTGCAACACAATAAATTCGGATACTTGCTCAATATAATTTAGGGTAAGTTTAGGGAAACTTGCTTAACAAAAGTAGGGTTAAAGGAACTTGCACAATCAAACAATGAAGTTCAAAGAAAGCTTGCATTCAACATACGAATCGTATGAAATTCAGGAACTTGCACAAAATCCAAAGTTTGTGTAAGTTTAAGGAAACTTGCCTGTTTGCTCAGCTATAGTATAATACTAGCTTTAACTAACTTGCGTTGAAACAACCTAACATTAACAAGTCGGTCCTTCAATTAGTATGTGTAAACTAATACGAGTATACACTTAAAAGAATCAAGTCATCACATAGCATGCTTCTATACATGTATCATTACATTACTCGATTAGTTTCTAACTATGTTATAGTTGAAATCACCATTTACTAATTCATCATAGGATTCTTTCAATAACATGCCTATTATCATATGACTACTACACTGGATATGTATTACATATTAGAGTAACCATATAAGCATGCCTCAGTTCTAAATTTAATAACAGAACTCAGATCTTATGTGACGCCCCCAAATCCGGGTCTCTTCCAACCCGACAGATGGTGCTACACGGTAATACCATTCACACATACATTCAATTGAAAAGTCTCCAATAAACGAATATGTTTTCTATATATTCAAAATAATATTACATTTCCCCAGGTTCTTTATAACCCATTCATTTGTTCTTGTCATAATATTCAATATATTACAAACATTCACCTATATTATTATATAAGAATTCTAAGGGTTCGTCTTCGCCTTGCCCTTATCCTTGTCGGAGCCTTCGGTCCGCTTGATCTTAGCTGTGTTCATATGGTTCAAGCAAGAGTGAGCATGACTAGCTCAGCAAGTACTACAATTCTAATAAACAACATGCTTGAAACATAGAAATCGTATATCTTCAATAACTGAACAATAGTTACGAAGTACTATCGATAATTCAAAATAGCACTTCTTTTCATTCAAAACGTTTTACAACAACAATATTCAGTAAAACATCAGTTCCGGTCCAAGACCTTGAGCATTTCATAAGTTCTTTTGAAAAGGATGTCCCAGTACTAAGTCCGTAAGTCCGAGCATTACTTACGAGCACTTCGGGTGATCGTTACCATAGTACTCTCTATGTTGATCAACACTACATTCATTAAACGCGTGTATACGTTTAATTTGTAACAACCTCACGTGCTTGTCGTTAAACTACAAAAACATTTTTAGCATACTCGGTCTTCGATTGAAAACCACACAAATATAGCTCGGTAAACATTAATCATGCTTGACAGAATCATAATATAAGTCTAGCCGAAAGAATTGGCTTTGACTTCATCATATAAAACTTATTGCGAAAGGATACATGAATTACAAAGCTTGTCCAGACTAAACTGGAACAAGGGTTAGAATACTTGCCTTCAGCGTCTGCTTAATGATTATCACACGTACACTTTAAGTCTCTAAGTCTCTACAATACATGATCATATAGCATACCACATTAGGTCACATATAATCAAGTATGTATACTACTATATCTTACCCTTCATCTCAATCTAAATCCTGACTTAGATCCGTTATTTATGGGTTCCGGCTTTTCATTACGTTCACATTCAATTGATTATTAACCTTTAATCATCATACATTAAGTGTTTAACAATACCTTAACAACGTTATAATTATACTTTAGTTCATTACTAATGAGTTATCTTTCATTCTATACTTGTAAACATTCTTGTTTGTGAAACCCCTAGGATCTGGCCATATACCACACACATAGCTTCCTCCTTCTCGCACCATGACGTGAGTTTCTGATGAGGCAATGGCATCGTGCCCGGTATTTGTAGCGCCACCATTTGGCCTTAGTTTGGCCATGGCTTCACACTCTATTAGAAAATTCTGACTTTTTGCAAATTTGGCGAAACTCCCGGACGCATAACATGTCCGAATTCGCTCGTTCAAAAGCCTACAGTTCACAAATTAGATACTCTATGCGTTCATGCAAGAATTTTATCTATTTGACTTCGTTTGCTAAAATTTCACCTATTAGTTTATCTATGCGTTCGTGAACGTTCAACGCTCGTTTCTTCGTTCTAATTCAGAATTCAGTCATTTTTGAGTCCACAACTCTATAATGCCAAATATGACGTGTCTCCATCGAAAACCAATGTTTCCGACTTCAAACACAAAATACGACTTCCATTCCAAGAATTTCACGAATTCGACGATTATCGTCTAATCGTGTGAATTCCGGCAAAACCTCATTACTAATGATTCAAAATGGATTTTAATCTTCAAATGAACATTTCAAGTTACTTATTACACCAAATTATCATCAAAGTAGGTTTTGACTTATCCTCATAAGTCAATGACTTATTTAACTTATGAACTACTATTCTCATGCTTATGACTTACTATGAACTTAAGTCTATCAATCAATGTTCTCATACTATATTGAACATACTAACATCATATGACAAACATATGACAAGTTCTTCATAAGTTTATCAACTTATTTAGGTTCAAGTTACTCATTCAACTTATTCGGCTTAAGTTCATTCATCAATGACTTATTACGTGTTATTATCAAACAATCCCACTTCTCTATCAATCCTATCATAGAAGAGATAAAGATAATAGACATGAGTCTTACCCTTGAAGACTATTACTTCACTTCACTTTGGAAAATCTAGCAAAGGTTGAAATGACTTATAAGTGCTTATGTGGCTTATTCTCTCTAACAATTAAGTTGTTTATCTTCAGAGGAGTTGAGAGGAATTTAACAACCAACAAAAGAATTATGAAGCCTTCTATTTATAGGCAACTCAAAGTGAGGGCATTATGGACTTTAACACATCCCACCTCCTTATTAACCTCCTCAACTTCCACCTCCTTACTATTCATAACCTATCAACCAAGTAAACTTGGCTAGCACAACACTTGCTCATCAAACAAAAAGCTTGCCCATCAAGACTACCCACATTTCACTTGGTTTGCCCCATGGATCATGTCCAATTCATTGGGCTTGCTAATTTATCTAACTAATTCCTATTGGGCTTATGCTACAATAGATTGGACTTATGATTTATCAAACACTTGGGCTTTAGTATGCACGTTCTATTGGACTTCTACCATTATGCTAATAATCCTACAAGTCCATTCCCTTTAATTAAGAACCTTGACATAAATATACCACGTATTATTGACCCCGAATTTTATGAAATAAAAGTATTCAATTTTTCTATTTTGGTGAATAGATAAATTGATAAAAGTTTAAAGTTAAGGGTGACATTTGAAAATTTTTCAAAGTAAGTGATGATGAAGTTTTTTTTTATTAGTATTATTAATGTAATAAAATAGAAATGCTTTTTATATAAAACAGAATACTTTATAAATTTATTCGTTTTATTAGATTATACATAGAATATATTATATTTTATTGTAAACCAATCTGGACCGTCCGTTTAAAAGTAAATCAATCTGGACCGTTCATGGATTGGTTACTATTCAGTCCATTCTCCTATAAATAAAAGTTCATTCCTTCATTATTTCTTACGAATTCAATGAAACTTTAGAGAGAGAAACTATAGAGAGAAAGAAGAAAAGTATTCTGCTACTTCACTACTCCTATATCCAGTTTATTTTAAGGTAAGGGATATTATTTGTTGTACTCGTAAGGGGTATTATTTCTTTCATATTCATGAAGAGAACTTCTATTATTCCATTCTTTATTATTCTGTTGGAATAACCTGTATACGCGGACTACCCTATACTTGGTGAAATTCTTCTATTCCATTCCTTATTATTCTATTGGAATAACTTTTCTCTACATCTGATACGCATGCATGGTGATTTCATTGTTATTCCATTCTTTATTATTACATTGGAATATCCTCATTGTCGGTCTGAAATTTTGCCTCGACTTTGTTCCGTTATTTATTATTCTGTTAGAATAACATGTCTATACGAAGTACCGCATGCATGGTGATTTTTGTTGTTATTCCATTCTTTATTATTCTATTAAAACATCCTATCGGTGCGAATTTACTTTGACACAGTTCCGTTCTTTATTATTACTGTTTAATATCACATGCGTGCGTTCTGTGGGACTGGTTTCATTATTTATTATTATGTTGGGAATAACCTGTCTATGCAGTCTATCGCACGCATGGTGAATCCTTCTGTTATTCCATTCTTTATTATTCTGTTGGAATAACCTGTCTATGTGGATTACCACATGCATGGTGAATGATCCTTTATATTCATTCCTTATTAAATTGTGGAAATGATCTGTTTACGTTGATTATGATGAGAGTCATAATAAAAGCATTGGACTGGTGAAAATAATGGGTATATGAAGTATTAGTAAGTGTTATGATGAGTTATGTTGGTTATTATGTGAAAATGTGAAAGTTTCTTAGAAATCACAAAGGGTTGAAAAATCAGATTTTGGTGAAAATGGAACATGAAATTCAATTGACCATATCTCCTATTATATTTTGAATTTTTAAGTGTGGTCAAGTTTTAGAGTTAGATCTATGAGTTTCTTAACTTATCCAAGTGGAATCACTGGAAAAGGTGTTGTAGATTTTTTGTGTGGACTGATTTTAGCAAAGCACGAAAAAGTGAAAAATGGGAAAATAACTACTGCCATAAATTTTAAAAGGGCATTTTCGGCCACTTAATTTGTGAGAAAAATTCCGGCATTTTGGGACATGAAAATATATGGTATAAAGTACCTCTTGTCCAAAAATGAGCTCATTCCGACTTAAAATGAGCAAGTTATGACAATTTCAATATTTAGGTTTTTTTGATGAAAAACGCTATAATCGGAGTTCTATAACTTCGATGACCATGAAATTTAAACTGGAAGATCACATTAACATGTGTAAGATTCTGCCAAGATTTGGGAATTTCTGGAGTTAAACTTGAGGTAGCTAATTTCTTAAGGAATTAATTAGAAATTGATTTTTGAAAAATAGTAAATTAATTTTAAAAATTCAGAGAAAAATATATGTTCATTATGGGACTATATTCTGCTAAATCCCAGAAAAGAAATATTTTTGGGACTAATTTGGTATTTTTCATGAAAATGCACTAGTTATGAGTATATGAGTTAAATATGTTATGTGAAGTTGAAATTTTGTAAATAGGATTTTATGGCTTGGGAATCCTATATAGGGTATATGCAGATTTTTGATAAGAGATTTGATCATTGGTGATGAAATCTTATGAGTATGGCATTTTTGAATGATTAAATGCATTATTTGGTAAAGTGTAAACAATTAAAATAAATTGTTTATAAGTTTAAGAAATAATTAAAATATTGTTATAATATTAATGATATTAGATTATGAGATTATTAAGTGATTGATAACATTGGGATATTCTTGAACCACGGATAATTTATATTATAAATGTTTAATATTTATCCTTTATCTCATTTGATTGATTCTTTATATCGTTGTCGTGATCCTCATGTATATATTATGTTGAAAGTCATTTGTGGCACTGTAGTGCATAGATGGACTTGGTATGATTATGACCGGGGATTATTTGGTATAATCATGGTAGTAATGTTACAAATGATGTGGAAAAAAGTCTTCATTAGTAGTAGTGCATTGATGGACAATTTTGGTATGATTATGGCTATGGATTCTCTTGACCAAGTGTCCAAAGATGAATTGTTTTATGGCATGATCGGGGATCGTTGATGAAAACACGATTATCTTTGGCCCGTGAGTGCATGGATAATTCGTGGTGCGTGATACTAAAAAGAATGTCCTTGGCCTATAGTGCGAGGATGAATTGATGATGTGGATTAATTATTGAAATGAGTCTCGTGAATGAAATATTAATTCATGGATGTGATAATAATGAATATCCTTGGTAGTAGTGCATGGATAATTCATGGATGTGATATCAACGAATATCCTTGGTAGTAGTGTAGGGGTGATTCGATGATGTGGATTATTTATTAAAGTTTGAGTCTCGTGATAAAATATTGATAATAAACTTTTAAATTAAGTAGAAGATAGTAGATATCATGTTGTATTTGACTCTTCTAAAATACGATTTGTATGTCTTTGGCTCAGTAGTGCAAAGATGAATTGTTAATGAATATCTTTGGTAGTAGTGCAAAGATGAATTTATTAGTATGATTATGAAGCGAGGATTGTGATTTGGTATAACCATGTTTTTTTGATGTTTGGGTGAAGATAAGTGATGAAAATTATCTTCGTCACCGGTGCGAAAAGGAATTGAGAATCACAATTATGATTATGAGTTATTCATATGATTGTGGATGAGAATTGTTGATTGATGTTACGAGGATAAAACATTATTGGTGGACTTTTAACATGGAGAAGATAATAGACACGATGGTCTATTTGACTCTTTAATGGATTGCTTTCGTTCATTTGCCAACTATGCTTGAAAAATTTATCATCTACCATATGTTCTAAATCTCTGATTTATTATTGACAAATGCTATTGATAATTTAATTATCTTTAGTTATGATATTCTTTACTGGGCTAGTTGTGCTCACCCTTTTGCTTCACAATTCCTTTCAGATAATAAGAGTGTAGCTGGGTCGAGCGGGGATAACAGGGGAATAGAACGGTGGTCTATAGCTGTTGAGGTTCTCCCTAAATAAGTGTGTCGTATTGTATACGTTATTTGATATTTAATTTTATTGAACCGAATAGGGTGAGGCGAACCCAACTTTGGAAGGGTGTTTTGTCACTATTATACAAGATGTCTATTGACATACAACCTTGTGTTATCATAAGACAGGGTTATGCACATCCACTTTCTGAGTATGTCTACGAGCACTACCTATATGATCTTAGAGTTTATTTGAAATATAATTTTCACTTGGAGACAGTGGAGATAGTTATATGTCAAGAGAAGACTCACCATTGGAAGGAATATGATAGTAATCTTCTCATTTTTCTTTGGGGTCTATTGGGTCAACCAAGGATAATTCTCTGGACATATGATATCTATCATAACTTAGATTCATGGCCTCCTGTGTACGAAGGTTTCCTTGAGCACTTTCCAAAGATTTTAATTTCTAAAACAATTTTTGACTATACCTTTATGTAAGGTGCAATTGTGACATGAGTCAGACTTGGTATATGTATTTATATTTAAACTCACAGTATACATGTCGTCGTATTTTGAACGACAGTTGTATAAATGAAGTTGTAAATGATTTTTATAGTGTATTTTCTGGCGACTTAAAATGGCTGATGTATACCTATTTTAGGGGCGTCACAATGTATAATTCTCGTATGCTAACTCATTTACTAATTCGTAATATACGTTATTCCACTCTTCATACATACTCGTATAATACGTCGTATCATACTTAGGTTCAATAACTCGTACAATGCCTACACATTATATGATTAACACATTCTTTTCTTAACGCATAATATTTCTAACGTTCTCCAATTAAGTCCGCATGCAAAATATTACGTTTTTCATACTTAGATTATTATTACATAATCAATCTCACCTCGATATTATAACGTTATGTATTTCTCGAAAGTTCAAAAATAATTTCCAAGCATAAATCGATGAATAGTGTTTTTCAGAAAATTTCTCGGAAAGCTTTTATTTTCGTCTTACAAATTCAAACACTTTAATTCTCTCACGTAGTTAAAATACTACGACATTCTGACGTTTCTAGGTTATAGAACGAAAATCATCTTATCAACACGTAATAATAATAAATAATATTATTTTATTCATTATTAAAAGTATTTATAAAGGTTCAATTTTCTGGGGCGTTACACTCTCTCCCCCTTATAAGGATTCTGTCCCCAGAATCTCGTTATAAAAAACAATTACACAAATAACTAAGGGTAATTCTTTTTTATCATTTCTTCTAACTCCCACGTTGCTTCTTCCGCATCATGGTTCTTCCATATCACCTTCACAGAAGATATGACTTTATTCAGCAGAACTTGTTCTTTTCTATCGACAATTTGAATCGGCGTTTCCTCGTACGTTAAGTCCTTCTCAATATGAATAGGCTCATATTCTATCACGTGCTTATAATCTAGCTTATAAGGATGCAATACCGATACGTGAAATACATTATGTATTCGTTCTAGGTCTGGAAGTAATGTTATCATATATGCTACCTCACCCACCCATTTTAATACCTCAAAAGGTCCTATAAACCTCAGACTTAACTTCCCCTTCTTTCCAAAATGTATCTTTCCTTTCCAGGGAGATACTTTTAGAAATACGTACGAACCTACTTCAAATTCTCTATTCTCTCTATGCAAATCCGTAAACTTCTTCTGTCTGTCTTGAGCTGCTACCAAACCCATCTATATCAGCTTAACAATGTCCGCTGTTTGCTGCACCAATTCTGGTCCCAGTATTTGGCGTTCTCTTACCTCATCCCAATACAGTGGCGTTCTGCATTTCCTCCCATACAAAGCTTCGTAAGGCGGCATACCTATGATTGCATGATAACTATTGTTATACGTAAACTCCACTAATGGTAGATGATCATCCCAACTACCCTTGAAATCCATGACGCAAGATCTTAACATATCTTCTAACGTCTGAATTGTTCTCTCGCTCTGTCCATCCGTTTGTGGATGATACGACGTACTCAGCTTCAACTGCGTTCCTAACTGCTCTTTTAGACTCCTCCAAAAATTCGAAGTGAATCGTGGATCACGATCTGACACAATTGATATTGGTACTCCATGTTTGGAAACTATTTCCTTAATATAGAGTCTAGCTAACTGATATAAGTTACACTTGACCCTAATTAGCAAAAAGTGAGTCGACTTTGTCAATCGGTCTACTATTACCCAGATCGCATCATACCCTTTGGTTGTAGTTGGAAGTCCTTCCACAAAATCCATCGTGATATTCTCCCACTTCCACTATGGAATTTCCAATGACTGTAGCAAGCCACTTGGTCGTTGATGTTCGGCCTTAACTTTCTGGCAAGTCAGGCACCTCCTTACGTACTCTACTATCTCTCTCTTCATGTTCGGCCACCAAAAACTCTGTCGAAGGTCTTGATACATCTTAGTGCTACCAGGATGAATCGAAAACCTCAAATTATGAGCCTCTTGTAACACCTGCTCCTTTAATTTCATCTCATTCGGAACCCAAATTCTTCCTTCAAATCTCAATAATCCCTCATTATTAAGACTAAACTGGATATCTTCTTCTTTAGCTAGCCGCTCCTTTATCCAGTCACACTCATCAGCTTTGAGTTGCACCTCCTTAACTCTCTCTACGATGGTAGATTGCATCTCCGTCGTAAACAACATTTGTCCTACTTCACTTGGCAACTTCACTTCCAACTCCATCCTAGCCATCTCTGTTATTAACTTAGTTTGAGCCGTTAACAAAGACAACTTTTCCCGACCCTTCCTACTTAAGGCTTCGGCAACTACATTGGCTTTTCCAGGGTGATACAGGATTTCACAGTCGTAATCCTTTATCAACTCCAACCATCTCCTCTGCCTCGTATTCAACTCCTTTTGTGTGAAGATATATTTTAGACTCTTGTGGTCCGTGTATATCTCACATTTTTCTCCATAAAGATAATGTCTCCATATCTTTAGAGCAAAAACTACTGCGGCCAGTTCCAGATCATGAGTAGGATAAACTTTCTCATAATCCTTCAATTGCCTAGATGCATACGTAATGACCTTGCCATGCTGCATGAGCACGCAACCAAGTCCTCTACGCGAAGCATCGCTATAAACTACAAAATTTCCTGTGTCATCGGGCAATGACAAAACAGGCGCTTCACTCAACCTCTTCTTCAGTTCTTGCAAACTATCCTCACACTTGTCAGTCCACGCGTATTTCACCGTCTTCTTCGTCAAGTTAGTCAACAGAGTAGCTATCTTCGAAAAATCCTGGATAAATCTTCGATTATAACCCGCTAACCCTAGGAAACTCCGCACCTCAGTCGGCGTTTTCGGTTGTTCCCAATTCATTACGGCTTCCACCTTCGCTGGATCTACTGAAATCCCCTCATGGTTAATAACATGACCTAAAAATTGTACCTTTTCTAACCAAAATTCACACTTAGTGAACTTCGCATACAACTTCTCCTTCCTTAGTGTCTCCAACACTAATCTTAGGTGTTCAGCATGATCTTCTGGCGTCTTAGAATAGACTAGAATATCATCTATAAACACCACGATGAACTTGTCCAAATATTGTTTGAACACTCTGTTCATCATATCCATGAATATAACTGGTGCATTTGTCAACCCAAATGACATCACCAGAAACTCGTAATGACCATAACGAGTACTGAATGCTGTCTTTGGTACATCCTCATTCCTAACCTTCAACTGGTGATACCCCATTCTTAAATCTATTTTTGAAAAATACTTAGCCCCTTTCAACTGATCAAAGAGATCATCGATCCTGGGCAATGGGTATTTATTCTTTATCGTTAACTTATTCAACTCTCGGTAGTTGATACAAAGTTTTAACGATCCGTTCTTTTTCTTGACAAACAGTACCGGTGCTCCCCACGGCGAGACACTCGGTTGAATGTACTTTATGTACAACAGTTCTTGCAACTGCACCATCAACTCCTTCATCTCCACTGGCGCCATGCGATACGGTGCCCTAGAAACTGGTGCTGCTCTTGGCACGATGTCTATTACAAACTCTGTCTCCCTATCCGGTGGAAGACCCGACAATTCACTCGGAAATACATCGGCGAATTCTCTCACTACAGGTATTTGTTCCATGGTTGCTACCACTCTCTGGGTATCAACAACATGGCATACGTAACCTACACATCCCTTCCTCAGTAATTTCCTAGTTTGTGTCATGGTTAGACAACACGAACGTCCCGGTGATCTATTCCCGTAAAATACTACCTGAGGTTGTTTTAACATTTTAATGTTCACACATTTCTTTTGACAATCTATAATTGCCCCATGATGGTTCACTAACCAATCCATTCTGAGAATTACGTCGAATTCTCCTAACTTTATCGGTATCAAATCTACCGATAATTTACAATCCCGTATATCTACGCAACAACTCCTATGGATATCTTCAACAGGAATTATTTCTTCGTTTGCTACCTTAATATTTAAAGGTATAGGCAACTTTTCGGGAAGTAATCCTAGTCGTCTAGCAAAATCGCATGCTATAAACGAACAAGTAGCACCCGAATCAAACAGCACGTAAGCATTTATATCGTTGATCGGAATAATACCTGCGACGACGTCCCCTGATGCAACTGCATCTTGGACTGTCATGTTAAAGGTACAACCCATTGGCCTACCCGGCTGCGCTGGTCCACTAATAGCTAACTTACCGCTATTAGTTCCCCAATTCCCGTCCGTCCCCTTCTTTGGGCAGTTTTTTGTCATGTGGTCAGTTGACCCACACACAAAGCATCCGTGATTCTTCTTCGGACTTGGACAGTTAGGCGCAATGTGCCCCTTCTTTCCACAGTTGTAACAGACGGCCTTCCCCTTGAGACAGACTCCTAAATGAGTCTTCCCACAGGTCTTGCGCCTCCATTCTCCTCTTCAGATCTCATAACTTAACTTCAGTATTTGCAGAGCTGAACGTCTTCCTCTTTTGTCCTTCGCCACTACCACTGGCTCCTTTGACCTTTACTCCCCCATCCACTTTCCCCTTATTTTTCTTATCTTTATGGTACTGGCTCAACGCCTCGCTACCACCTTCGGCGATTATCGCCTTCTCTAAAATGGTTCCAAAAGAAGTACTTTGAAACACTGAAATACGGTTATAGAGCGAGGGTTTCAAGCCTTGCTCGAACCATCGCACCTTCCTAATCTCGGTATCCACTTGATGTGGAGCGAACCTCGTCAGTTCATTGAACTTGGCAGCGTATTGGGGAACCGTCATGTCCCCTTGTTTCAACTCAAGAAACCGCATCTCCTTCCTTCCCTGCATGCTCGTGGGAAAGTAGTTCTCTAAGAATATCTCCTTGAACCTCTCCCACGTTAGATTCACTATCCCAGCCCTAGCCTGGTTGACTTCCTACCAAAAGTTGGCCTCTCCCTTCATCATATAGGTCGCAAAGGCAACCTTTTGGGCCTCATCAACATTTGCTATCACAAATGCCTTCTCTATTTCCTTAACCCACGTTTGGGCTTCAATAGGGTCCGTAGTTCCTTTGAACTCCGGTGGACCCACACTCTTGAACTCCTTAAAGGTAGTAGCTCGCGTTACTCCCGAGTTTATGGGGGTATTAGCCCCTAATCTATTAAAGGCAGCTGTTAACAGGTTAACAAACTCTTGCATCGGGTTAACTAGACCTCCCTCCGGTTGATTCATGTTAGCATCTTGATTACGTTGCACTCTTCTCGACGGCATTCTGTTGATACAATAAACACATTTCGTTATTATTCCTTTCTTTATTAGTTATCATTTAATCTTAAACAATAACTCCAACATCCATTACTCATTGTTTTCCATAAAAAGGCTTATATTTATTCTTTGTAGTATAATACTACATCGGTTACATAACACAGCCTGAGCTGATTACATTACTTTCCCGCTATCGCTTTCCAAAAATTGGGATTTACAAAAGACTACCCTTTGCTATACAAAAGAGGGTTTTATGTCATTACTAATTACAAAATATTTACATACTACTCTAGTTACTGCTAGTCTACATCTGCCTTAAGGCATTATCGAAATCTGCCTTGGTAAGATCGGCAATGATATCACGGCTGATAGTATGCCACGTCTGCCCCACCTCTACAGGATAACCAGCTACCTGCTGCTGGAAATCTGTGTGAGAACTCCTATGGATATAGGACATTCTCCCTATCTTCTGCAGTTTGGTCTTTAGCTCCTCCTTGAGCTCAAAGACCTCATACTTTAACTCGTGGACTTTGTCCTTAGCCAAAATCCATTCATTATGCTCCTGCTCCCACATGGACTCAACATCAGTCTTGTCCTTTATAACAGTTTGGAGCTCTGCCTTCAGCTCCTTGACCTCCTGACAGTAATGAATATTTCTATCCAATACTGACATGAACAGAGACATCATCGACCCTCCAGGAGCTATCTCCGCTGCTATAGCTACTACATTAAAGGACACTGTCTCCATTTCCTCCTCTATCATCCCATCGAATACTGACATGTAGTCAGCATCATCTGAGTCTCTAGACTCAATAACTACCACCTCCAGATCTGCTGCTATGGGGTTCGGTAAAACCTCTATTTGGTTCACCAATTCTTCGGTAATGGCTTGACCATCTACATACATTCCATTTACTCCTGACATCTACACAAAACAATTAAGTTGATTAGTACAAGTCAGTAGAATAATAAAAACATATAACATAATCATAATGCATTTTTATAAGGTTATTTTCTTCTTGTACTTCTTTGACTTCTCTTAAGGTTATGACTTAAGGTTTTTATATCCCCCCTTAAGTTTTATAACCTAATGCTTTGATACCAACCTGTGACGCCCCCAAATCTGGGTCTCTTCCAACCCGACAGATGGTGCTACACGGTACTACCATTCACACATACATTCAATTGAAAAGTCTCCAATGAACGAATATGTCTTCTATATATTCAAAATAATATTACATTTCCCCAGGTTCTTTATAACCCATTCATTCGTTCTTCTCATAATATTCAATATATTACCAACATTCACCTATACTATTACATAAGAATTCTAAGGGTTCGACTTCGCCTTTCCCTTATCCTTGCCGGAGCCTTCGGTCCGCTCGATCTTAGCTGTGTTCATATGGTTCAAGCAAGAGTGAGCATGACTAGCTCAGCAAGTACTACAATTCTAATAAACAACATGCTTGAAACATAGAACTCGTATATCTTCAATAACTGAACAATAGTTACGAAGTACTATCGATAATTCAAAATAGCACTTCTTTTCATTCAAAACGTTTTACAACAACAATATTCAGTAAAACATCAGTTCCGGCCCAAGACCTTGAGCATTTCATAAGTTCTTTTGAAAAGGACGTCCCGATACTAAGTCCATAAGTCCTACATTACTTACGAACACTTCTCGGTGATCAGCCAATAGTACTCTATGTTGATCAACACTATATTCATTAAACATGCATACGTTTAAGTTGTGAAAACCTCACGTGCTTGTCGTTAAACGACAAAAACATTTTTAGCATACTCGGTATTCGATTGAAAACCACACCAATATAGCTCGATAAACATTAATCATGCTTGATAGAATCATAATATAAGTCTAGCTGAAAGAATTGGCTTTGACTTCATCATACAAAACTTCATGCGAAAGGATACATAAATTACAAAGCTTGTCTAGACTGAACTGGAACAAGGGTTAGAATACTTGCCTTCAGCGTTTGCTTACTGATTATCACACATACACTTTAAGTCTCTAAGTCTCTACAATACATAATCATATAGCGTACCACATTAGGTCACATATAATTAAGTATGTATACTACTATATCTTACCCTTCATCTCAATCTAAATCCTGACTTAGATCAGTTATTTATGGGTTCCGGCTTTTCATTACGTTCACATTCAATTGATTATTAACCTTTAATCATCATACATTAAGTGTTTAACAATACCTTAACAACGTTATAATTATACCTTAGTTCATTACTAATGAGTTATCTTTCATTCTATACTTGTAAACATTCTTGTCTGTCGAAACCCTAGGACTGGCGCCGCGACGCCACACATAGCTCTCCTTCTCATCGCCAGCCATTTGAGTTTCACGATGAAACAATGACACTTTGTGCCCGTGCCTGAGCCACCATTTGGCCTTAGGTTGGTGCCGCGACGCCAACTCTATGCCTTAGAAAATATACAACTTTTGCAAATTTGGAGAAACTCCCGGACGCATAACTTCTTTGTTATAAGTCTGAATTGGCTCGTTCAAAAGCCAGTTCACAAATTAAATACTCTATGCATTCATGCAAGAATTTTATCTATTTGACTTTGTTTGCTAAAATTTCACCTATTAGTTCATTTTTAACGAAAACGATAAACGTTTGTGAACGTTCAACGCTCGTTTTTTCGTTCTAATTCGGAATTCGGTTATTTTCGAGTCCGCAACTCTATAATGCCAAATATGACGTGTCTCCATCGAAAACCAACGTTTTCGACTTCAAACACAAAATACGACTTCCATTCCGAGAATTTCACGAATTCGACGATTATCGTCTAATCGTGTGAATTCTGACAAAACCTCATTACTCATGATTCAAAATGGATTTTAATCTTCAAATGAACATTTCAAGTTACTTATTACACCAACTTATCATCAAAGTAGGTTTTGACTTATCCTCATAAGTCAATGATTTATTTAACGTATGAACTACTATTCTCATGCTTATGACTTACTATGAACTTAAGTCCATCAATCAATGTTCTCATACTATATTGAACATACTAACATCATATGACAAACATATGACAAGTTCTTCATAAGTTTATCAACTTATTTAGGTTCAAGTTGCTTATTCAACTTATTCGGCTTAAGTTCATTCATCAATGACTTATTACATGTTATTATCAAACAATCCCACTTCTCTATCAATCCTATCATAGAAGAGATAAAGATAATAGACATGAGTCTTACCCTTGAAGACTATTACTTCACTTCACTTTGGAAAATCTAGCAAAGGTTGAAATGACTTATAAGTGCTTATGTGGCTTATTCTCTCTAACAATTAAGTTGTTTATCTTCAGAGGAGTTGAGAGGAATTTAACAACCAACAAAAGAATTATGAAGCCTTCTATTTATAGGCAACTCAAAGTGAGGGCATTATGGACTTTAACACATCCCACCTCCTTATTAACCTCCTCAACTTCCACCTCCTTACTATTCATAACCAATCAACCAAGTAAACTTGGCTAGCACAACACTTGCTCATCAAACAAAAAGCTTGCCCATCAAGACTACCCACATTTCACTTGGTTTGCCCCATGGATCATGTCCAATTCATTGGGCTTGCTAATTTATCTAACTAATTCCTATTGGGCTTATGCTATAATAGATTGGACTTATGATTTATCAAACACTTGGGCTTTAGTATCATATTCTATTGGACTTTTACCATTATGCTAATAATCCTACAAGTCCATTCCCTTTAATTAAGAACCTTGGCATAAATATACCACGTATAATTCTCGTATGCTAACTCGTATACTAATTCATAATATACGTTATTCCATTCTTCATGCATACTCGTATAATATGTCGTATCATACTTACGTTCAATAACTCGTACAATGCGTACGCATTATATGATTAACATATTCTTTTCTTAACGCTTAATATTTCTAACGTTCTCCAATTAAGTCCGCATGTGAAATATTACATTTTCCATACTTAGATTATTATTACATAATCAATCTCACCTCGATATTATAACGTTACGTATTTCTCGGAAGTTCAAAAATAATTTCTGAGCATAAATCGATGAATAGTGTTTTCGGAAAATTTCTCGGAAAGCTTTTATTTTCGTCTTAGAAATTCAAACACTTTAATTTTCTCACGTAGTTAAAATACTACGACATTCTGACGTTTCTAGGTTGTAGAACGACAATCATCTTATCAAAACGTAATAATAATAAATAATATTATTTTATTCATTATTAAAGGTATTTACAAAGGTTCAATTTTCTGGGGCCGTTACATCTCAGTGTCGAACCGCGCGGCCGCGCTTGGTTTGTACTAAAGAGTGGCGCGGCCACGCTGCTCCTGGTGCAAACCAAGACATGGCTGCTTCTGCAGAAAGCCAGTGCACACACGACTTGCACATAAACGGACAATCATGCACAACACACATGTTATTATATGTATAACTAACTTTAACCTTTCATCAAACATATCAAAAGTCATAATTTATTTTCACTTAATCAAGACTTCTCATGTTAAGCTAACAAGGTCGATCATGTCTAGTCAATATACATATGCTACATGGTCCCTTAGCCTCAACTATACATTCATATGCTAGATATCAAAAGCATACTTACAAGTTCTCAACTTATAGCTTATCAAGTTCATTTCCAAAACATTAAGTCTCCATTAGTAAAATTCATTCAAACATGCAAGATACGTCTATACTGTCTAGTTCATGCTTTCATAATCACATAATTGAACACACGAACATTTCTTTTAAGTTCAAAACTTAGTGTATACTTAGTTCAATTATACATAGCCAATATAGTCCTTTTTCTTGAAATTCCTCCCTTAACCATGCTTGAATAACTTATAATATCTTCAACTATATAACTAACATATTGACCCATTTCAAGATATATCAGAACGTAATACACTTGCATCCAAGGTTAGAACTTGTTTTGCAAAAAGAGTTTATCAAAACTATTTTCCAACTCTTTAAGTCCTCTTTGAATAATCAAATTAAAATCAACTAACATGGCTTACTATGTACATAATGATCTCAGTTCACATGTTAAGGTTGTTCATAAGTATCTAATAACCAAAATAGCATGCTCAGAATGGAACAAGATCACAAAATTACTATACATGATTGGCGGCTACTGTAATTGGCCATGCATATATAGTATAGAAGTATGTACTACCGCCCACTTCGACCGGGAATGAAAAATAAGGACTCTGCTTCGGCAGATTTCCAACATAATCAACATCAAGCCTCAGTTTAAACCCATAATACAGTTCTTAGACATGCAAACAAACCCATATAACACAATAACATGCTATTTTATATCAATTAATAGAGAATTCTTGAGAATTGTAAGAATTTGCCAAAAACCCAATTCAAGAACATAAATTAGATTTTATACCTCTTTTAAGCTAAATGAACTTAGTTTCTTCCCCCTGTGATTGCTAACCTCTTCTTTGGACCACAACTCACTTACTCTCAAATTATCAGAGTTTTCAAGAACTAAAACAATGCATCGTGAATTGAAGATTATGTCTGTCATTTATAGAAGAAACTTGGACTGGGCAATCACATTGCACTGAGGTTGAATTCATGGTGTATTAGCAGGAAACATTGGTTAATAAGGAGTGGTTTAACAACCCACCACCAACCATCAACATAGCTAATGATCACAGACTTGTAAGTTACGTTTATATGTGATAGATTACTATTCATGTACTGATATTGGACTCTCAATTTGGCAAAAGCTCAGAAACTAGTTATTTAAGGCTTGGTTTGGATACTAAAATTCCCAAAATGTAATATAAATGTGTTAATGCTACTACACAATGGAAAGTTGAGAATTATTTATGTACTCACATGAATGCAAATAACTCTTCTTGTATAGTCTATATATATATATATAGATATATTAATGTGCCACCTTGTGTACTATATAAAATATATAGTTAACTACCATATAACAAAGGTTTACTCTATTGTATGTTTGCACAAATTAACCAAGAAAATATATAATCACATTATACTCATTAAGTATTATTTATTCATATTAATTATTAATTAACACATTATCAATTAATTACTCATAATTACAATTAAGCAATATGTTCAACTCTTGCTACTATATTTAAATAGATTGAATATTTAATTAATACTCTTATCAAGTCTTTGATATTAGAAACTTAGGGTTAGTCCACTAATTTAAATCAACTATTAGCGACTCCCTTTAATAATTTCGTAAATTCACATAACCACTTAAGGTTTAAATAAACTCACAAAACTAACTTATAAAAATTAAATCACATATTTAATTAATAAGGAGTTTAAAATTTGTGGACGTTACATCCTTCCCCCCTTATAAAAATTCCATCCTCGGAATTGTAAAAATAAGGTTACTCAAATAAAAATGGATAATTCGCTCTCATTTTCTCTTTTAACTCCCACGTAACTTCTTCGACTGCGTGATTCCTCCAGAGAATCTTAACGGAATGGATAATCTCATTCCTCAGCTTCTGTTCCTTCTTGTCTAGTATCTGGATAGGAACTTCTTCGTATGATAAGTCTTTCTCGACTTGGATTGGCTCATAGGAGATAACATGCTTGTAGTCCGGTTTATACGGCCGTAATACTGACACATGAAACACGTTATGAATGTGCTTAAGTTTAGGAGGTAACGCTACCTCATACGCCACTTCACCGACTCGCCTCAAAATCTTGAACGGTCCTATGAACCTAGGGCTCAACTTTCCCTTCTTCCCAAAATGAATCTTCCCTTTCCAGGGAGATACTTTTAGAAATGCATAGCTTCCTACTTCAAAATCTCTCTTCTTACGATGTAAGTCTGAATACTTCTTCTGGCGATCTTGAGCTGCCACTAGTCGAGCTCTTATCACTCTGATGATTTCTACAGTCTGTTGTACCAACTCTGGTCAACAGTCGACGTTCTCCAACTTCGTCCCAGCATAAGGGCGTTCTACATTTCCTACCATACAGTGCTTCGTATGGTGGCATTCCAATACTGGCGTGATAACTATTATTATACGCAAACTCTACTAATGGAAGGTGATCCTCCCAACTACCCTTGAAGTCCATCACACAATCTCGGAGCATGTCTTCAAGTGTCTGAATCGTTCTCACTTTGCCAATCGGTCTGCGGATGATACGCGGTACTCATTCTTAGTTATGTCCCCATTCTTTCTTGAAGACTCTTTTAGAAGTTTGATATGAATCGCGGATCTCTATCTGATATAATAGATACCGGCACCCCATGCCTCGAGATAATTTCCTTAACATATAATTTGGCTAACTGGTCCAAACTATTCCTAATCCTAATCGGCAAAAAGTGAGCTGACTTAGTAAGACGATCTACAATTACCCATATGGCGTCGTGCTCTTTCTGCGTTGCCGGAAGTCCCACCACAAAGTCCATTGTGATGTGCTCTCATTTCCATTCTAGAATTTCTAATGGTTAATAACCCACTTGGTCATTGGTGCTCTGCCTTGACTCTCTGACAAGTTAGGCATCTACTCACGCATTCTGCAACCTCTCTCTTCATGTTTGGCCACCAGAAGTGGTGACGCAAATCTTGGTACATCTTCGTGCTTCCTAGGTGTATCGAGTATCTCGTACTGTGCGCTTCTTGCATAATCTCTTCTCTCAGTTCCGGTACTAACGGTACCCAAATTCGTCCTTCAAATCTTATTAGTCTAGTGCTATCAATCTTAAATTTCAACTCATCACCTTCAGTCAATCGCTTCTTAATGTTAATGCAATCTTCGTCCTTTTCTTGTGCTTCTATAACCTTATCCAATAAAGTCAGACTCGTTGTCACTGTAAATAATTGTTATTTGGTCTCCATCGGATACTTAATCTCCAAATCTAGTCGTTCGAAATCTTTCACCAATTCATCTTGAATGGTCAACGTCAATAACTTTTCTCTACCTTTTCTGCTCAAGCCATCTGCCACTACATTTTCTTTGCCTGGATGGTACAGAATCTCACAATCACAATCTTTGATCAATTCTAGCCATCGGCGCTGCCTCATGTTTAATTCCTTCTTCGTGAAGATATACTTCAAACTCTTGTGGTCCGTATATATCTCACACTTCTCGTCATACAAATAATGCCTCGAAATCTTCAAAGAAAAAACTACTGCTGCTAACTCCAGGACATGAGTCGGATATCCCTTCTCATAATCTTTTAGCTGACGTGAAGCGTACGCAATGACCCTACCGTGTTGCATCATTACACAGCCAAGTCCCTTGTGTGACGCATCACTATACACTATAAACCCTCCCGTGTTGTCCGATAAAGCCAACACAGGTGCTTGACTAAGCCTCTTCTTCAATTCTAGGAAAGTTTCTTCACACTTATCCGTCCAAATGAACTTAACTGTTTTTCTGGTAAGATTGGTCAACGATGATGCTAATTTTAAAAAATATCAAATAAATCTTCGATAGTATCCCACCAATCCTAAGAAACTCCTGATTTCTGTCGGCGTCTTCGGCTGCTCCCAATTGATAACTGCTTTTACCTTCGCTGGATCCACCGAAACACCATTCTTGTCGATAACGTGCCCTAAAAACTACACTCTTTGCAACCAAAACTCACACTTGGAGAATTTTTCATACAGCTTCTCCTTCCTTAATGTTTCCAACACTATCCGAAGATGTTCGGCGTGTTCTTCCTCCATCTCTGAATATACTAGAATTTCATCGATGAATACGACAACAAACTTATCCAAATACTGCTTGAACAATCTATTCATTAAATCCATAAATGCTGCTGGCGCGTTTGTCAAACCAAATGACATTACCAGAAACTCAAAGTGTCCATATCGAGTTTTGAATGCCGTCTTTGGAATATCCTCCGGCCTCACTTTCAGTTGGTGATAACCGGTCCTCAAGTCAATCTTTGAAAAGTACTTTGTGAAAGTAGTATGCACACAAGCCAATCATGTTTGATGATAAAGCATATACTTTGTAACAATCTTATTCATTTATTAATAAAAAGTATTAATTTATTAAAGGCTTTTAATTATCTACATGATGTTGTTTTATAATATGTGATAAACCAATAGTTTTAAGCAATGCTTGTAGAATAATGATGATGATCATTCTAATGAGATCTAAATTCTTAGAAAGCTTAAAAACTAAAATAGTTCTCAATCGTTGGATTACTAAATTGGGGATTAGTGAATCCGGATAGATTGGTACATACGTTGCTTGCTCATTGGATGAGGATGATTGATCACATGATCATTTGTGTGGAGACACTAAAGCAAGTATGTAGGTGCTTATTAGAGAATAAGTTCACTAAACGTGACTTGCTAAGGAATATCTAATGGAGTTTTACTTGCATCCAATAGGAATTCAGTAGTGATAGTAGTAGTCTGAGTGATCCTTGGACTTGAGATCATCATAGTATCTTGTGTATGATGAGTTATACTTTGACTTGTTTCTTAAGACCCTTAGGGTATATCAAAGGGTATGCTTGGGTATAATAAGTTGTACATGGAGATAATGTATGATCAATAAAGAATCTACCACTTCTAGTAAAAGAAGAGAAATGTCCTATATGATTCGATAAATGACAACCCAGTAGTCCTTGGCCAAGGCAGAATAAAATTAGAAAGGAGTTTCTAATTTGCATTATTTGGAGTTGTGTATTTAAGAATCGAAATAGATATAATTAAATAAAATAAGACTTGACAGTAATTTCATGTCTTATATTTAATTGGGACATTGTATGGTGGAAGGAATGAATTGTACGGTAACTATTTACTCAAAGGTTCTTTTATGATTAATGTTGAAATCTATATTATCTGAAAAGTCGTTGATCGCTAGCTAGGGAGGCTTATCCTATTGTAGAATAAATATTATTTATTTTAATAAATTAATAATTTAATTTATTTATTTAAATAATATTAGAATTGTTCTAATTGATTTATTCACAACTGGTTTAATATGGAGAACCTAAAGGGTCACACCATAAAAGGAAGAATAATTATTTAAGAAGTTAATGGCATAATCATAATAATAAGTTAAGTATATTTAATTTAATCTATGGTGATTGAATAAATTAAATAGCTTAATATTTATTATTTAATATTTTAGAAATATTAAATATAAATTAATAAGAGAGTCTTATTATTATTATTACTATTATTATTATTTACTTGCTAAAGGAGTTTGGGAATTAATTAATAAAAGTACTCTCATATATCCTAATAAGATTAGGAGGCCAATTAATTAAAAGAGTTTAATTAATTATTCCTAATAAGATTGGGACCCTAATTAATTAAAAGAGTTTAATTAATTAAAATAAAACCCAATTCCTTAATTGTTAAGGAGGGTTGCCTAGATGAGTCTTATTATGGGTGGGTGTGGTTATTGACGTTTTCATAGAATACGTAATTCTAATAGTTGGGAGAGTACACCCCTTTTCTATGAGAGATAGAAAAACTAGGGTTTTGCCAAATACCCATCTTCTTGAATCCTTCTTCTTCATTGGTGGATCACCTCTAAAGGCCAAACACTTGGGTGACTAACGTTGATCAATGGAAAGAACAAAACTCGGTGGATTCAAGTTGAACGCGAAAGGATTAGGAGGTAAACTTGTACCTGAGGAAGCTCGATCTTCAAGGATATGATTTTTATTCTTTATCTTTTGGTTTAATTAATAATTGTGCATAAAGGATGATCCGGGTATATGGTTTGTAAAATTTTTAAAACTCTAATTTTTCATGTTTTCGCTTATTTGTGCAATTTGATTGCGTTCATGAATATTACAAACCTAACAGTGGCATCAGAGCCAAACCTTTATGCAAATTATTAATTGTTTTAATTTAATATGTATATTAATATGTGTTTAGAACAAATTTTTTGGGCATAATTTGTTGTATAAAATTATTATTTTATGGAAAACAAAATTGCGAAATCTATTTTCGGTAAACGGTTTTTATGTCGCTGGATCAGTTTTTTTTCGGGAGCAGATTATATATATATATATATATATATATATATATATATATATCTGGTTCGGATCAGTAGCATACCCTTATCTTACTCACCGTGTTCATCCCCCACCCCTTTAGGCGGCGGTTTGGTTAAATACAATAGTAAATCATACTTTTTTAGCTTGACAGACAACATATATATACGTCGCTAAAAGTATGTATTTACGAACAGTTGTATGACCGAAACCGTCATAAAAGGGTAAAGGGTGGTGAGTACCTGTAAGTAAAGATAAGGGTATGCACTGATCCTCTATATATATATATATTATTCACTATTAGCATATTGTTTTGCTAACATATTAATATGTTATTCACGTGTGTCCTGCTAATATGTTAATGATGACCTTAATTTATATATAATAGGAATCCTATTAAATGAAAAGGTATCTGGATTCTTGATTATTTATTATATATATATTAGATCATGTTACTTTTATGGATATAGTACATATATGATGTACGGTTATATATATATATATATATATATATATATATATATATATATATATATATATATATTAAAATTAAATATTTATTTTAATCTTAAAATAAAAAGTTTATTTTAATTTTAAAATAAAAGGTTTATTTTAATCTTAAAATTAAAATTTCATGCTAACTAATTAGAGTTAAAATTGGATTCCATGATAACTAATTATTGTTGAAATTGGATTACATGTTTCCTTATATAAAGGAGTTTATTTAGATATGAAATAAGATTTCATATTATTCAAAATAAAAGAGTTTATTTGTGAATAGGAAAGAGAATCCGTGTTTTCTTAAATAAAGGAGTTTATTTAGATATGAAATAAGATTTCATATTATTCAAAATAAAGGTGTTTATTTGTGAATAGGAAAGAGAATCATGTTACATTTAATAAAGGATTTTTTTTACTTGGAATTGGATTCTATAATTAATTAAAATAAATGAGTTTATTTTAATTAAAGATTTTGATTAAAATAAAATAGTTTATTTTATTAAAATTGGATAAATTAAATTAAAAGAGTTTTATTTTGATTTAAATTTGGATTAAAATAAAAGAGTTTATTTTGATTCAAAATTAGATTTTATACTAACTAAATTTGCCCATTAAATAATATCAATATATATATTGAATGTTTATTATTCATGAGATGAATATTATTTATTGATGCATATGTGGATGTGTAAGATAATAAATAAGATTGATTATGGAGTATTGACCAATGTGATTGAATTTTATTTTAGTTCGATGCATGAATGTAGGGTTTTTATTAAATGGGGTCTGTTTACCTCGTCTTCTCTAATTTTTCCTTAATGTAAATTTTATCTCCTCTTATGTACTTCCCCTTAACTGCTGATCAAGGTTTCTATTTATTTTAAATAGTTTTGTAATAGGAATAGTTAGAATTAATTTTGAAGAATTGGAGATCAAGGAGCAAGGAGCACTTGAAGACCCGTTTGTAATGGAGTCCAGGTTTAAATGTAATAGTTATATTGAAATATTAATTCTTGCACCCCTAGGGTTTGACCTTTTGATTCACTTAGTGGCTCTAGTGAACCAAACTAGAATAAAAGTCCATAATCAATCTGGGTAGAATATAGTATTCTATATGTGCATGCTTATACAATATATATATATATATATATATATATATATATATATATATATATATATATATTATGCTATAAACATGTTAGTATGTTAATTAATATGACGCGTATTTAATATATATATATATATATATATATATATGTGTGTGTGTGTGTGTGTGTGTGTGTGTGTGTGTGTGTGTGTGTGTGTGTGTGTGTGCATGCGCGCTAAACAAGATGAGACAAATTAATAACAAACCCCTCAAATATTTTATATTAAGTTGTAACGTTCAAAGATATTTGGAATATCGAACGTCGCCTTCTAGCATGATAGAAATAATAGAGTATTGAATATTTAATATAAGTTTGTTGTGCACACACAAGGAAAGAATTAAATATTTAAGATGTTTTTTTTATTACATATGATGTTTATAAGGAATTGAACATTACTGCTTTGTTGTGCACACACAAGGGCTGTAGTTTTCTCTTCACTTATATGGAAATGCTGGGTTTGATTTAACTTAAATCATTTTAGTTCAGATGTGCACACACTTGACCATTATGATTTAAGAGGCAAAATAAAAGGAGTTACATAGTTGATGTAATTGACAAGAGTTGTCTACCTATTTATTTATAAATAGTTTGTTGTGCACCCACAAGGCTATATACATTTGAAATGGGATCCTTATTCTCACTAGCATATCTTTAATTAGATTTTGCCGAACTATATAAGTGAGTGTAATATAGTTTGATGAAAATAGTGGGAGATACCAATTTAAAATAAGACCTAATTTATTTTTGTAATTAATAAATGAATGTATGCTAAAATATTGTTAATCACAAATTTATTTACAGAATTTTACAATGTCTAAATTACTATCACTGCGAAGCATATTAGATGTTAATTAACCGGACCGAATTAAACAGATTGGTTAAGGAAATTGAGAAAAGTTCTCACGACTGAAAAGTTATCTTATGTCCTTAATATGCCTATCCCTACGATGGTTGCTGACAATGCCTCTGAGGAAGAGATTGCTACTTTTAGAAAGTGGCAAGATGATGCACAGTTGGCTCAATACATCATGCTCGCTTCCATGATTAACGAGCTTCAACGTCAGCATGAAACTATAGATGCTCCTACTATATTCATGCACATCAAGTAGTTGATGGTGAGGAAAGTAGGACTGATAGATATCAGATATCTAAAGAGCTCTTCCGATCTAGAATGACCGATGACACTACAGTACAAATAAAAGTCCTTAATATTATCAATTTGATTGATCAATTAGGATAACTTGTTTTGTCATGGATGGAGAGTTGAGCCAAGATTTGATCTTGCACTCACTCCCGGACTCCTTTCATAATTGTTGTGAATTTTTCATATGAACAAGCTAGATATCAGCCTGATTTGCTTAACATGTTGAAAAATGTTGAGAGTCACTTTCCAACCAAAAAAGACCATGTCTTACTGGTAGGGGCCAAAGGATCTTCTGAAAAGAAGAACGATTTAAAGAAGGTAAATAGAAAGGCAAAAATAAAGGATAATAAGAACAAAACTGATACAGATAGCAAATGAGTTTGCTTCCACTACAATAAGCCTGGACACTAGAAAGAAACTGCAAGAAGCATCTTGCAGAGGCTAACCAAAAGAAGCTTAGTGAAGTTTCGGTTACAATACAAATTTGTTCATGATTTAAGATAAATTTATCTTTAAGTCAAGGTTCTATTTGGGTTAGGATACCGACTTTTGTTATCATAAATATAGATTTATGAAGGGACCAAGCAGAAGTAGAAAGCTAAACAAATATAAGTAATCCTATGTGTGGGAAATGAAGCAAAGGTTGCCACATTAGCCATAGAAACTTATAGTTTAGCAATGCCTACGGGCAAATCTATTAAGTCAATAAGTTGTTATTGTATTCCAGTTCTTGTTAGAAACATTATTTCTATTTTGTTGTTGGACAATGAAATCTTTTGTATTATATTTAAGAACGCAATTGTTGTTCTATTTATAATAATAATGTTTTGTATAGAACTGGAATATTACTTAATGGATTTTGTGTACTTGACTTACGTGAAAATAATTTTGCATATTGAATAAATTATTAAAGAAAAAGGAGATGATCATTCAAAGAGTTAAATGTTTGTATTTGATGAAATACAAGTATGAATTATTTAAAAGGTTCAAAGAATTCAAAAGTGAAACTAATTTGAAAAGTATTAAGATTCTTTGATCGGATCAAGGAAGGAATACTTGTGCAATGAGTTTCTAGATCATCTCAAATGGTTTTCTCATAATGGACGCCTCCTGATACGCAATAACTGATTGATGTATCTGAAAGGAAAAATCTTACCTTGTTGGACATGGTACGGTCCATAATGATTTTACCGACATTTCAGTATCCTTCTGGGGTAATGTCCTAGAAATGGCTGCATATCTACGAAAAGGTAACCTCAAAATCCTGCCCCAAGACTCCATAAAAGTTATGGACATGGAAGATTCCTAATCTTAAGTATGTTAAGATAAGGGGTTTTCCAACTTATGTGAAAAGGTTTCAAAGGATAAGCTTAGGACAAGATTTGACAAGTGTCAATTTGTGGGACATCCTAAAGTAAGTTTAGGGTATATGTTCTATAATCCTACTTAACAAAAGGTGTTTATTGTGAAACACACTACCTTATAAGATAAAGGTGTTTATCATTAAAAGGGCTAGTGGGAGGATAATAGATCTTGAAGAGTTCAAGAACCACAAAACACTATCAGTCAAATAAGAAGAACCTGTAGATAGACCTATTGTACCACAACTGAATCGTAAATCTGGAATAGTACCGAAGATACCTAGAGGTATGGATTCATCATGGACGATGATGATGAGGTACGCATCATAGAAGATGATGATCCAGTTACATACGATGAGGTGAGAGTTTTAGACACTCAGAGAAATGGATTGAAGCAAGATTCTCAAATATGGAACATTCATTTTGATGAGATAATCAAAAGAGTTTGATTTTATCAAAAACAAGAATGAACCTAGTGTGTACAAAAGGGTCAGTGGGAGCGTCGTGAAATTTCTAGTATTATATGTTGATATATTACGAATAAGGAATGACATACTAATGCTACAATCAGTAAAGATAAAGTTGTCTAAACATTCCTCCATGAATGATTTGGGAAGAGTATCGTAATTGGGGATAAAAATCTATATAGATATATTTAAAAGGATGCTCAGCTTAACTCAAGGAACGTATAATCAATTGATGCTAAAGTCGTTTAGCATGGAAAACTCCAAGAGTTGTCTCATGTTGATGAGACATGGAGTGTATCTCTCTTAATAGTCCCCATAGACTCATAAAAGAGAGATCGGATGAGTAACTATCATGTATGCAATGAAATATACGAGACCTGATGTTGATCGGACATATTCTGGAGAAGATCACTGTAAGACAGTGAAAACATCTTAAAGTACTTAATTGGCACTAAGGATGTGATCATATTCATGATGGGTCTAAATTAAAACTAGAGGGCCTAACAGACTCAAGTTTTTCAGACAGGCCAAGACGACAGAAAATCCACTTTAAGGTAAAGTGTTACCTTGAACAGTGGTGCAGTGAATTGGAAAGGTTCCAAACAGCAAAGAGTTGCTGGTTTAGTGATAAAGACAAAGTATATAGCTGTAAATAAAGCTGCAAGTTGATTGTTTGGATGAAAAGCTCATTACAGAACTAGGAATAGTTCCTAAGTCTCATCTTGGATCTAAACATGTGTTATGGCACTTTCACTTGATTATAAGAATCATTGAAAGATGAGAAATCACTATAGAGATAGTATACTCTCAAGAACAACATTACATATCCATTAACTAAAGCTTATGCAACAGCAGGATAATCGTCACTTAGAGAAGAAGGGTATGAGATACCATGACGATTGGCTTTAGTGCAAGTGAGAGATTGAAAGTAGTATGCACACAAGCCAATCTTGTTTAATGATGAAGCATATACTTTGTAACAATCTTATTCATTTATTAATAAAAAGTATTAATTTATTAAAGGCTTTTAATTATCTACATGATGCTGTTTTATAATATGTGATAAACCCATAGTTTTAAGCAATGCTTTTAGAATAATGATGATGATCATTCTAATGAGATCTAAATTCTTAGAAAGCTTAAAAACTAAAATAGTTCTCAATCGTTGGATTACTAAATTGGGGATTAGTGAATTCGGATAGATTGGTACATACGTTGCTTGCTCATTGGATGAGGATGATTTATCTCATGATCATTTGTGTGGAGACACTAAAGCAAGTATGTAGGTGCTTATTAGAGAATAAATTCACTGAACGTGGCTTGTTAAGGAATACCTAATGGAGTTTTACTTGCCTGTCAATAGGAATTCCTGTAGTGATAGTAGTACAAGTGATCCTTGGACTTGAGATCATCATAGTATCTTATGTATGATGAGTTATACTTTGACTTATTCCTTAAGACCCTTAGGGTATATCAAAGGGTATGCTTGGGTATAATAAGTTGTACATGCAGATAATGTATGATCAATAAAGAATCTACCACTTCTAGTAAAAGAAGAGAAATGCCCTATGTGATTCGAAAAATGATAACCCAGTAGTCCTTGGCCAAGGCAGAATGAAATTAGAAAGGAGTTTCTAATTTGTATTATTTGGAATTGTGCATTTAAGAATCGAAATACATATAATTAAATAATATAAGACTTGACAATAATTTCGTGTCTTATATTTAATTGGGACACTGTATGGTGGAAGGATTGAATTGTACGGTAACTATTTACTCAAAAGTTTTTTTATGATTAATGTTGAAATCTATATTATCTGGAAAGTCGTTGATCGCTAGGGAGGCTTATCCCTATTGTAGAATAAATATTATTTATTTAAATAAATTAATAATTTAATTTATTTATTTAAGTAAGATTAGAATTGTTCTAATTGATTTATTCACAACCGGTTTAATATGGAGAACCTAAAGGGTCACACCATAAAAAGAAGAATAATTATTTAAGAAGTTAATGGTATAATCATAATTAAAAAGTTAAGTATATTTAATTTAATCTATGGTGATAGAATAAATTAAATAGCTTAATATTATTATTTAATATTTTAGAAATATTAAATATAAATTAATAAGAGTCTTATTATTATTATTATTACTATTATTATTATTATTTAATTCCTAAAGGAGTTTGGGAATAATTAATTAATAAAAGTACTCTCATATATCCTAATAAGATTAGGAGGCCAATTAATTAAAAGAGTTTAATTAATTATTCCTAATAAGATTGGGTCCCTAATTAATTAAAAGAGTTTAATTAATTAAAATAAAACTCAATTCCTTAATTGTTAAGGAGGGTTGCCTACATCTATAAATTAGATGAGTCTTATTATCGGTGGGTGTGGTTGTTGACGTTTTCATAGAATACGTAATTCCAATAGTTGGGAGAGTACACCCATTTTCTATAAGAGATAGAAAAACTAGGATTTTGCCAAATATCCATCTTCTTGAATCCTTCTTCTTCCTTGGTGGATCACCTCTAGAGGCCAAACACTTGGGTGGCTAACGTTGATCAAAGGAAGGAACGAAACCCGGTGGATTCAAGTTGAACGCGAAGGGATTAGGAGGTGAACTTGTGCCTGAGGAAGCTCGATCTTCAAGGGTATGATTTTTATTCTTTATCTTTTCGTTTAATTAATAATTGTGCATAAAGGATGATCTGGGTATATAGTTTGTAAAATTTTTAAAACTTTGATTTTTCATGTTTCCGCTTATTTGTGCAATTTGATTGTGTTTATGAATATTACAAACCTAACACTTTACCCCCTTCAACTGATCAAACAAATTGTCTATCCTGAGCAACGGGTACTTGTTCTTAATGGTGACCTTGTTCAACTCTCGGTAGTCGATACAAAGCCTTAGCGACCCATCTTTATTCTTTACGAATAAGACTGGTGCTCCCCAAGGTGATACGTCTGGTCGAATGTATCCCTTATCTAATAACTCTTGTAATTGGGCCATCAGTTCTTTCATCTCCACCGGTGCCATATGATACAGCGCTTTGTATATGGGTGATGTCCCTGGTGCCAAATCAATGACAAACTCAATCTCTCTATCCGGTGGCAATCCCAAAATCTCGTCTGGGAAGAAATCAACAGAATCCCTTACAATAGGTATCTAACTCAGTTCACTCTCGACTCGTCGAGTATCAACCACGTGAGCCAAATAACCTATACAACCCTTCCTAAGCAATCTCTGAGCTTGCACCATCGTCAGACAATGAGATTGTCTCGGCGATTTACTATCATAAAATACCACCTTTGACTTATTCAGAGTCTTAAGGTGTACACACTTCTTCTTACAGTCTATAACTGCTCCGTGAACCGATAACCAATCCATTCCAAAGATTACATTGAACTCCCCAAAATGAATCGATATCAAATCCACTTTTAGCTTAAATCCTCACAATTCGGTATAACAATTCCTATGAAGGTATTCTACGGGGATAATTTCCTTGTTCGCTACTTCTACGTTCATATGGTGTTCTAATCTCTCACGGGGTAAGTCTAACTGTTTAGAAAATTCTTCAGAAACAAAAGAGCAGGTAGCACCCGAATCAAATAACATGTATGCATCTTTATCATTGATCGAAATGATACATGACACCACGTCCTTAGACTCCACCGCATCTTGTACGGTCATGTTGAACGTTTGTGTCATTGGTCTGTTGGCTTGACTGGCTGGCCCTCCAATGTTCATCCCATTGTTGTTGCATTTGCCGCTAGCTGCATCGCCCTTTTTCTTCGGGCAGTCCTTAATTAGATGGTCTATGGCTCCACACGAGAAACAACCTACCTTCTGCTTATTCGGACACTGAGGAGCCATGTGCCCCAGTTGTCCTCAACGATAACAAACACTTTTTCCTTTCATGCACTCCCCCGAGTGATTCCTTCTACAGTTGTTGCACTTCATACTCTTCTTGGCCTCCCCTCTGGACTTATTACCTCCAGAGGATTGACTCTCCGTCCATTTACGCTTGTTGGGGTTGCTGCCTCCGCTGCTTCCCCCTTTCTGTCCATCCTGACCGGTCTTCTTTTCTTGTTTGAATCGAGCGATGGCTTCATTTCCTCCTTCGGCAATGATAGCCCTTTCCAAAAGATCAGAGTAGGTCTTGATCTTCAACACAACCACTGCCTTTTGCACCCATGGTTTCAATCCTAATTCGAACCTCCTTGCCTTCCTGGCCTCCGTGTCAACCTGATGTGAAGCGAATTGGGCCAACTCGTTAAATTTTGCCACGTACTCTACGACAGACATACTACCTTGTTTTAGTTTCAGAAACTTAACCTCCATATCCTATTGAGTATTCTCTGAAAAGTAATTCTCGAGGAATAGCTCCTTAAATCTCTCCCAAGGAATAACTCCTTCGTCTGATCGGCCCCTATTGGCTTTCCACCAATAGTTAGCTTCGCTCTTCATCATGAAAGTGGAAAAACTCATCTTCTGTGCTTCGGCCACTCGTGCGACCTCAAACACCTTCTCCATCTCTTCTATCCATGTCTGGGCTTCAATTGGATCCAAGGTTCCCCGAAATTCCGGTGGTCCTACCAATTTGAAGTCCTTAAAGCTAGCCAAGTATTGTCCTGGCTTCCCTGCTGCTGGCGGGGGTCTGTTTTGCATTGCCTCAGTTAACAGGTTAACGAAGTTTTGCATTGGATCGACATTTGCCTCTCCACCATTGTAATGGATCCTTCCTCCCTCTGATTCCGCTGAATTCTCCTAGGCGGCATGATCTGAGGAAAGGAAGAAAATTATTAGGCTTTATGTGATATGTTATCCATGTTAGCATTAAGAAGTTTAAGGCGTCTATCAATCATTCTTGATTTAAATAAACAACTTCATTATTACCATAAAACTCGATGGATTTCCTCAACCCATCACTTACATACTCTACTTGAGTTTTCTACTAAGGTTATAACCTAGGTTTCGCATTCCTAATGTTAATAACATACGGCTCTGATACCAACCTGTGACACCCCCGAATCCGGGTCCTCTGACCCTGGTCCAGTTATCACGATAAAATACTAACATCCACCTCTAAACAACATACGAAAACTAAACTGCGGAATATAATAAACGTACGTCGTTCATCCAAAAGGCGTTACTAGTCCCAAGATACGATAACCTTAATATCATCTTACAATTATACCCTAAAATAAATATTAGGGTTCACATTACATAATCGTAATTTAAACTAAGCATAAGATAAATTCTGCTTCTTGCAATTATCCTACATCTTCCCTTTACCCTTGTCCTTTCCTGAGGTCTCGGGCTTAGCTACAATATAATTTATGATATAGCAAGGATGAACAACAAGTTTGCTCAACAAGTTTAAATACAATAATAAGGATATATCATGATGAATGGAAAAATATCTGGCAAGGGATTCAACAATATGAATATTTGAAGGATTCAACAATATGAATATCATAAGCAAAGATAATGATCTGGCGCCTTAGACCAACTCGGCTTTCTCAAGCCTCTCCCTCGTTTCCGTACTTTGGTGTCATGGTCGATCATTCTCATCTCTCCGCTGGATACTCGGAGTGTAGTCCTTCTCGGGATTTGCTGGCAGAGTTTGGTGTCTCCATTCCAAACTCTCCTTTAGCCTCTGTTGCCTTGGAGGAATCTGAGCCTATTCCCTCGAATGTTTCTATCAGTTCTGATGAATCTACTGCCTTTGCTGCTCAGCTGGAGGAGACTCTTGGTCCTGCCACTTCCTCGGCAGCCCAAGATATCTTTAAAGCAGTTCATTACTTCACTAAGAATGATCGTGAAGAAGCACTTGCTGAAAGAAGGAAGAATGCTAAGCTGATGGACTATATTTCTGCCCTGGGACTTCCTCTCGAAGATGTTAACAACCTCTCTTCTATTGGGATATCTGCTGCGTTAACTAATGCTCGTAAGGTGTTCGATTCTTGTCTCTTGCGCTGGCTAGCAAATGCTCGCATGAGGACTATATTGTTGTCTCTGGGGAGTCCTCTGGCTCCCCGATTACATCCCCCTCCTTGAATGCCCAAAGCTAATGTTGTTTGGCTTGCTATTCCCCTAAGTCACGGAGTTCTAGAGTTGCAAATTCATTAATGAGAAGAACTTGGGGTTGAGCTTCTTTCCCCCCTTGCCGAAGCGGAGGAGTGTTACTGTTAACCCCCATGGAAATCCTTCACTTGGCCTTAATAAATGGTCTTCTAGCCTTGTTGGTCAATTTATCCACTCAAGCTCCCTGCTCAAGTTGGTTGAATCTTCTCGCTAAAAATTATGGGGCACCTTGGATTGACAAAAGTCTATCTTCATGATAAGGGGTACTTTTTATTCAAATTTGATTCTTGATAGATAGAGACAATGTCTTAGCCTCGGGTCCATGGTACATAGCTTCCAAGCTTCTTTGCTTACAGCCGTGGCAGGAAGGGGCTAATTTCAGTATAACTGATAGTAGCAAAGTTCCGATATGGGTAAAGTTCAGTAATATCCCCTCTCTTCTTTTGACAAAGGAAGGTCTAAGTTACTGGCAGTGCGGTTGGTTACCGTTATTTGCAAACAACATGACTTCTAAGTTGGAACCTATGAGCTTTGCTCGAATATGTATTGAGATTGATGCTTTGTCTTCATTTCTTGCCTCCATCAATGCTGTTGTATTTGACGGGATTGCTCGGGTTGAAGAAACCGTAGCCGTGTGAAAGTGGAGTATTGGGCAGGCCCCCCTGTTTCTAAATGTAATCTGTTTGGACATTCCCTTCTCAAATGCTAGAAAAATAACTTTCGATGGGTTCCCAAACACTCCCAGACCCCTTCCACCTCTCCTTTCTCTTCCACCAACGCTTTTCCCTATTGCTACCCCCCCTTATTCCCGGTGATGAGTCCAATCTTCTATTCCCCTAATCCTTTACTTGATAAGCTTAAGCAAGGTGATGAGAAGGAATGCAGAGACCTGAAGCATAAGACTAGGCCTGGAAAGGAGCCTCTTCAGAGTTCTAAGAAGATGAACAAAGGTCCAAGGGGTCTTCCCCCTCTAGACTAATACTTTCCCCCTTTTTTTTATGACATTCTTTTGTTCATATAATGTCAGGGGTTTAAATAAAAAACCAAAGCAAGCTTTTGTTCGTAACTTTTTGTTAGACAACCATATCTCCTTTGTGGGCCTCATTGAGACCAGAATAAAAGCTACAAATGCTTCCAGAATATCGCGGGCTATCTGCCAGATGGCGG
This sequence comes from Panax quinquefolius, assembly GCA_020205615.1. Classification (NCBI taxonomy): domain Eukaryota; kingdom Viridiplantae; phylum Streptophyta; class Magnoliopsida; order Apiales; family Araliaceae; genus Panax; species Panax quinquefolius. Next base: position 101,116,917 of record CM035153.1, on the reverse strand, counting down.
GTTTGGAATTTTAACTATGACTACCACCAACGAACAGTACGATTTGGGTGGGTTTGGATCCTTCTATTTGGAGAGTGGATGTCCTATTTCAATCTACCCAAGTTTCCCACTTCAAGCTCTTTCCTCTTTATGGCGCTTATCCAATCTTGGCTTCTATAGTCTATGGCGAACTCTATATAGTGGAACGTCGTCGGGTTAGGGTCGACCTTAATTCCTTGTCCTCCTCCCTGACACTTGGTGTATTCTTGGGGACTTCAACACTATCAAGAGTGTCTCTCAATCGAAAGGTGGTGATTCTTCTTGGGAATCGGGTATGGTGACTTTAACGATTGCTTAGACACTATTGGTGTTGCGATATATTCGTGCTATTGGGCCTCTGCACACATGGTGGAACTGTCGGTTGCTAATCCTATTCATAGGAAGTCGGATAGAGCAATGGGTACGCTTCTTGGTTCAACGTAATGTCCGATTCCCTAGTCACTTATGGTCCTCGTGGTTTTTCCGATCATTGTCGGTCTTACTTATCTTGGTATGCTTCTTCTAAAAAGCCAAGAAGCCATTCCAATTCTTTAACTTCATCTTTGGAGTTGGAAGGGTTTGACGTCTTTGTCTCGGATTGTTGGAGTTTCAGAATTCTTGGAAATCCCTTTTTCATCTTTAATGAGAAACTTCGAAGATTCAAGTGCGCCCTCAAAACCTTGAACTCTTCTAACGGTAACTTATCGAGGAATGTTAGCACCCTTCAGGCTCAGCTGTGGTCACCGTTCAACAATCTCTTCATGCAGATCCTTAAACTCTTGTCTGCTTGCCTAGAAGACAAATGCTCTCAGTCCTTATGGAAAGCATTGGCTCTTGAAGAATCTCTCTTGCTCCAAAAATCCCGAGCCACTTGGCTTGCCTAGGGCGATAAAAATTCCAAATTTTTTGCCAATGTTATCAAGAGTAATTGGAACCACAACAAAATTCTCTCTATTTTTAATAGCTCTGGTGTTCTTATTGAGGATCAGCCGGGTATTCAGCAAGTGGCGGTGGACTATTTTCAGGATCTCCTGGGATCCTCTCCTCCTACTTACCCTGGTCGTGATCTTCTGGAAAACTTCGTTACAAAGCGGATTACTCCTGCTCAGGCTGCTAGCTTAACTACTCCAATTCTTGATTCTGAAATTCTTACAGTCCTTCAATCCATGAAAAAGAATAAAAGTCCGGGTCCTGACGGTTTTAATGTTAATTTCTTTCTCCATTCTTTGGGACATTATAGGCCATGATTTCACCGTCTTGTCCACTCTTTTTTTTTCATCTCTGGGCACCTTCCGTGGAGTTAATGCAACAACTATTGCCTTGATTCCGAAGACGGATAATCCATCCAATATGTTGGATTTTAGACCTATTTCTTCTTTGCAACACAATCTACAAATGTATAGCGAAGATCCTTGCCAATAGGCTCAAATCGTTCTCCTTCCCTTATTGACCATGCTCAGTCGCCTTCATCTCGGGGAGAAGCATTAGTGACAATATCCTCCTTGCACAGAGCTTTTCAGAACTACCACGGACTTTCTCGGTCCCGCCTTGGTGTGCTCTTAAAATTGATATTCTAAAAGCCTTCGACATCGTTGATGGAGGTTTCTCTTGGATTTGTTGGGCCTTCTTAAATTCCCCTATTTTCATTGGGTGGATTAAAGAGTGCATCACTACGACTATGTTTTCTATCAAAGTCAATGGAGGTCTGTTTGGCTACTTTAAAGGAGCGAGGGTCTTAGGCAAGGGATCCCCGTCTCCTTACTTATTCGTTCTAGCTATGGAAGCCTTCTCCATGATTCTTCACAAGGAAACTCATTTGCCTAATTTCAAGTTTCATTGGAAAATGTAATCGTGCAACATATCCCACGTATGCTTTGGCCGATGATATTCTCATATTCTCGCCATGGCGATTTGACCTCTGTTTCCATTATTCACTCGTGCATTCAATCCTTCTCTATGTTTTCTCGCCTAATTCCTAATGCTCGTAAAAAGTCATGTTTCCTTGCCAATGTCCCAAATGATGTTAAGGTAAGTATTAATTTGTTGTTGGGTATTCCTTTTGGAGTATTACCAATTAGATTTCTGGGGTCCCTCTTATCTCCTCTAAACTCTCCCATTCAGATTACCAACCCTTGATTCATAGAATTCTCGCCAGAGTTTCCTCTTGGACCTCCGCTTTCCTCTCGGACCTCCGCTTCTCTCTTATTCGTAGAGTTCAAATTTGATTAAATCGATGCTCTTTGCAATCCAATCCTTCTGGGCCTCCCATTTTATTCTTCCTAATTCAGTTCTAAGAGCCATTCAATCTATCATGTGTAGATTCCTTTGAAAGGGGTCTTCTCTCCTTCGGCATGGTACAAAAGTCTCTTGGAAGGATTTGTCCCTTCCCCTTTGTGAAGGTGGTCTTGCAATTAAGAACCTTACTGATTGGAACTCAGCTCTCATTATTCTCCAACTTTTAAAGGTCATCTCCCCATCTTCTCCCTCCTTGTGGGCTAACTGGGTCAAATCAGCGCTTCTATCAAAGACCAATTTCGGTATATCTCGAATCCTTGAATTTGTTCATGGATCTCGGCGTAAAATCCTTAAGCTTCGTTCCATAGCTCTCCTTTCCATACCTATAGAGTTGGGAATGGAAATTCCTTCAGTCTCTGGTTTGACCCGTGGTTGAATGGGCAACCCTTAAATCCCTCTCCTTCTCTGCTCTCCAACTCTTGAATCCTGTGTAATGCGCCGTGATTTAGACATCATCTACATGGGTGCATGGTCTTTGCCTTCCAAGAATCATCATGATGTGCAACAATTACGCACCTTGTTTTCATCTCTTCCTAATCCTTCCGATGCCGAGGACTTGATTCTTTGGGACAACCGGCGGCGGTGAAACATCTCAAAGCTTCCACTATCTGGGAATCTATTCGCTGCGGGCTCAAAAGTCCCATGGGCTAAATTGCTTTGGTTCCCCCTCCATATCCCCGATTCTCCTTTACCTCAGGGCTTGCTCTTCAAAGACAGATTACCCACAAATGATAGGTTCTCTGCGCTTACCATAGCTTCCGCCTTATGAATCGCCTTTCTGCAAGAAATCATGCTTTGAGACATTCTCTCATTTGTTCTTTGATTGTCCCTATTCTACTTGATTCTCTCTTCTTCTTTGGCCTTCAAGTGCGGACCAATGTTCCAAGGAGCCGATAGTCCGGTGGACTATATCTTTCATCTTAAAGGAAATAATATTCGATTCGATATTTTAAAGTTGGTCTTTTCCACCACAGCCATACAAACTTTGGGCGATTAGGAACTCAATTGTCCATAAAAATGTCAAAATGCCTGTGAATGTATTGGCTAGGGAGATTATTAATATCACTAAGTCAAGGCTTTCTTCTTTCCCCAAATTCCTCAAGGCTGCGCAGACTAGGCCTGTCCTAAGTATTTGGTTGTGAGGCCTGCTATGGTCTGTTTCATGGTTCTTGGTTTGGTCTTCTCTCTCGCATAGTTGTTTCTATTAATGCTAAATTCTGGAATTAACTTAGCTTCCATGGGGGTTCGGCAGTTCGGTCACCTTGGCAGTTCGACCTCTTTTCTTGGTTTGGTTTACTATTGCTTCTTTCCATGTTGGGTAGCATCTTTAGTCCATAACTGGGTTCGGCTTTGTGGCGATAAAAGGTCCAAAAATTTGGGCTTCGTGGTTCTTCCTCTTGCCTTCGGGAAGCTGGGGGATTTGGTTCCGGCTTCGGAGTTTCGGCTTCGGCTTCGGGGTTCGGTAAAGATGGTTTAGTCCTCTCTTACTGGCTCTCGTAGTCCTTCTTATGCTTCAAATCCTCTTGATCTAACTTATGATGCGGTTTGGTTCGATCTTCACCCCAATTTTCAAACTTCAGGGTGTCGAAACTCGATTGTTCATAAAAATGACAAATTGCCTATGAGTGTTCGGTATCCTTGGCAGTTCGGCCTCTTCGTTGATTTGGTTCAGCTATTGCTTCATCTGTTTTGGGTTCTAGCCTCTTCATCAAGTGTCTGGTTCGACCTTGTGGCGATAAGATCAATGGCATCCCTGACTTAGCATCTCGGCTCGTCTTCGGGGTTCTTCCCCTTGTCTTCGGGAAGCTGGGGGTTGGTGTTGGCTTCGGGGTTTCGGCTTCGGCTTCGGGCTACGGGGTTTTGGCTTCGGTTTCGGGGTTCGGTATAGATGAGTTTGGTCTCATGCTTCTTCATTTGCTTGACTTTTCTTGACTCTTCGCAAAGAAGTTCGGTTCAGTTCCCCCCTCTCGGATCTTTGGTTTCTCCTGATTGGTTGTCTATGTTGTTTAAGGTTTCATGCTTGTATTTTCTATTGTCCTGCTTAGTATCGCTTTGTTCTTTCTTTTGGCTTGGATGTTAGTCTTTTGTTGTCCATTTTGGGGGTTGTCCCATGTGGTTCTATCAAAAGCTTCTGGGGTATGCCCCTTTCGATTGTATTTTCTCTTCTTTTTCTGTATACAAACAAACTTAGCGAAAAAAAAAAGATAATGATTGCTTTTAGAATAACTGCTAGTCAAGTAGACTTTGAACTATAACACTCCAATGGAATCAATAGCTAATTGACCCTTTGTTATCGGCTTACGAAATAAGTACTTGAGGGGATCAACCTTTCACGTACTCTATGTATATGCATAACATTTAAATCTGCTCTATTGTATCTTATATTAGATACCTGGGGTACTCTCCTATCATAAGAGGGGTGTTCTTTCAGTATAAGAATCCTTACAATTGGTTTGGATAGCTTTTATAAAACTTCATACGCTTGTCTGACCGAACAAAGGTTCAGACTCTATCTACTACAGTTCAAGAATTATTGAACTTTAAATGATGTTCAAGTGCAAGACTGTACGAACTCGAGTGCACTAAGTGTGAATATCAATAACATCGATGTGGAATAACCTTAAAGTAATTAAACCACTTAATAGCATTATTGGAAATAAGATTCAAGCTTAAATGAATAACTTTCAATTCAACAATATCATGCTCAATGCAATATGAGGAGGATATGAAAACTTTCACAAACTCAAAGTTGTGTAAGTTAGGAAACTTGCAACATAATAAATTCGGATACTTGCTCAATATAATTTAGGCTAAGTTTAGGGAAACTTGCTTAACAAAAGTAGGGTTAAAGGAACTTGCACAATCAAACAATGAAGTTCAAAGAAAGCTTGCATTCAACATACGAATCGTATGAAATTCAGGAACTTGCACAAAATCCAAAGTTTGTGTAAGTTTAAGGAAACTTGCCTGTTTGCTCAGCTACAGTATAATACTAGCTTTAACTAACTTGCGTTGAAATGACCTAACATTAACAAGTCGGTCTTTCAATTAGTATGTGTAAACTAATACGAGTATACACTTCTCCGACATGAAAAGCTTAAAAATGAACAAGAATGTTCAGAAAAAATATCTTTGTGAAACGATACTAGATGAAGCGCAATTTCAAGGATATTCTACTAATTTCAAGGAGTATAGAAGCAATACTTAACAAAATGAGTGTAGAATTCAAAATCTGAAATGAAATAATATTACTTACATACTACAGAGTATGGAAGAAAATATTATTTCTTACGAATATTGAACAAAAATAACATTCCTTACAATTATTGAACGAAAATAATATTCCTTGCGAATATTGAATGAAGATAATATTCCTTACAAATATTAAACGAAGAAAATATTTCTTGCGAATATTGAACGAAATAAAATTTCTTATGAATACGAAAAATAATATCGTAAGCGAATATGAAATAAATAATACCCCTTACCTCAAAAAGAGAGCAATTTCAACTAGTAAAGCGGATATATTCTTGAAGAAAACTTTCATAATTTTCTACACTCAAAGCTTCCTTAAACTCTAAAGAAATACGCTCAATATTATAGAAGAAGAATTCTCTGATTCTGGTGTGATTTTCATTTCTAAACTGAGCATCCTATTTATTAGAGAATGGAAGGATACTATTTGAATTAGAAAATCACGGACTGCACAGGGAATCATTCACGGGCGAAATCGATCGGCTGAAAAAAAAATTTGATTTACTATGTAAACACTATGCAGACATTATGCAAATACTATGCATAATAAAATATAATATATTCTATTTTTCATAAAAAAAACTTATTATAATATATATATATATATATATATATATATATATATATATATATAAACAAAACTAAGATAACTTTCTACCGACAGTTTTGAAAAATGTGTAAGTGGGGGGTCCAAATAAGAACCAAAATTTACCACAAATACTTCATAAAAATCCCCTCAATATTTTTAACAACATTTATTTATCAATAATATAACTTGCAATATTAACAACCAGATCATTCCCAGGAAATAGGGGGCTTTCCGATAAGGATTTCTCCCTATTGGCGTGCAATTAGGTGACCAAACCCCTTTCCTCGATAGAACTTTTTAGACATTGTCAATAATGCAAATAATAATATGAATAACGTGTCATCTCAATTATTAATTTAATAATATAAAATATTGTGCAGATGATACTGTGAAAATAATAGAATCAATAATGGTTGATACTATGCAGCAATTACTGTAGCAATAATTATGTATAAATGAGTGACTTCTCACGTAAGGATCAATAATAAATATTGTGTGCTACTATGCAACCACGGGTATTATTGTACTTTTATCACCGGGTATTTCAACAGTTAACGGTAAAACTTTCGTCGTTATTTTTATAAAAAGGTATTCCTGTCGTTTTCTAACTCTGACAGTAATTCCGTTGTGGGGTCCACCAATGATTATGTCATCGTACAAATATTTCTTGATAAAACGAATATTCCCCGACCAACCGAATATTTTATAACAACTTGCATACTTTGTAAATTTGTAAATATTACCCACAACTATAACCTTATATCAAATCCACACCATAATATTCAAAAAAAATATTTTGAGAAAATTAAATCTTTATTCATAAAAGTTGGGGTCTTACAGATGGTGTTCCCCTATTTATATACATGTCAATTAATGACAATGACATGGGCTGCATGCTGGGATAGAAAAATGATAGAGGCCAAGAAAGAGCTATCTATTACCTCGGCAAAAGATTCAACATCAGTGAGCACAAGTACACTCTGATTGAGAAAACTTGTTGTGCTTTAGCATGGGCTTCCATGAGATTACAGCATTATCTTCATGGTCACACAACCCATCTCATATCCCGCGTAGATCCTCTCAAGTATGTGTTTAGCAAGCCTATGTTAAATTGTCGACTGTCCAGATGGCAGTTGATCCTCCAGCAATTTGACATCATCTATATGACTCAAAAGTCTGTCAAAGGTCAAGAAATTGTGGATCAACTGGTCGCCGCACCTTCAGAGGATTTCAAACCTTTGGAAACATACTTCCCCGATGAAGGGGTAATGACAATTCAGCAATACCATTAGGATAATACACACCAACCATGGAAGATGTATTTTGATGGAGCCATAAACATTGAAGGTTGTGGAGTTGGAGCAGTTCTAATATCCATTTCGGGAGAGCAATATCCCGTCGCCATCAAATTGCAATTTATCAACACCAACAACACAGCTGAGTATGAAGGTTGTATCATGGGGTTAAAACTAGCCCAAGCCATGGGCGTCAGACGGTTAACTATCTTTGGAGATTTCAAACTGGTAATCAGACAAACCACATGGATCTATCACACCAAAGAACTACATTTGCTGCCTTACCATCGGCAAGTTTTCCAGATGGCTTTGGAGTTTAAAAAAATATCCTTCCTCCACATTCCTCGGAATAGGAATGACTTTGCGGATGCACTAGAAACTTTGGCCTCCTTGATCAACATACTTGATATGGAAGACATGCCAAATATCATATTTTCCCGGCAAAAGGCACCAGCTTGCGGGAACTACATTGGAGAAGTATCGAATGAACTGCCTCCTATCCAACACCCTTGGTATCAACATATCAAAGAGTATCTGCGAGATTGATCTATACCCTCCGAGGCGAGTCAAGCTAAAAGAATGTGGATCCATAGAATGGCCATGAAATTCTACCTGAGCAGAGACACACTCTACAAAAGAGATGCAGGACTAGGCCTTCTCAGATGCTTAAACAAAGATCAAGCTCAGAGGCTCATGGATGAAATCCATGGTGGAGTATGCGGCCCTTACATGAGCGGCCCTCTACTTGTTAAGAAAATCCTAAGAACAGGACAATTCTAGCTCTCTCTCAAAGTTGATTGTGATGATCACGTCAAGAGATGTTATCAGTGCCAAATTCATGGGAATGCTATCCACGCCTCTCCAATGGAGCTCCATAATATGAGTTCACCCTGGCCCTTCTTAATGTGGGGAATGGACGTGATCGGGCTCATCGAGCCCAAAGCCATCAATGGTCATTGGTTTATCTTTACTATGATCGACTACTTCACTAAATGGGTAGAAGCAGCCTCTTCCCCCAAGGTTACTAAAGAGGTTATCATTGGTTTCATAAAAAATAATGTCATTTGTCGATACGGACAACCATAGGTGATTGTATCAAGCAATGCTAAAACCCTCAACAACCAAATGATGGAGGATTTATGCAGTAAATTCCACATCAAACATCTCAACTCCGTTATATATCGTCCAAAGATGAATGGTGTTGTTGAAGCGGCAAATAAGAATATCAAAAAGATCATGCAAAAGATGTCCACTAATCACAAAGGATGGCCTGACTTATTACCTCTGACTCTATTAGCCTACTTATTAACATATGGAATGGAAGCAGTGCTCCCCATAGAGGTGCATGGAAATGGAATCCCTCAGAGTGTTGATAGACGCCCAGCTGGATGAAGACCAATGGTTATATGATTGGTACCACCAGTTGTCTCTAATAGATGAACGGAGGGCCACAACCATTTTCCATGATCAGTTATACAAACAGAGGATTTCTCGATCCTACAATAAGAAAGTCCAGCTACGACAATTCAAAGAACATGACTTGGTCTTGAAGAAGTTTCTTGACAACCAAGATCTATCCAAAGGAAAATTTTCCCCAAACTGGGAAGGCCCGTTTGTTATCAAGGAGGTATTGACAAGAGGAGCCCTCAGATTACAAGAGATAGATGGAGAGGAATTTCCCCAACTCATCAACTCGAACACCGTGAAACTGTACTATATCTGAAGTTACCTGCAGACCGACATCATGGTTCTGGATCATCAGATCCATCAGTCAATTCAGGTTTTCAAAATCTTTCACTACAGCCCTTCATCATATCAGTTTGGTCCATTAGGGACGAACATATCTTCGAACCAGTAGCCTGGTTCTGGATCATTAGTTCCATCACTCAATTCAGGTTTTCAAAACCTTTCTCATTCCAACTTTCACAACTTCAGTTTGTCTCGCTAGGGATAAAACCTTTCACAACTTCAGTTTGTCCCACTAGGGATAAAACTTTTCACAACTTCAGTTTGTCCCATCAGGGGCTAACTATGCAGACCTGATCTCCCCAATACACGGGAGTACGTAGGCAGCCATTTTTATGGTATGGTCTATCTACAGGAAAAAATATCTCTACAACCACTTTACCACCCACAACTTTTGACCTTTTCACGCTAGGTTGGAACTACGCAGACCTGATCTCCCCTCATCAATGGGAGTACGTAGGCAGCCATTCACGGTGTGGTCCACCCCCTACCAAAACACAAAAACTTGTCAATGGTATAGGGATCATCCTTCAAACTTTTAAACCACACGTCATTGGCTTAGACCAAAGGGATGGAATTACCTGGTCTCCCCACACAAATGGGAGAATCGGCGACCATCTAAATTGCGGTTGAGTCCTCAAAGAGAAACACCAGTCCATAAGAGATAGAACTACACATGCTCCCCAATACAAAGGAGTACCAACGACCATTTTTGGAGCGGGCAATCTCAGAGAGGAAAGCCACAATCCTCTCCATAACCACATTCAGAAACCAGTCCCAAGACACCAAAGGGCAAGGGAATACAAAGATCAACGATCCATTTTGAAAGATCCTGAGACATCTCAATGTCCATCCATCAAGGAGGAGTTCATAATATATCAAGATCATAAGCTTTAGAGAACAGGCAACTATCAAGCAAGTAACAAGGCATAACGAAAAGGGAAGTGAATCAAAACATATTTCCTTGCCATATAATATTGTTTGATATATACAATGTGTCATGTACATAAAAAAATGGCTAAGCTAGTTTATGTAGGAAAATCAAAGGTAGTCTACAAACCAGTGGATAAGCGTGCCATCAAATCTAACATAGTATCCCTCTCAGAAGATGAGGGTAACTCTATGAGCTCCTACCCTAGGGTATCAACATGAGCCAAGGATCTACAACCATCTGCAAGGTGACACTATGCTCATCACTGAATGTACTCATCTCTACAATGATATCAGTAGTAAGAGATCTTAGTGTAGTACTATCTGTAGTGGCGGCATCTCGGGCTTACGGAGCACCATCCCGCTCAATAACAGTTGCATCCCTAGATGATCGAGCCTCGTCTTGCTCAGCAACAACGATGTCCTTACGAGCTAGAGCATCATCTCTCTCAACTAGGGTGTCATCTCAACCAAAAAGAGTTGTCAACATCAAGGCCATAGCCCGATCCCTCTCAAACGTCATCAAAATACAGACTTTGCTCTAAATACTTTGCAAAATGTGGAGTCACAGCAGCAGGAATACTGGGGGAATCAACCAGAGCTACTGACAACCCAGCAAACAACTTAACCTCAGTGGGAGAATCAGGGTCCTACATAGTCTCCCCATTGTCAAAACCAATTTTTGGCTCTAAAGATACAACCCTAGCCAATGCAATCTTTGCCTCTAATAATGCAAAATACTCTGTAGAACGACCTGGATGGCTAGTGGTAAAATTAGCCTTCTCACACTGGGTCCAATAGGCATAAACCCTGGACAAATCCTCTGCTGACAGAAGCCGAGATGACAAACTTGACCCAATACCCTGTTAAAGGGATGAACATCCTGAAACTTGTCAAATTGTGCCATAACAACCAGTGAATGACAAGTGGTCACACCCCTCAAACCAGCTAGGGGAAGATAATCCATGCCAGATGCATGAGTGATAAAGTTGTAGGGAGAGCTGAGCCCTGAACACGGCAGAATATCAAACGAATCCTCGATCCCTGATAAGAAAACCGACCAAGAAGCAATGTTTGTACACTACGCCAGCTGAACGGAGTAAGATATGGCTATTTCATGGGAAAAAATAATACTTATGGCGTCAGAAAGTGCCAATCGGTCTTAAGTGTGTCATAAACCACAGGTACAGTAAGACTAAACTTCCTATAAATGTCCCCACAGAATGGGTATGGCAATGTGTGGCTGACCTCAAGGTCTCTACTAGAATCATCAGTAAAATGGTATGTCCCTCCCGGAGAGCACGCACTGCCATAATCATGCCGATGTCTAAGTGGTCCATGTACAATAGCATGTATATGTATACCACCATACACATCAAGAGTACATTTACTCTGGCAGCACACCAATCATTCGCCAAAGTGATGAAATCCTTGGAGTACCACTGATAACTGTCCAAAGATCCAAATCAGTCTATCAAAAAACTCATGGACACTACATGTGTAAGGCCCCGAATTTTATGAAATAAAAGTATTCAATTTTTCTTATAATTACTATTCAAGTAAATGGTTAAATTGATAAAAGTTAAAGTTAAGGGTGATATATATAATTTTTCAAAATATAGCAAGTGGTTATAAAATATTCATTATTGTTTGGGAATATTCTTTTGGGTCGGGAATATTCTTTACGTAGGGAATATTAAATGCGACAATGCGACCATTTAGGGGCCCCATAACGTAATAACCTGTCGGATGAAGAAAACGCGACAAAAGGGAGTTTTTATAAATAACAAATAATTATTACCAATTAATATTGTTGGAATACCGGAGGTTAAAACACACTAATACGCGTTGTTGAACAAAGATGATACGGTATTGCACCAATTATTGATTCTTACGTGAAGGCACTACTCAATAATTGTTCACGAATTCTTACCATTCGATATTTTATTTTATTGATTCAATAATTGCGCATTGATATTTTATATTACTATTGTTTGAATAAATTGTCATTACACGGTATTTTCCATTATCGAGACAATAATTCATATTATCCGAATAATATTATTGGATAACATTATTGGCAATGTCTAGAAAGTTACATCTAAGGAGAGGTTTGGTCACCTAATTGCGTGCGATGAAGGAGAAATCTTTATTGAAAGCCCTCTCTTTCTTGGGAACCTTGCAGGTTGTCATTATTGTGATTACGTAATATTATTTGTGAATAATTAATTATTGATTAATATGATAAGGAAAATATTCATTTTATGTGGATATAGATGGAGAAAATTTTTAATGTGACAATTGTTGAAAATTAATATTTTATCTTTTTCGATAAAATAATTCATTTAAATATATTATTTTAATAATATATATAACGGTGATATTTTATATAATGAATGTGGGATATATGAGTATATGAGGAGGAAGAGTATTTTGTGGCATTAAATGTTTAACACATGTTTTGTGTTTGGTGGACCCCATTTCTTGGTGAAATTTGATTATAGCTTTTGTAAAATCGCTTGGTTTGTGGATTTCGGTCAATTTACGTTTGGAATTTGGAAAAACTTTCTTCTGCAAAGTTGTAGAGAATTTAATTTCCTATAAAAACTCGTGAGATTCGAATTTTCTGATAAAAGGACTATTTATTATAAATTATTAAAGTTTTGGAGTTCAAAAATAATTGATTTTTGGAAGTTTTAAATATTTATATTAACAAAAAGGTTTTTTCAATGTGTGGGCCTCATTTTGCATGTGTGCAATTGCTGAATTCTGGATTCAAAAGTGTGCGTAGAGAATTTATAATATATAATATTATTTTATTAAATTTTCTACTTTGATGTTCTAAGCATTTTCCTATAAATAGGGTGCTTAGGTTAGAATTAAAAATCACACCGTAAACTGAAGTTTTCTCTCTATATTATCGGCGTATTTTTGTGAGTATTTAGATATCTTGAGTGTTGCTATACTGATTGCAAGTTAGTTTCGCTCGTTATATCCATTCGATCTTCCAAGATCTTTTTGAGGTAAGTGATAGTAAGGGATTTTTAAGGGTGATTATGTTTTTCAGTTTTGTATTTTTTTTCGGACCTTCAAAATTCTGAAAAATTTGAAATGATATTTTGATGAGTTTTAGATTGTGTCCAAAATGGCGATTTTTGGATGTATAGATTAGGAGTTATGGATTTTATGAGAAAAGACTATTTTAAAAGTAACCGCTTATAACTCCTTGTGGTTAACTCCAAAATTGATGAAATTGTTATTGGGAGTACATCTATATAATATCGATATACCGTATTAATTTAAGAATTTTTGGACAAAAGTACAATTTATGATAAATGTTTAAATATTCGGTGGTTTTGGCCATGTGAAAAATAGTAAATGAATTTTAAAAATTATGAGAAAAATATATATTCAATATGGGACTATATTCTTCTAAATCCCAGAAAATAAATATTTTTGGAACTGATTTGGTATTTTTCATGAAAATGTTCTAGTTATGAGTAAATGAATTAAATATGTTATGTGAAGTAAGAAAATTGGAAAATATGATTTATTGGCTTGAGAATCATATATGAGGTATATGCAGATTTTTATGAGGGTTTTGGTTAATGATGATTAAATCTTATGAGTTTGGCATTTTAGATGATTAAATGCATTAATTATTAAAGTGTAAATAATTGAATTAAATTATTTATAAGTTTAAGAAATGATTAAAATATTATTATAATATTAATAATATTAGATTATGAGATTTCTAAGTGATTTATAACATTTGGATTAAGGTGTTATAAATATGGATATGAATTTTATTATGAAACTTTATCTTTTAGTGTCGAGGTTACTTATGCACGATATCTTGATACTATGAATCGAATACGGGTACTATTCACGACAAATTGGTTTCTTCTCTGACCAAATTATTGTTGATTTATGAATCTTACTCTTGAAATTAAAACCATGTTTTGATTATATTGTTTTTATATAACATTCTTATAACCATAATGATAATATTTCTCTTTGACTTGAGTGTAAAGATGGGTAGATTATTGGTATGATCATGATTATAGGTTCTCTTTGGCCAGTAGTGCAAAAGTTGAATTGTTGACTGGTATGATCATGACCATTAAATTTACAATTGAATATTTTTAGCTTAAGTGCAAAGGTGAATTGATCAACATGGTTATAATTATTGTTATATAACTTCTGAAATGATTATGTATTTCTTTGATATATGAATATCTTTAGCCTGTAGTGCAAAGATGAATTATTGACGAATATCTTTGGCTCGTAGTGCAAAGATGACCTGTTGTTGAATATCTTTGGCTCGTAGTGCAAAGATGACTTGTTGTTGAATATCTTTGGCATGTAGTGCAAAGATGAACTGTTGATGAATATCTTTGGCCGTGGTGCAAAGATGAATTTATTAGTATGATTATGAATAGGAACTGTGATTTGGTATAACCATGATCTTTGATGTTTCAGGTAAAGACAGGTGATGAAATTATCTTCGTCCTAGATAAGAAGAGGGATTTAGAACTACAATTATGATTATGAGTTATACATGTGATTGTGGACAGGAATTGTTGATTGATGTTACAGGGATAAAACATTGTTGGTGGACTTTTAACATTGAGAAGATAATAGATTTTATGGTCTATTTGACTCTTCTAATGGATTTCCCATTCCGCTGCAACTATGGTTGAAAAGTTTTATCATCTACCATATGTTCTAAATCTCTGATTTATTACTGATAAAGACTATTGATAATTTATTTATCTTTAGTCATAATATTCTTTACTGAGCTAGTTGTGCTCACCCTTTTGTTTCACAATTCCTTCGGGTAATAAAAGTGTAGTTTTGGTCGAGCGGGGGATAGCGAGGAATAGAATGGTGGTCTATAGATGTTGAGGGTGAGGTGAATTTAACTTGGAAGGGTGTTTTGCCACTATCATACAAGATGTCTAATGACATACAACCTCGTGTCATCATAAAGACATGGTTGTGCTCATCCACTTCTTTGAGTATATTTACAAGCACTACTTATATAATCTTGGTGTTTGTTTGGAGTATAATACCCAATTAGAGACATTGGAGATAATGATATGTCAGAAGAAGACTCACCATTGGGAAGAATATGATTGTAATCTTCTCGTTTTTCTTTAGGGGGTCTATTAGGTCAACCAAGATAATTACGTGGCCATATGATATCTACCATAATCTAAAAGCATGGCCTCCCATATACGAAGGTTTCCTTGAGCACTTCCCAAAGATTCTAATTTCTAAAAGCAGGTTTTGACTATACCTTTATGTAAGGTGTCATTGTGACGTCTTTCTGAGCTTGGTATATATTTGTATCCAAACTCACAAAGATATGTGTTGTTGTATTTTGCACGACAATTGTTGTAATAAAGTTGTAGTTGTTTTCTATACCATATATTTGGCGACTCAGAATGGGTTGGATGGAATGGGCCTATTTTGGGGTCATTACAACATGCCCTGAGTAAATCTCATCCAGGGCCACTCTACGCCTCAAACCTCTGAGGGTCATAAACTGCCGGCTCATATCACCGATAGCCATCTAAGCGTAGGGCCTATCCAATGGAAAATCTGTTAGACATTTATAATCCTCCAAGGTGGGAGTCAACTCATGGGTCTCAAACCGGAAAACCTGCCTATCCGGTACCCAATGCTCCAGCATGCCCTCTACAAAGCCTGATGGAACCTGGAATGTTAGGAGGGTCATGGAGTGACGCATCAACTGGTCAACTGTCACCCAATCTAGGGAGGACAAGCTGTCATGCCACAATCTCAATGAAGATACCATCAATATTGGTGGGGTATGATCAATCTAGCTAATTGTTTATGAAGACATCTATAGGGCAGTGTTATAAGACCATCCAAGGGTCAATGCTGAACTCATCTACGGAAATACATATGCATACCATAATACATGCATGATAAAAAAATAGATAACAATATGATGTAGGGAAACAATATACATACATTCCTACGTACATCATCATCTAAATACATCATCTCTATATACAGCTGAAAATACTGGGAAATGGGGCACAACTGCCCAACAACTAGCAGAGGCTTATCAAAAGATATAACGAGAATGGGGCACAGCCGCCCAATATCTAACAAAGGCCTATCAAAAGATATAGCGAGAAATACATTAAAAGAAGTCAATAGTGTTGATATAAACATTATCCAACCTATCCATCTGATGTAACTCCTCTTGAGTCACTAAATCTCTACTAGGGATATCAGGCTGATACAACAGAGGATCTACACCGATAAAACCATCTGAATATGGGCCACTTAAAGGGCCATCCCCTGAGCTAGAAAGATCAAAAGAATCCACCTCAGATGGATCTCTGCCCAAATGCTGGATAAAGAAATATTCCTGGTCCAATTGTTGGGTCAAGCTATCAATCTGCGTCAGATGAGTAGGCTTTCAGAAGTAGGAAATCCAATCTGCTACCATGACGGAGCTAGGAACCATATCCCGCATAAACTGTGTGGCACGGGTCTAAGCTCCGATGGTGCGAGGGAACCACCAGCGGTAGAATGCCTCCTGAGTGAACGGACCCTTTGACAAAGCAAAGCCATCAACTCTCACCAACGGGATATCACTGATCGGCAGCTACGATACAGGCCAATAACGCCTAGCAGGAGGACAGATCAATATACGGATCTCTCCTATGGTGCTCCTAATAGCACGCTCTTCTAAATACAGCTCTCAACCTCCATCTATGAAGAGAGGAAGATGACGGGTGGATATCACATACTCTACACCAGTCAGGAAACCACTCTCAAAGCCAACTGTCAAATGGTCCTCTGAGTAAGGAACCCATGTAATGACATCGGCTGTTAACAGCATCAATTGTAAGCGGGAATGGGTGAAACCATCAGCTATAGGAACCTTCGTCAAAGTGGAGTGATGCCATCGCCGTCCACCTGGATAGGTGTCTAAACCTAACAAACTAACGGGATAAAGACATGGGAGCCTCTCATATGCCCAAAACTGCTAATACAAGATTGAATATCTACGGTCTGTCAACACTTTTAACCCAAACAAGGGAAATCAAAAGTGAAATACTCACCAGCAGGAATGGATAAAATCCTAGCCAAGCCTCTGTCAAGCCCCGCGAGCAAAGACGCATTCCCCTGAGGAAGTAAGCAAAGGTATAGGAGGCCCAATCAAACTCTCCAATACGTTCTACCTCCCGTCTAGCGCTGACTAAAGTGAACGACACCGTGGAGGAGTTTTCCTCCAGGAAAAACCACCTCGGAGGATGATCAGGAACAATCGCCGAAGAATACGATCTTTGATTCTCCAATCATCGGGTAATGGCTCAGTCAAAGCCCCACTCACGACGTCTACACAGAAAGGACCAAAGGACCAATGCAGAATGTCCTACCTTTGAGCGCCGTAGCCTGGGACTCCTAGGAAGGATCTGACAGCAGTAGGGGAAATGTCAGCCACACAAGGCACCGGCACCCCAGAAAACTCTATACTAGTGATAAACCACCAATCCATCGGCGTCATCATCACCTCGTAATCCAGCAAATGGTGAGATTGAGTTTGGTGAAACTAGCGCTTAAATGACGCCATGAGGTAACCCCAGGGACAACAGCGGGGGAGATTGGAAAAGAACGCCTCAAAACCCCAAGCATGCAAAATCTCTCGTTACTCTGAGTGAAGAGTCTAGTACAGAGAATGAATGTTGAACCAGTTCCCTCGAGGATGCGTAAAGCCAGGAACCTGCATTATAATGCAAATCAACATCAGAACCGTTACTCCTCATTAAAAGGAAAAAGGAAGATCAAACACACCTTTTACCTCGTTTACATGCAAATAGATCAACGGGTGGCAACTCAAATCATCTAGAAGTTCTGGAATCATCACATTTATTACTGGGAGTTCACTACGGGGAATAGAAGCAGAAGGAGCAGGATCCGTGATCGGTACATCCTCCTCTTCATCCTCAACATCTGGTACATCAACCTGGATATAATAAATCACTGAGTCCATCAATCGATGAGGCTGTCGGGCTGGGCAATACCGAGGCACATCAGAAGATCTCCTCTTCACACCTGAAAAGGTCCTACGGGAGCTGCTTGGCTGGTCTGGATCCATATATGTGCATAAGAGCCTCCAAATAACCTCAGAAAGGGTGTGGTAAATTCGAACCTGGAGCTCATTAAATGCATTTTACGTCTATATGCATGCATGCATTATGTTAGGAATAAGCATGTGAATGATATTCCTATTTATATATGATTTGATTATGATATAAATGAATGAATATGCAAGTATGCCTGTATTAAGAAAAGCTATAAAATCCTTTGATAGACAATAAGAACATATGTACAAGGACTTTGAATGAATTGATCAAATATGTTAGGTTGATCCTACACAAGAAAAACAACTTTGTAAAGTCCTTAAAAAGAAATGATGTATAAGGACTATAAATATAGAAAGATCAAGCTTGTTAGGTTGATATTATAATGTAATAGATAGGCTTGTCTGATCGTCGAGCACTGCACCAAAAATTGAAGTCTACCAGGAGAGTCAAGGAAAACTTGAGAACTATCAAGGCGGAATCGTTATCTGCAAGATAGTAGATCTCAGAGTTTGTAGACTGCCAGGAGAGACTAGGAAGGATCGTAGTGTGTCGAGAAGAACTTCCTCGGAGCCATAGCCTGCTGAGAAAGTCATGCTCAGAATCGTAGAGACAGCCTATCTAAGAGCCGAACGAGCATCTGCCAAAGCCAAGTCAATTATCGTAGACCACACTTAGAGTCATAGAGTCTACTGATTATATCAGAGGCAGAGATCAAAGTCGAGCCAGATCAGATGAAGACAACAAGCTTAAGGACAGAAATCGTAGAGTGTAAAGATCTAATCTCGAGTCGTAGTGTTTGCAGAACTAAAGCTAAATCGTAGAGTGCAGAACTAAGGCTTCAACAGAGGTGCTCACAACGCCAAGGCAGAATCATAGAGTAAACACGATTCTCAATAAATGAGCACTCCCAGAATATCCAAAGTTTAAAGCCTCTAGTTTGAGTTGCAAAGATACATTCCACCTAAAGGAAATCAGAGAGCACTCAACGAATGATATGCAAACTAACAGAAGATCCAAGCACCAACCCAATCAACATCCAGATTGAGTTATGAAGTTATTCAAGATGAAGTCTTCCATAAGTTGACATGAAGAAGTCTTCAGTAAAAGGACTAACTAAGGAAAGTCAGCAACTGAAGTAGTTGTTAAGAGAACAGAAGACAACGGTCTTGGGGTCAACCAGGATCGTAGTGTTTGCCAAACAAAGTAGGAACTGATGAAGTTTACACAGAGATATTGGGCAGCTTTTGAAGAACAAGGCTAAAGTGATTAAGCATGGGTCAGTCCATTGATGATAAATGAATGGGAGATCACAAGGAGAAAGCGAGCTAGGCATGCCGTAAATTTGACGTGTCTTACTATTTAGAAGAGACTAGAACAAGGAGTCAAGCTATCAGTTACTAAGATCAGTTGAGGCAAATAGAAGTGATGAAGCACTGCACGAGAGAAGGAGGATGTATTCTACATTGAAGATCCAATGAACACTCTTCACGATCATAGTGTTATCTCAAACCTGTCAATGAGCAACATTCAACAAGACACACTATGATCATGTCTAAGAACATCTGCATCAGAATCGTATAGTTCGGTCATCTGAAGATTGAAGCATTAGAAATAGTTCAATCTGAAGACTGATATTCGAACATTGCTAGTTGAGAGCATCGGTGTAAAAGGACACCTCCTAACGTTCTAATCCAGAAATTAGGAAGGAGAAATAAAGTTGACTACCTGTCCGTGACATCAAAGTGACATCTCTGACGGGGTAGGTGAAATAGTAGATATCAGTATCAGAAAGACGAAAAAGGGGATGTCATGTCACATCTGCTGTCTACATCAAATAACTCGAGATCTGTGAAACAATTCAAATAGCTTTCAACGACTATATTCCAACGAAAAGATTGGGAAGGAGTAGATATCAGCCAGAGCTTCAAAGATCAATAGTCGCTAATGTTGCTGAGTTAAAGGATCGTAGAGTTATTGGAATGCTACATTGTTGACTCTACGAGTTCCACCAAAGCTAGACAGAATAAGTCTCAGTTTCAATGAGACTACAAAGGTGGAAGTGAAGCAACTTTGAAGAAGACTTAAACAGACTAAAGCTTCACTCAACAAAGATGAGAATGCCACTAAAAATGGCAGCTAAGCTGAGAGCCGAGATGGCCAAGAAGATAGCATTCAGAAAAGTGGCTGAGTACAAAGAAAATCTAGAGAGCCACTCTACGAATCACCATGAACCAAAAGCTAAAACAGAACAGATGCAGAACCATTTCTGCAAACCACTCAAGAAGGGTTCAGGGAGTGCTATGTGCTAGACGAAGTCTTCCAAAAGCTCAAACAGTTGGCAAACCTAAATGGTGGTGGTGCACAGCTGACATCGGATGAAGATAAGTAGAACAGAATGAAGATCAGCTGCACCAGAGAAGATGTGTTCCAGACTCTACGCATAATGCAAAGAGGACCATGCCAAGCTGCTAAGAACAGAAGATGTTCAAGCTTAAAGACATCTTAGCAGCAAGGCACCAACAACTACAACTATACTAACAAGTAGCCAGGGCCTGATGGGTCCTTGTCCGTAGGGACTTAATGAAGTTCCAAGACTTCTGTGCTTGAAGAGTTCTTAGGGAACTAGACGAGTTCCAAGCCTTCTGGGCTTGAAGAGTTCTTAGTGAACTGAAGTTTCAAGGCTGCTGGCCTTCCTTAGTGGAATTCCTGCTAGTTAAAGTAGAAGAGTGGATTAGGAGCTTGAGTCTCTAAACCACTTAAAATACCTTGTGTCTTTTACATTTAGTCATTTACTTTCTGTCATTTACATAATGTACCTTACTGTTATAAATGTTATTTATGTATTAACTGCTTATAAATAGACTAACTCTACGAACAATGTATTTATTTTCAGGAATATATCAATGAAGGGATCTTTTACTTATTCTGCTGTGCTTGAAAAGATTCTTATATTTGTTATATGCTTATTCATTAGCAATATAAAATAAAAGAGAAAAGTATTTGAAATCAAAAAAGATCTATTCAACCTCCCCCCCCCCCCCTTCTAGATCTATTATGTGCATACTGGGAACTAACAATTGGTATCAGAGCAGGTTCACATACAATATTCAAAAGCTAATCACTTTGAGTCTGATCCTAGGCACAAACATTGTTCTAAACTTAGTTTAGTAGTGAGTCACTTGTAAATGAAGATGAGCTCACACGTTGGAAATATTGTGTACAGGTAAATGTGTATATACACCTGAAGCTACTCAGATTGGTCCATGTTCTTAAATGCTATAACAACAAGTCCAATCCTTGCCCACAGTCAATCTTGTAGTCTGAAGACCAGATATGGAAGCTCATGAGGCATCAACAGCAAAGAGTCAAGCATCCACCAGTTTGAAAGATGAGATGGCCATATATGCTAAGAAGTACTTATCCAGATAAGAAAGAAAAGTCTCTCAATTATGAATTTGGCTAACCAACAGCTGGATGTGAACCTTGAGGACTCAAGGTTGTTAAAGAACTAAAAGATGCCAAGATTTTCTTAGCTTACATCTTCAAGATTATAACTGATGGATCGAAGGACAACTGGAGCAACAAGCTGTCAAAAATGAATGTAAAGATATGCACATCAATGCATAACCTTATTATATCAAGATAAATAACTGTTAAGAAAATGACAGTGGAAAGGTATGGTTCCTCATTAATACAAATGTGTACATCATGTTGCATCACCTTATACACTATAACAGTATTCTATCAAGAGACCATACTCTACCTAAAAAGGGGGAAGAGAGAAAGTACACTAAGGTTGGAAAATCAAATGTGAACAAACTTTCTCTCCATCCAAATTTTAGGTTGAAAATAACATCTTGAAAGAAGTCCGAAATAGGTCATAAGCATATCAAGGTTTAATTAATCTCAAGTGGAGTAATCTTTGCTGATGGGTTAGTATGTATGTACAAACCCATGTTATATGTTTTTGATAACACATAGAGTATGATCAGTTCTACAAGAGTATGTTGAAGATTTATAGAAACTGATCACCTCCTTGAATCAACCAGGTACAAATAAGTGATAGAGTTGATTCTCACTCTGTGAACATAATCAAACAAATGATGAAACCATCAACGAAAAAGAGTGTTTTATTAAAGTGGTTAATTTTACACACACTCATCATCATGCATCTTAAAATGACATATCTAATTTGGATATATGCATGAATATGATTGTTAGTGATCAATGTGATGAAAATTCAAATATATGAGGAATAGGGATTTTGAAAACTAACCTGGCAGGACCCATTTAACCATGGGTACCAAAAATAAAAATTTATCTAACCTGTAGGTAGTTGGTCTATCTGACCACACTAAGGAATGTTGAAGGAGATGACTTCAGTCGAGAAGATTCAACCAGCTAGAGGCTTAAGATATTTCAAAAATGTTTCTGACAAAATCTTTATTTGTCAAAGCCTGTCCATGAAGACTTGCTGAGCTAACATGAATGAAGCTCACATGGTTGTTGATCTCCATATCAAAGCAGACCATTCATCCTTAGATAAAAAGGGTCTTATATGCTGAATCATACAGAGCATATTATCTGAGAAAAACCCTCGAGGAACTCATTATAGAAGCAGAACTCCATAAGTACAAACTGTCAAAAAAGATTACGTTCGTAGTTCTGTCAAACTATCGTAGAGTGATCAATCTGGAAGATATTTATTTCTATGATCAAAGGAGGTTTAAATGATAGTGGTGACTTCAGTCAGAAGGAGATATGCAAGGTTGCCTTCTAATGAACATGAAGAAGTACTCACATCTCTCTAAGAAGATAGTATCAACTATGGGGGAGCAGTGATATGTTAAAGAACAGTAGCACTAAAAGTATCAAAAATACACTATGAAGCAATATACCAGTTACAAAGTCCCAAAACTTTATGGCTGATGAACCAAATGAAGATCCATAGTCAGTAGGAACGTCTCAAAATGTGCCACTGATAACCTTGTCAACCACCCAACTCAAAATCATGGAGCGCCTACGATCAAACATCTGATCGTAGTGTAAGAGCAGGAGGACACCACGATTACAGCCAATATAAATATCTAAGAGTGGGTAGAGGAACTCCCCAGCAGAAAAGGTCAAATGAGACAAACCTGACCCTTAGTTCACTCTAAGAGGTTGGCCCTTCCTGAGCTACCTTAACCCAGAAGGAATGCTTAGTTAAGTTCATCTCAAGGACCAGGACAGACAACGTTCGTAGATTAGATTCTGAAATGAACTCGATGATCGTAGTGCAACCTCAATGATCGTAGAGCAGACTCGATGATCACAGTCTTCCCAAAGGATATACTAGCTCATGGGGAGCTCAGAAGAAATTGGCACATGCTCAACTATTCAGATCGTATGGAGATAAGTTCGAATACAGTCTGGAAAGATGCCCTGCATACTCACCTCAGAATTTCAGTGCCTGAACTATCTCGGAGTACATCAGTGGTTAAGTCATGAAACTTCAAGATGAGGATCAGTGCCAAATCATCCACTGAAAGCATCTCTCAGAAGACAATCATTGAGTCAACAAAGAAAATCATAGAGTCCATATCTACCTCGCCAAGCTACTCTCTACATACTGAAAAGTTCAACGGTCAAAATAAGTTAGCAATGCTTATTTTTCTTAAAAGAAAATTAAAACTAAAACACTGTTCAGTTTATGGGGAGTTACAGTTCCTTACTGGGCATCGTGCAACCAATGACTGGTTGACACATCACAGCTTATGCAGAGTCAGAAGGAACTGTCATAAAGATAAATTCAAAATCTCCAAATAGTTATCAGAAGCTATCGAATCTCTCTCCTCCCTTTTTTAAACCCTAAAATAATCTTCAAAGCCTGAATCCATTAAACCTCTAGAATCGCCCAAATCGCATTCAACTATCTCTCATAGAAGGTCTGAAGCTAAATACCCATGGAAGAATGGCGTGTTATAACTGGAATCCAACTCGGTTTCAAGAAATTCGAAAGATCAGAAAAGAAGTTCAAGGACATACTTGAGCTTGTAAAGAATGTTGGGTTTTGTGAATGCTTGGAAGCTAACACCCTGGTCTATACCGAGCTAGTGAAGCAATTCTACTCCAATGCATCAATAGAATCTGGGCTTCTGTCTACAAAGGTCAAAGGAGTAAGCCTGAAGATAAAGGCATCAGACATCAACCAATGTCTAGGGTTTCCCAACCAAGGTCCGATAAACCTCGAAGAAGTTGACATTGAAGAAGGCAAGAAGTTAATGCGTTACAAGAGGAACGTAAATTTGAAGGATATGGAGAAGAAGGAGTTTCCGGAAGAGTTTGAATTTCTGGCTAAGATTACAGGAAAATGCATCTTGTGCAAGGACACTGCACATGATACTGTCAGTGATCTGCAATTGAGAGTTATGATTGCAATCGTCATGAAGCAGCAGATAAAATTAGGAGCCCTTATAATTTATTGGTTGACCAAATGGCTGGAAAAGGCTGAGATGAAGAAGTCTACCGATAAACCACTCACAAAAATTTCTCATAGAAGACTCTTGAGCATTGTACTAAATAAGAAATTAAAAAGCATGATAAACTATAATGAGGGAGAACCACTGAATGTTAATAAAGTGATGTCCCCACAGCTGTTTGAAAATTGGAAGAAAAATCCTAAGGAAAACAAGAGGCTAATAACTTCTGGCAGCAGTAGCAAGGTCTCGATAAAGAAGAGAAAGGCACAAGAGATGGAAATCAAATTATCTCAATCTGATGACTTTGTGCCTGTAGCAGCCACTCAAGCAAAGAAGAAATCTAAGAGGTTGAAGAATACAGAGGCTCCATCAAGCAGTCTCTCCACTGACAAAAAGAGACATGGAGCAGAAGAAGAATAAGCATCAACTGAAGAAACCCCTAAAGGAAGAAGGAGTAATAGATTACTCCAAGGGCCATCCAAGAAGAAAAAAAAGGTGATGAAGAAGTCAGCCCCAGTTCCCCAAGAAAGTCTATCTACCAAAGAAGAGAACGTAGAGTCAAAAGATGAGAAGGGAATTTAGAGCCTCAAGAATGAACCCTCAAAGAGCAATTCCAGCAGTGAAGAAGAAGTTGAATCTATGAAAGGAATAGCTAAATCCGATGGTGAAGAAGAATGTACAAGTCCTATGGCTAACCCTCAGAGCAACAACTCTGCTGCTAAAGAAAGTTTGAAAGCTGGAACAATTGCATCTCCTACAACTAAAGTCCAAACAAGTCAATCTGATGATTCAAAAGATGTTGAGTCCAAAGAAGAAGGACATGCCCCTATTGTTGCTAAACATCAAGGAAGCTTATCTAATGATACACAGGCTTTAAATTCTAAAAAAGAAGAAAAGTCTGACTCTCCTATAGTTGACCCTCCAAGGAAAAGAAAGAGCAACAGACTGCTTGCTAAATCTATCCCAAAGAAGAAAGGAGAATCTTCTACTGCTATCATTGAACTGAGTGATGATAAGTTTGCATTCAAAGGAGAAGACACTGAAGAAGGTACTAGTAATGAAAATCAGCATGAAGGATTCACTGATGAATCAGATGAAAGAAGTCAGCATGATTCAAGCTCAAAAGGTGAAGACATGGAAAAAGATTCTAGTTCTACAAATCAGGAATCAGAGGAATCAGCAGATTATCCTGTTCTCTCTCCAGCAAAAGTTTGTAGAAGAATAGTGGTGGAAGTTTTTGATAAACCATCAAATGTAACAACAGAAAGATGGATAAACTATGGAAATGAACAACTTAAGGTTGTAAGACGATGTGTTTAACAACTGGAAAAATATGGAGCTAGACTGCACTACGATTCTCTACAATCCTGATGATCTTTTGATGAGATGGTTCCTCCCATGGATGCCCTAGTTAAAGGCATATACTGAAAAAGATGGAAGTTACTTCAGCTAGTGTTATTCACAGTTTTCAAACCAGGAGCTACTGTCACAGAACTTTCCAAGGGAAAAGAAGTTTGCAACCAAGATCATCAAAGACTAGTCTCACTTCAAAGTCTACCGACATGCTGGTAACCACTACATTCCCTATGATTGTAGAGTGGGTTCAGATGGCAAAAGGGTTATGCCCAAGTATATGATCGTATAGTCCATTCACTCTACCATTGAAGATGATCAAATTCAGTTTGAGAAGCTTCCCTCTGTCCAAGCACAATTATCTAAAATTCCTTCATCCTCCAATAGTGATTGGCACTCAACGTTTTACCAGATTCTCACTGCTTTTAAAAATCTGTCCAAGAATGAAAATCGTGGAGTCCAATCTGACGTTCAACAAGAGTCTACCCAACCAAATGACCAAACTCCTATGGAGTTACTGAAGAATTCTGATGAGTTGGTTGAGAAGATATCTATCATCACTGAAGAGGAAAAGATGTTGACAAAAGCAGGAGATAATGCGGTTCAAGACAGACTCCAAGACACTATGTTTGATATATCTCTCAAAATCAAAGAGAGAGATCAAATTTATCTGAAGGCTATGAATGATCAGAAGGAAAAAGCTCTATGAGCACAGAAGGCAAATGAAGAGCAAACCATATCCCTCTCTGACAAGATTGACAATCTGAATCAGTCTCTCTCTCTACAACTTGAGCCAACAAGAACTCAAGACTGAGGTTGGTAACTCATCTTACCTCATGGAGCAACTTATGTCAAACCTGGAGCAGCTTTCACGAGTGATTAATAATAACAAAAAGGGGGAGAAAAGAGACATAGAAAGAGGCACTCAAGGAAGAGCAAGGAGAAAAGAATGAATGAAGAAAAGAAGGCTAAGAAAAAGGCAAAGGAATAGAAGAAGAAGACAGTAGCAGCAGAAGCAGAAGCATCATCAGAGGGGGAGCCAAAAGCTGATGATATGAACACAGAATCTGAGGGGGAGCAAAGAAAAGAAATGAAGTCACCATCCTAGGGGGAGCAGGAGCAAAAAGATGAGTAGATAAGTAGCTGATCAACAGACATCCTTGAAACACATATGGAGCCAAAAAGGTACATCTCTATCTAATTAGGTATGTTCTGGATCCAGGATGTAAAGTTTCATAGTTTATGTAATTCCATATTATTATCAATGACATTTATGATTACTTGTTTTAGAAATACAGTTGCTCACTGTATATAAGATTCATTCATCTCATGCATATGCATTAATTGTTTTTGTAATAATCAAATAGGGGGAGATTGTTAGGAATCAGCATGTGAATGATATTACTATTTATATATGATTTGATTACGATATTTTTTTTTCGCTAAGTTTGTTTGTATATTGAAAAAGAAGAGAAATACAATCGAAAAGGGCATACCCCAGAAGCTTTTGATAGAACCACACGGGACAACACCCAAAATGGACAACAAAAGACTAACAACCAACCCAAATGAAAGAACAAAGCGTTACTAAGCAGGACAATAGTAAAAACAAGCATGAAACCTTAAACAACTTAGACAACCAATCAGGTGAAACCAAGCATCCAAATAAATGGGGTGAAGACTGAACCGAACTGCATTGCAATAGCCGAAGAGGATGCTGAAGCATAGGAAGAACTACGAGAGCCAGAAGGAGAGGGCCAAACCATCCCCGAAGCCGAAACCAACCTCCCCCAGCTTCCCGAAGATAGGAGGTAGAACCCCGAAGCCAAGCCGAGATGCCAAGCCCAGATGCTAGCCTGCACCTTTATCGCCACAAGTTTAACCCGATTCTGGAATGAAGATGCTCATCAAACCCAAAATGCAGATGAAGCAATAGTTAACCAAACCAACGAAGAGGCCGAACTGCTATGGAAACCGAACTACCGAACTGCCATGGAAGCTAAGTTTTTCCAGATTTTGCGATGGCCAAAACGACTTCTGAAAGAGACCAAACCAGAACCATGAAATAGACCATAGCAGGCCTCACAACCAAGCACTGAGGCCAGGCATAGTCTGCGCAGCCTTGATAAATTTGGGGAAAAAGAAAGCCTTGACTTAAAGATATTTATAATCTCCCTAGCCAAAACAGTCATAGGCAATTTGGCATTTTTATGAACAATTGAGTTCCTAACTGCCCAAAGTTTGTAAACTGGGGAGATCGAACAAATCGCATTGCGGAACAAGAGAATCTCAAGCATAGGAAGAACTGCGAGAGCCAGAAGGAGAGGGCCAAACCATCTTTACCGAACCCCGAAGCCGAAGCCGAAACCCCGAAGCCGGAACCAAATCCCCCACCTTCCCGAAGATAAGAGGAAGAACCACGAAGCCCAAATTTCAGACCTTTCTCGCCACAAAGCCGAACCAGGTTATGGACTAAAGATCTTCAACCCCAATATGGATGAAGCAATAGCTGAACCAAACCAATGGAGAGGCCGAACTACCAAGGAAACCGAACTGCCGAACCACCATGGAAGCTAATTTAATTCCAGAATTTTGCAGTAGCCTAACAGCTTTGCAGAAAAGACCAAACCAAGAACCATGAAATGCAGGACCATAGCAGCCCTCACAACCAAATACATAGGTCGTGCCTAGTCTGCTTGTGACCTTGAGGAATTTGGGGAAAGAAGAAAGCCTTGACTTAGTGATATTAATAATCTCCCTAGCCAAAACATTCATAGGCAATTTGGCATTTTTATGAACAATTGAGTTCCTAACTGCCCAAAGTTTGTAAACTGTGGTGGAAAAGACCAGCTTTAAAATATCAAACCGAATTTTATTTCCTTTAAAATGAATGATATAGTCCACCAGACTATCCCAGCTCCTTGGAGCATTGGCCCAGACTCCGAAGGCAAGAACAGAAGAGAGAACTGAAGTAGAATAGGAACAATTAAAGAACAAATGAGAGAATGTCTCAGCATGATTTGCACAGAAAGGGCAGTTCATAGGTTGGAAGCTATGGAAAGCAGAGAACCTATCATTTGTGGGTAATCTGTGCCGAAGAGCAAGCCACAGGGTAAAGGAGAATCGGGGGATATGGAGGGGGAACCATAGTAATTTAGCCCATGGGATTTTCGGAGCACGCAAGTGAATAGATTCCCAGATAGTGGAAGCTTTGATATGTTTCACCGCCCGGTTGTCCCAAAGAATCAAGTCCTCGATCGGAAGGATTAGGAAGAGATGAAAACAAGGTGCGTAATTGCGCACATCATGATGATTACCGGAAGGCAAAGACCATGCACCCATGTAAATGATGTCGAAATTCACAGCGTTAATGTGGATTCTGAGTTGGAGAGCGAGAGATGGAGAGGGTTTAAGGGTTGCCCATTCAACCACGGGTCAAACTAGAGGCGAAGGAATTTCCATTCCCAACTCTATAGGTAAGGAAAGGAGAGCTATGGAACGAAGCTTAAGGATCTTACGCCGAGATCCATGAAAACGTCAGGGGGTTCGAGATATACCGTAAATTGGTCTTTGATAGACCGTAGATTTGACCCAGTTAGCCCATAAGGAGGGGGAAGATGGGAGATGACCTTTAAAAGTTGGAGAATAATTAGAGCTGAGTTCTAATCAAGTAGGTTCTTAATTGAGACCACCTTCACAAAGGGAAGGGACAAATCCCTCAAGAGACTTTTATACCATGCCAAGGAGAGAGAAGGCCCTTCCAAAGGAATCTACATGATAGATTGAATGGCTCTTAGAACCTAATTAGGAAGAATAAAATGGGAGGCCCAGAAAGATTGTATTGCAAAGAGCACCGATTTAATCAATTTGAACTCTACCGAATAAGAGAGAAGCGGGATGTCCAAGAGGAAACTCTGCGATAATTCTATGAATCAAGGGTTTGGCGGTCGGAATGGGAGAGTTTAGAGGAGATAAGAGGGACCCCGAGAAATCTAATTGGTAATACTCCAAAAGGAATACCCAACAACAAGTTAATACTTACCTTAACATCATTTGGGACATTGGCAAGAAACACAGACTTTTACTTAGCATTAGGAATTAGGCGAAAAAACATAGAGAAGGATTGAATGCACGAGTGAATAATGGAAACAGAGGTCATATCTCCATGGCAAAATATGAGAATATCATCTCATGAAGCATACGTGGGATATGTTGCACGATTCTGCTTTTCAATGAAACTTGAAATTAGGCAACGAGTTTCCTTGTGTAGAATCATGGAGAAGGCTTCCATAGCTAGAACGAATAAGTAAGGAGACAGGGGATCCCCTTGCCTAAGACCCCTCGCTCCTTTAAAGTAGCCAAACAGACCTCCATCGACTTTGATAGAAAACATAGTCGTAGTGATGCACTCTTTAATCCAGCCAATGAAAATAGGGGGGAATTTAAGAAGGCCCAACAAATCCAAGAGAAACCTCCAGTCAACAGTGTCGAAGGCTTTCCGAATATCAATTTTAAGAGCACACCGGGCAGCACCAGAAAGTCTATGGTAATTCCTGAAAAGCTCCTGAGCAATGAGGATATTGTCACTAATGCTTCTCCCCGAGATGAAGGTAGCTTTGAGCATGGTCAATAAGGGAAGGAGAATGATTTTGAGCCTATTGGCAAGGATCTTCGCTATACATTTGTAGATAGTGTTGCAGTGAAAGAAATAGGTCTAAAATCGACATATTGGATGGATTATCCGTCTTGGAATCAAGGCAATAGTCAGTAGCATTAACTCCACACGGAAGGTGCCCAGAGATGAAGAGTGGACGATGAAGAAGAAATCATGGCCTATAATGTCCCAAAGAATGGAGAAAGAAATTAACATTAAAACCGTCAGGACCCGGACTTTTATTCTTTTTCATGGACTGAAGGACTGCAAGAATTTCGGCATCAAGAATTGGAGTGGTTAAGGCAGCAGCCTAAGCAGGAGTAATCCGCTTTGTAACGAAGTTTTCCAGAAGATCACGACCAGGGTAAGTAGGAGGAGAGGACCCCAGGAGATCCTGAAAGTAGTCCACCGCCACTTGCTGAATACCCGGCTGATCCTCAATAAGAACACCGGAGCTATTAAATGAATGAAAATGTAAGTATGCTTTCATTAAGAAAAGAAGTAAAGTCCTTTGATAGATAATAGGAGCATATGTACAAGGACTTGGAATGAATTGATCAAATATGTTAGGTTGATCCTACATAAGCAAAACAACTTTGGAAAGCCCTTAAAAAGAAATGATGTACAAGGACTATAAATATAGAAAGATCAAGCTTATTGGGTTGATCTTATAATGTAATAGATAGGCTTTTCTGATCATCGAGCACTGCACCAGAAATCGAAAACTGCAAGGGGAGTCAAGGAAAACTCGAGAACTATCAAGGCAGAATCGTAGTCTGCAAGATAGTAGATCTCAAAGTTCGTAGACTGCCAGGAGAGACGAGGAAGGATCGGAGTCGCAGTGTCTACAGAACAGAAGCTAAACCGTAGAGTACAGAACTAATGCTTTAACATAGATGCTCACAACGCCAAGGTAGATACGTAGAGTAAACACGATTCTCAACAAATGAGCACTCCCAGAATATCCAAAGCATAAAGCCTTTGGTCTGAGTTGCAAAGATACATTCCACCTAAAGGAAACTAGAGAGCACTCAACGAATAACATGCAAGCTAACAGAAGATCCAAGCACCAACCCAATCAACATTAAGATTGAGTTGTGAAGCCATTCAAGATGAAGTCTTCCATAAGTTGATCAGAAGAAGACTTCAGTAAAAGGACTGACTAAGGAAAGTCAACAAGTGTAGTAGCTGTCAAGAAAATAGAAGACAACGGTCTTGGGGTCAACCAGGATCGTAGTGTTTGCCAAAAAAGTAGGAACTGATGAAGTTTACATAGAGATATTGGCCAGCTTCTAAAGAACAAGGCTAAAGTGATTAAGCATGGGTCAGTCCATTGATGATAAATGAACGGGAGATCACAAGGAGAAAGCAAGCTAGGCATGCCACAAATCGGATGTGTCCTGCTATTCAGAAGAGACTAGAACAAGGAATAACACTATCAGTTCCTGAGATCAGTCGAGGCAAACAGAAGTGATGAAGCACTACATGAGAGAAGGAAGAGGTGTTCTACATTGAAGATCCAATGAATACTCTTCAGGATCGTAGTGTTTTCTTAAACCTGTTAATGAGCAGCATTCAATAAACACACTACGATCAGGTCCAAGAACATCTGCATTAGAATCGTAGAGTTCGGTCATCTAAAGATTGAAGCATTGGAAATGGTTCAATCTGAAGACTAATATTCAAACATTGCTAGTTGAGAGCATCGTTGCAAAAGGACACCTCCTGACGTTCTAATCGAGAAACAGGGAAGGTGAAATAAAGTTGACTACCTGCCCGTGACATCAAAGTGACATCTCTGACGGGGTAGGTGAAATAGTAGACTGCAGTGTTAGAAAGATGAAAAAGGGGATGTCATGTCACATCTGCAGTCTACGTCAAATAGCTCGAGATCTGTAAAGCAATTCGAATAGCTTTCAACGGCTATATTCCAACGGAAAGATTAGGATGGAGTATATATTAAACAGAGCTTCAAAGATCAAGAGTTGCTAATGTTGCTGAGTTGAAGGATCTTAGAGTTATTGGAATGCTACATTGTTCACTCTATGTGTTCCGCCAAAGCTAAACAAAACAAGTCTTAGTGACAGTGAGACTACATAGGTGGACGTGAAGCAGCTTTGAAGAAGGACTTAAACAGACTAAAGCTTCACTCAACAAAGATGAGAATGCCACTGAAAATGGCAGCTAAGCTGAGAGCCGAGAAGGCCAAGAAGATAGCATTCAGAAAAGTGACAGAGCACAAAGAAGATCCAGAGAGCCACTCTACGAATCACTATGAACCAAAAGCTAAAACAGAACAGATGCAGAACCATGTCTGCAAACCACTCAAGAAGGGTTCAGGGAATGCTAAGTGCCAGACGAAGTCTACCAAAAGCTCAAACACTTAGCAAACCAAAATGGTGGTGGTGCACAGCTAACATCGAATGAAGATGAGCAGAACAGAATGATGATCAGTTACATCAGAGAAGATGTGGTCTAGAATCCACGCATAATGTAAAGAGGACCATGCCAAGCTGCTAAAAATAGAAGTTGTTCAAGCTTAAAGACATCTTAGCAGCAAGGCACCAACAACAACAACTATACCAATAATTACCCAGGACCTGAGGGGTCCTTGTCCGGAGGGACTAAGCGAAGTTCCAAGCCTACTGGGCTTGAAGAGTTCCTAGGGAACTAGAGGAGTTCCAAGTCTGCTAGACTTGAAGAGTTCTTAGTGAAATGATGTTTCAAGGCTACTGGCCTTGAAGGAATCTTAGTGATTCATGGTGCTGCCCTTCCTTAGTGGAATTCCTGCTAGTTAAAGCAGAAGAGTGGATTAGGAGCTTGAGTCTCTAAACCACTTAAAATCCCTTTTTTCTTTTACATTCAGTCATTTACTTTTTATCATTTACATAATGTACTTAACTGCTATAAATGTTATGTATGTATTAACTTCTTACAACTAGACTAACTCTACGAACAATGTATATATGTTCATGAATATATCAATGAAGGGGATTTTTTACTATTCCGTTATGCTTCAAAAGATTCTTATGTTTGTCATATGCTAATTCGTTAGCAATACAAAATAAACGATAAAAGTATTTGAAATCAAAAAGGATCTATTCAACCCCCCCCCTTCTAGATCTATTATGTGCCTACTGGGTTACTTTAACATATGTCTAAGTAGAGTTAAAAAATGCATGTTCATTCAATGCCAAGATTCATGAAAAAAAAAATCGCCAGAGTCTCCTTTGTAAAAAGGATTATCCACATGCGCGTAGGCATGACTAGGTGGCCATTCAATAGCACACCAACTCATAGTCATAGACATCCTATATGCATGAAAAATATCAAAGTCATAATCTATAAGGATAGACTAATTACCAGGATTACATTGCTTCACAACCTTTGCTCATTTGTCCTCAAATAGGATGAAAAAATAGCATAAAAAGGTGCCAAATTAACTGTTTTAAAAGTTAATTTTTTTCATATCAAAACGTTCTGCATGGTTAAATACTAACATTTACTATGTTGAATATTTGTTATCAAGTCATATGAGCATGCATATTCATTACTATGTGTTTAGAAGCATTTCATATGATAACTCACTTTCCAACGGTCAAAACATGAAAAGAAGACATGCATACGTTGCCAGGATAGTGCAGAACACTTGTACGGTGATGGATTTTACAAAAAATAGCCCAAACTCAGTAGATCTGAAAAAGAACTCTCGAATTCTATGTGTGGCATCAAGTGAAAATGACTTGTGAAAGGGAAATGCCTTGAAATAGAATCCACAGATGGTCGTGGGTCTATCTGCGGCTATTCTGGGTGGTCCCCACCCCCTTTGGCTCGATTTAATTTAAGTTACAAAAGAGGTCCCATAAGCTAAAAAGTCAAATCAGGAAAAAAGATGTTACGCGATTAAGCAGAACAGCCTAAAATCCTGATTTTTAGATACCAAATTGCTGGTCTATATATCAATCAATGGTATTTGCCCAAACATGGGGTTCACAAAGTCGATGATCATAACTACTGAAATATACCTGTGGCAATACCTCGTAAAGGTCCAATACCATTAACCTGGTTGTAATTACAATCAAAACCATGCATCTCATCAGAAATCTATTCCCCAGCGAAGATTTCATACATCCTCAGCCGTTAAAGGACATTTTAGCGAAGATCAGACAACCCATATATCATCAACTGTTCGCACGTAAATCCAGTGAAGCATCAAAGGTGGTTCGATGATGTTCAACCATTGAAAACCATTTCAATGAAGATCAGACAACCTTGATATCATTAGTCATTGGCAAGTAAATCCAGCGAAGCATTAGAGGTGGTCCGATGATCTCAATTATTGAAGGACATTTCAACAAAAGTCAAATAGCCTTGACATTTTTAGTCGTTGGCAAGTAAATCCAGCGAAGCATCGGAGATGATCCGATTATATTAGCCGTGGAAGGACATTTCAACGAAGGTCGGGCAGCCCTGACAGTGTAAATCATTGGCAGTAACTCCAACGAAGCGTTAGAAACACCTGGAGATGAAAACCATGGAAAACCATACTCATCGGGGAGGACTGATGATCGAATCTATTATACAGATCTTCAGCAGACATCACACAATTCTCCAAGAGTCTCTCGAACATGAGAAGAACATCTGCAGTAGAAAGTCTACAATGAGGGTTACGGACTTTGGTGATAACCCCAAATGTCAACATCCTCTAGTATCATGCAGGGAGCAGCCTCCATTCCTTCATACACTCAGCATCAACATTTGCATCAGGTTGAATTACATTTACATCATGATTATCTATCACATTTCAAGTGTCTAGTGATCTTTATCCTATCCATGACATTATATTGCATGAATATGATAAAGAGGGACATATGTAGACACTCAAAATTTTGCATTCCTATTACTAACCTCGCAGGAGGGCAAAATCATATTCCAGAGATAACCCTGGAAGTCAAATCAACTCAATCCCGGAGACAACCCCCGGAGATTCAGTTCCAACCTTGGAGACAACCCCGAGGGAAGAATTTTCAATCTCAGAGACAACCCTGGAATACTTAGTTTCAATCCCGGAGATAACTCTGGGACACTCAGTTCCAACCTCAGAGATAACCCCGAGGGATACAGTTCTAAATTCAGAGATAACCCTAGAGAAGTTAGTTCTAACCTTAGAGACATCCCCGGGACACTCAGTTCCAACCCTAAAGATAACCTCGGGAGGTCAAGCGCATCTTAGAGATAACCCTGAGGACATTCAGCCTTCACAGTAGCCCAATCTCAGAGATAACCCTGAACAACGACTGCTACATCTGCGCGAAGCTGGAGATAACCCCGGTGAGGGTCAAAATCATCATTTTACCACCTCGATACTACATTCAAGCCATCTCAACATCATTTTAACCCACATTTTATACAGAAGTGTTCCACAAGAACCATAGCTCAAATCCCGAGTGACTACTACACAAGACAACACACCGGATATATTTTGTAAACTTGAAGATCAGGTCATAGACCTATCTTCCAAGCTTCGTACAACCTCTAATCTCATGTTATTGTGTAGCTCTCAATATCAGCATCCTAGAAAGGTATAGTACGCCTCTATCGGATGCCCGGATTGAAAGTTATGAAGGTTCGAGCGGACAGCGCGTTGCATGAGTGCACGTACTTCGAAACGACGAGACCCACGGATCCCAAGGCACCTCAGGCAGCCGCAAATAGACCAGTACCGCGTTTAGACCCACAGCTTCTGGGTCTATAAATATGAGTCTCGAGTTTCTCATTTTAAAAGAGGAAGAAAAATATTAAAAGGAGAGAAAACTCTGTCCATTTCAACCTGTAAACACTTCTATAGTGCTCTAAACTGAGTGATTCTTCTTTCTAAACACTTGTAAGCTCGTGTTTTGCTACATACTGAAATTTACCTATTGGAAAATGAGCTTTCAAGCATCAAAAGCTATCGGAAGTCTTCTTGGCAGCCTACTATAAGATATTTTAAATTTTTATGCTTTTTACCACTTCTATGTATATATATATCTACTAACGTTGAGAGCATATATATATATATATATATATATATATATATATATATATATATATATATATATATATTACCAAACTATGCTTCGATTGAGCCCAATATAATATTCAGATATATATATATATATATATATATATATATATATATATAATTTCATCAAACTCTATTTCATTGAGCTTTGAATATAATATCCGGTGCGTTTACTACTTTTGTATATGTAGACGCTCGAAATTTTGTATTCATGTTACTAACCTTATAGGAGGGCAAAATTATCTTCCAGAGATAACCCTAGAAGTAAAATCAGCTCAATTCCGGAGACAACCCCGGGATACTCAGTTTTAAATCTCGAAGACAACCTCGAGATACTCAGTTACAGTCCCGGAGACAACCCCGGGAGTTTTAGTTCCAACCTCAGAGATAACCCCGAGGGATGCAGTTCCAGTTCCGGAGATAACCTCGGAAAAGTCAGTTTCAACCCCAGAGACAACCCCGGGACACTCATTTCAAACCCCGAAGATAACCCCGGAAGGTCAAGGCACCTTAGAGATAACCCTAAGGACATTCAGTACTCACAGCAGCCCAATCTCAGAGATAACCCTAAGCAACGACTTCTACATCCGCACAAAACCGAAGATAACCCCGTTGAGGGGCAAAATCATCATTTTGCTACCTCAATACTACATTCACATCATCTCAACATAATTTCAACCCACATTTTATACAGAAGTGTCCCACAAGAACCATAGCTCAAAATCCTGAGTGACTACTACACAAGACAGCACACCGGATAGAATTTGAAGACTTGAATATCTAGTCATGGACCCATCTTCCCTGCTTCGTACAACCTCTTATCCTATGTCATTATGTAGCTCTTGACAACAGCATTCCGAAAAGGTATGACACGCCTCAATAGGATGCCCAGATTAAAAGTTATGGAGGTTCAAGCAGACAATGCATTTCACGATTGCACGTACATCGAGATAGTTGGACCCACACGGCCTGGGGAAACTCGGGCAGCCGGAGGTAGACCTGCGGCCATCTGGTCTATAAATAGAGGCCTTGGGTTAGCCATTTCAAGAAAAAAAAAGAGCGAGGAAACCCTGTCCATTTCACTCTATACACACTTCTATAGTGCTCCAAATTGAGTGCTTCTTTTTTCTAAACACTTGTGAGCATGGTTTTACAACATGCTGAAATTTAACCGGTGAAAATCGAGTTTTCAGGTGTCAAAAGCTATCTGAAGTCTTCTTGGCAGCCCACTGTCAGATATTTTAGATTTTTAAGTTGTTTATCACTTCTATGTATATATATCTACTTACGTTGAGAGTCGCTCCATGTGGGTATGCCCGGATCGTCGATCCATGGCTTTTTATTGCTTTTATATATATATAAATACGTATATATATATTATCGAATTATGCTTCGATTGAGCCCGAATGTAATATTCGGAGCATTTACTGCTTTCGTATATATATAAATACTTATATATATTTCTTGTCATCAAACTCTGTTTGATTGAGCCTGGATATACATCTGGAGCGTTTATTACTTTTGTGTATATATATATATATAACTATTTTATCAGCCTGCGGGCTAGATTCGCCTAAATTTGGCCATTTCTCACTTTGACCGGTTTATGGTGACTAAATTAGAACCGTTGAAGCTGGAAATTCCGTTTAGATTTATTCAATTCTAGTTCTTTTTCTAGCTTTTATTTGCCTGCGGGCTAGATTTGCCTAAATATGGCTATTTCTCACTTTAACTAATTCATGGTGACTAAACTGGAACCGTTGAAGCTGGAATGCTTAGATTTATTCAAATCTAGACCGTTTTCTAGCTTTTGTACATATTGCTTTGTCATGCGAGCCTAAGAATCATGTGATCACAGATTTAGTTCCCAAATCTATATTTGGTTCCTGTGATGGACATTTTTCAGCTGCAGCCAGCTTGTAAATTATTCACGATGTCTGAATTTCCTTAGATGGCTCTCATGCCCATAAGGAGTTCGGTACTGCTATATATCTTATTTTCTAAAGATGCTTCACATCTCAAAAATAAAAGCAATCAAGCCAAGCACATAATAAAATGGAAGTATCAAAGGCCTCAATTACTATTGAGCATAAGGGTTTTAAAAACCTGTTTTACAAAACATTACTACTATATCTTGTTAAAATTGAACTTTTATACAAAAGTCAAACCCTTTTTATATAGGTGCAAACGAGCCATAGCACTACTTCCAAACAATTCCACATAGACCTTAACACACACACACATTCAAATAAAAGTTTAAATTGAAAAGTGGCGGTAATCGTGTTATCACGAAAGTCGGGGGGTACCTAACACCTTCCCTCCGCTTAATCAAGCCCCCGGACCCTAACGAATTTTGGTTTTGCAGACAAGTTAAACAGTGTCACACCACTAGGTCTTTGTGCAAACCTTTTCTCGGTTGAGTTGGTGCAACCATTTAAAAATAACCAATCAAGACTCTTACAGGTCAAATAAATCGACATATATATATATGGGACCTTTTCAAAATTATTTTTTTAAATAAATCTCACCTAACATAAGAACACCAAAAGACAAGAATAGAAAGGGATAAATAAAAATCCTGACGTCGACAGGTTGCGACTTTGCTGGGGACACCAGTAAGAGGGCTTAAGCCGTTATTCAAAGCATTTCAAAACTTTTATCTAATTGTGTGTGGATGTCGTATTTACATTTGAATGAATGTGTACTAATACTTTACTTACTGCACTTAGTGCTTCGCACCATATCTGCCTGTGATATTAGTGCTTTGCACATGTCATCATTTCTATACGGTGAGACGTGATGTATGTGAATGTATATTGTGTGGTCCCTCCACCAGGAGGTTATCCTGTCCATGTTTGATTACTGGACTCATTGGGAGACTAATTCTACGAGGCTCAGGAAAGGCACAACCTAGATACGCTCCAGTTGAAAGATCGAATTAACTTCCCATCGAGTAAATTATGATGATCTGGGAACCTTCATGCCAAAAATTTGTGAGAGTAGCCTATGATAAGTTAGCTTCTGATAAACTAAACGCGGAGGGAAGTGTCTTCATACCTTCCCATTTCAATTACTTTTAATTTTAATTACTTTTAATTTCATTTCCATGTCAATCTCAATGTAATGGAAAATATAATATAATATGTGAACATGCATATTAAAGCCTGTCATGCTATCCTGTCATTAAAACAGCTGACTTCCGTTTTACAGGATAACACTCCTAAAAAACGGACACATTACATAGCATGCAACATTGCCACGTTTCTCGAGACTAAACCATGTAAGTCTTTTTATAGGGAAACAATTGGTCTCGTTACCCGTTTAAAGTCCAAAAAGGCACTAAGCCTACAGCCAAACATGGCTACATCTGGCCAGCCTAATTCTTCTCATGTCTCTCGCGAGGAGTTTGAAGGATTAAGCGATCAAATAACAGAGTTGGTTATTCTGCTCAAAGAATTACACAAGTCAACTCAGGGTCCACAAATACCCATCCACAAAGAAACCTCTGCACATGGAAGAATCCAGGGTCCAGACAAAGAAGTTCCATCACTGAGTCTTAGTCTGATAAGACCAACAAAACCCCTGAAATCACCCATCTTAAAGAAAATCAAGTCACTGGTGATATTTGGAAGAAGGTTCTACAAATGGAAGATACCATTCGGTCAATCAAAGGGATTAAAACACACGGGAGTGTTTCATATTCAAACCTTTGCATCTTCCCCAGGGTTCATTATTCGGAGAAATTCAAGACTCCCAATTTTGAGAATTATGATGGATTGGGAGATCCTTATACCCACTTAAAGATGTTTGTTGGAGAGATCGAATCTTATGCCGATAATGAAAAGCTTAGAATGCAGCTATTTTAGAAAAATCTGACTAGAGAAGCCAGAGCATGGTACAACAGATTGGATAACTCCAAAATTCACAGCTGGGAGGAGTTAGCTCATGCTTTCCTTAGTCAATACAACTTTCAAACTCAGATGGCTCTAGACCAGTATCAAATTACCAAGGTCAAGAAATAAGTCAATAAGTCATTTAGAGAATATACCCAAAGATGGAGGTGTCTGGCTGCTCAAGTTATTCCGTCTATGATCGAGTCTGAAATGGTGATGACCTTCATAGATATTCAAGAAGGTCCATTTTATGAGAGGGTCCTGGATGGAATAGGAAAGCCATCCTAAGAAATGATTAAGCACAGAGAAATGGCTGAAATGGGATTGAAATCAGGAAAGATTCAAGACCTTGCCGCTTTAAAAGTCGTAATTGAGCATATCTAATCTGGAAGTTATGGGAACAACCCCCGAAGGGCCCATATGAAGAAGGAATAGGAGGTTTCCTTGATACTGCACGGACAAAAGGGCATTAAAAACTTCCCTATTCAGAGGAAAAACTATTCCCCTTTTCAAGCACAGTCTTCAAACCCTCAATTGCCAAAGAGTGGAGAATTCAGACATACAAGAGTGTTCACCCTTAGGGGATTCACTCAAAAACATTCTCAAACTTCTAACAAATCAGAAGAAAAACATTAATCTCCTTCCACCAGCCAACCCGAGTGGAAAAGGTTTCAATGCAAGCAAGAAGTGTGCTTACCATGCTGGAACTTGATGATTGGGTTTTATACCTAAGAATCGAGTGCATTTAAGCTTAATCTTTTGGTTTGTTTTTAAATGTTGTTTGTTCATTTCATACATTTTATGTTATTTTGTAGGCTATGACACGACATTGGCATGAGGAAAAGCAATTCGGACATCTTTTAGACTAAAATATGAAAGCAAATACAAGAATGGAAGATTGCAGGGCTTTTAATACTAAGTTGGATGTATTTTTTTGGCTTGAAACTTGGATTTAATTGTAAATCTACTTCTTATCTTTTCGAAACATCTTGAATTGTCCCAATCGGAGCTTGGATGTGAGAGTTATGGTTTTTTTAGCAACAAAGATTAAAGCTTAAAGTTGTCTTGCTTGTAATTTACATAGCTGCTACTTTAAGCCCAATTTTGACCTTTCTCTGGCCAGAATATGTCAATTCTCAAAGAATGAAAGTTTTAGATCTCGTCGATATCCTTGATTTGATAGGTGGTAGGCCCCGTAAATCTTAACGGATCAAACGTTATGATTGTTTTACCAAACGATGATGCAGTAGAAAATAGAGCAGCGCGAGGCGCACCAGAAGCGATGCGGGACACACTAGAACATCATAATTTCTGCTAGTGTAGCGCGGGGCGAGTCCAAATTGGCCTAGGAGCAGCGCTGGGCGTGCAGGTCGAAGGGGAGATAGCTGATTTGGGTGTTATATTGTCCAATTTGAGCTAGAATAGGATTGTTAGTTGCCTAACTTGCTAGGATTTCCATTAGAACTATAAATACTTGATTATAACTTGGATTAGGGAGGATTCCATTAGATTATATTAGAGAAGATTAGGAGCAAAACCATTGTTCGTATAAGATTTGAATATTGAAGCAACTTGGACACCATTGAAGATTCAAAGTAGGAGCAAGAAGGGAGCATCAAATCTGCAGACAAAAGATTCTATCTTATTCTTTTCTTCTATTTTTGTCTTTTAATGTTTATTCAATTGTGGATTCTTAGTTTTAATTCATTAATCATGAACTAAATCTTTTGTTTAAGATTATAACGGATCGTATTGCATTGTTTATTTTAGTATATTTCTCTATTAATCATTATGATTATTCTTGGATGGTCTATTATGATTTATGATGAATTGTTTAATTGTCTAGCTAACAATTACCGTGATAATCTATATGAACTCAAGAGATGAATTATAGATTTAGATCTGATCATAATAGCATGTGGTTGTGTTTTTTGCATGGCGTTGTAATACACAATTTATGTCTAGGATAGAGATATACATATACATCACAATTTGTGCTTAAAATCCTTTTTAATTGTAATTCACATAGAGATATAGTAAATTAGTTAATTAGGGTGTTCTTCTTAATTCTATCATCTGTGGATTTAAGTTGATTTAAGTATAATGCATTGAGACATGGTCATATTTACTTATGTGTTCTTGATTAACAATTCAGAATAGTGAGCATAATTGATAAGGAGTGTATTAATTTAAGTGGAACAATAAGTGAAGTTGTGATCTTAAATCTCCATAATCTGATTTTTAATTAGTGGTAATTAGAATTAGTGTAATTAAATAATTTAATTCATAATCTTAAATTGATAGTTTAAATAAATTTAGTTTGATTAAGAGTTAGTATTTAGTAATTTGTATTAATAATTCTTCGTGGGAACGATACTTTACTTACACTATATAACTTGTTGACCATGTATACTTGCGTGTTGAGTGTATCTAGAATTCACACCAACAAGTTTTTGGTGCCATTACCGGGGAATTAGTTTTATAATTTTTTGACAATATTAGCTTTAATCAAATTAGTCTTACTTTAAACAACTTTTGTTTCTTTCTTTTTATTGTTATTTCAATCTCTTCTTATTTTTTTCTCTGTTTTCAGGTACCATGGTTGGATGCAACTATCAATGGTCATACTTGAATATGACTCAGCCAAGAGACACATGGATTGATGAACTCAATGGAATTTCTGCATTATTAGCACGGTTTGAGACACTTTCAAGGAGGTTGGACATTGTTGCAGCCCAACGTATTCGAAAGATAGCAGCTACTTACAATTATTGTGGTGGCAATCACCCGCATAATTAATGCACCATCAATCTTGGGCCGGTACAGTACGGTGATAACTACCTCAACGAGTATGTGTATGCCAATTATCATCAAGGTTGGGGGTATCACCCAGATTCTTCATGGAGCTACAATTATAAAGACCAATACTACGTTCCAAATCCAACATACACACCAGAATTTTCATGTCCACCTCAATTGCCATAAGAAGAAAAGTCAAACTTGGAGGAATTCATGTCGAAGCTCATAGCAAACCAAGAGGAGAGAATGATGAGTCAAGAAATATCGAGCCATAATTTTCAGAACTAGATGGAACAACTCATCACAACTTCAACCCATGGTCCTTAATACATGGATTCCGAAACTGAAATAGCTAATTCAAGATTAGAGGAATTGTTGTCCAAGTTTGTAGCATTAAATGAGGATATGAGAATTAATCAAGAGATGGGAATTCAAAATAAAGAGATGGTAATTCAAAATCTTCAGAATCAGATAGATCAAATGTTCAAAGCCTTGAACAACTGGCCTCAAAATAATTGGTGTAATGACATGGATTCCAAAATTGATGAGGTGCTAGAACCAAATCTACAACTGGATGAGCCACTAAATGATGATAAAGAAGAGACAAGTGGGGATAATGAAAACAAGGTCGGTGAAAAACTAATTGTGAGCACCAACGAAGATGAGCCGATGTTTTTAGTCCCCCAAGCACCTTCTCTCCACAAAGACCAAGGATCCAATTAGATTTGTAAGACCATGCCCACTTGGTAGTAATGTTGTCGGCAAGACTATTTATAACATGAGTGATAATGCAATTTTAAAGACATGGTGTGATGAAAAGGAGATGGTAAAGGAAGAGACTATTATGATTGATGAGCCTCAATACCCCATTCAAATCACAATCATAATGGAGAAAACACCTAGTTGTTGGATGTTCATAAATGGGATCCTATCTACAAAAAGCAAGCTGGGTGGGGTTGATTTCGGGCCTATCACTCTGGGGAAGCTCCCAGATGCTACATTTCTTCTAATGGATGGAGAATTCTTCAACTTTTGTAGAGGAATTGGATAGCATTAACCAGACAAAGTCGGACTAATGACTCTAAAACAAGCGCTTGTTGGGAGGCAACCCAAGTTTAAATTTTAATTTTTAGTAGTTAATAAATTTGCATTTATTAGGATTTAATTAACTTGCTTCTATTGTGTTCACACAGTTAGTCAAGTCTAATCTAAGTGTGGTGCCCGATTCATTCTAGTGTGCCTAGATTATTCTCTAAACTTAGCAGA
Source organism: Panax quinquefolius (assembly GCA_020205615.1). Lineage (NCBI taxonomy): Eukaryota > Viridiplantae > Streptophyta > Magnoliopsida > Apiales > Araliaceae > Panax > Panax quinquefolius. The sequence goes on along the minus strand of CM035153.1, from coordinate 101,072,164 downwards.
TAAGGAGGAAGATTGCTATATTTTCAGGGAATTCCTCACACTTAACTTTTATTTTTATTAACGTAATGAGGACATTACTTGAATTAAGTTTGGGGGGATTTGATTGGTTAGTTATTGCTTATATTATTGATCTCTATTAGTTTTTTTTATTTATTTTGAGAAGTTAATAAGCTTTGTTCATTGGTGTCATTTATTAAGCTGTTTGATTAGTATCATTCATTCATACACATATAAATCATAAAAAATGCATTCATTTAGGAATTATGTTAATAGGAACATGCATATAACACTTTTCATTAAGATTGAGCATTCAGCCTTGGTAACTTAGATATTGATTGCATTACCCTATTGCATGCATTAAACTAGATATCATGTGTTGATTAATTGTTGACATAGTCACTTTCATAATATACCATTGGTTGTTTTTGATTTCACACACACTAACCTGAATATCAATAGCAATTAGGAAATTTATGTGCAGCAAATCATGAACATTCACTTGGACACTAAGTTGTTGATGAAGCATTGGCATTTACATAAGTTTGGGGGAAATCATAAAAAAAAGTGAAAAAATAAAAAAATAAAAAAAAAGGGAAAATGAAAAAAAAAGTACCATAGTGATGGTATGTGGAAATAAAAACTGACTTAGTTCTGCTTTGTGGCCTTTGTTACTTGAGTAAGTACGCCCAAGGGGATGTCTCTACACCTAGCGCCCTAAAGCCTGATGGTTTGGGAGTCGTTGGTTGAAAGCTCGTTAAGGTAACATTGAAAAGCCTAAAGGAGTGGACATTACACGAGTCAGGCAAAATAAATAATTGGTGGGATGGAGCATCAAAATGCACCCACTATGAATAAAGTGATTTCTCATGCATTTATGTGAATGATAAGTTTGGTTAATAAGTGGTGGAAAGGATGAGTGCGTGAGTTTGATCCCATAGATGAATTTGTAGCTACTGATATGATGTTAGGCACACACACAGAGAGGGAAATTGACCAAGGATGTGTTATTAGGGTGATGGTGTACATGGTTTTGAATATATATGATATGTTAGTGTTTGCAAGTCATGGGGTTATCGCTAAGGTATATGTGTATCTAATTGCAGGGTTGATTACTTAATTTATGCTTCCATTGGTGTTTAGTATGTTATCTTAATTTTGTTTTGCTTGAGGACAAGCAAAGGTTTAAGTTTGGAGGTATTTGATTAGTGGGTTTTATACCCAAGAATCGAGTGCATTTGAGATTAATCTTTTGGTTGGTTTTAAGTGTTATGTGTGCATTTCATATATTTTATGTTATTTTGTAGGCTATGACACATACGGGCATGAGGAAAAGTAATTCGCACATCTTTTGGACTAAAATATGCAAGCAAATACAAGAAGGAAAGATTGCGGCTTTTAATACTACATTGGATGTATTTTCTTGGCTTGAAACTTGGATTTCACTTTGTAGATCTACTTCTTATATTTTGAAACATCTTGAATCATCAAAATCGAGCTCTGGATGCGAGAGTTATGGCCATTTTAGCAACAAAGATTAAGGCTCAAAGTTGTGGTCATACTTGAATATGACTCACCCAAGAGACACATGGATTGATGAACTCAATGGAATTTCTCTGCATTATTAGCACTGCTTGAGACACTTTCAAGGAGGTTGGACATTGTTGCGATAACGTATTCGAAAGATAGCAGACTACTTACACAATTGTGGTGGCAATCACCGCGTAATTAATGCACCATCAATCTTGGTAGAGACAATGACGGTGATAACTACCTCAACGAGTATGTATGCCAATTATCATCAAGGTTGGGGTATCACCCAGATTCTTCATGGAGCTACAATTATAAAGACCAATACTACGTTCCAAATCCAACATACACACCAGAATTTTCATGTCCACCTCGATTGCCATAAGAAGAAAAGTCAAACTTGGAGGAATTCATGTCGAAGCTCATAGCAAACCAAGAGGAGAGAATGATGAGTCAAGAAATATCGAGCCATAATTTTCAGAACCAGATGGAACAACTCATCACAACTTCAACCCATGGTCCTCAATACATGGATTCCGAAACTGAAATAGCTAATTCAAGATTAGAGGAATTGTTGTCCAAGTTTGTAGCATTAAATGAGGATATGAGAATTAATCAAGAGATGGGAATTCAAAATAAAGAGATGGTAATTCAAAATCTTCAGAATCGGATAGATCAAATGTTCAAAGCCTTGAACAACTGGCCTCAAAATAATTGGTGTAATGACATGGATTCCAAAATTGATGAGGTGCTAGAACCAAATCTACAACTGGATGAGCCACTAAATGATGATAAAGAAGAGACAAGTGGGGATAATGAAAACAAGGTCGGTGAAAAACTAATTGTGGGCACCAACGAAGATGAGCCGATGTTTTTAGTCCCCCAAGCACCTTCTCTGTCAAAGACCAAGGATCCAATTAGATTTGTAAGACCATGCCCACTTGGTAGTAATGTTGTCGGCAAGACTATTTATAACATGAGTGATAATGCAATTTTAAAGACATGGTGTGATGAAAAGGAGATGGTAAAGGAAGAGACTATTATGATTGATGAGCCTCAATACCCCATTCAAATCACAATCATAATGGAGAAAACACCTAGTTGTTGGATGTTCATAAATGGGATCCTATCTACAAAAAGCAAGCTGGGTGGGGTTGATTTCGGGCCTATCACTCTGGGGAAGCTCCCAGATGCTACATTTCTTCTAATGGATGGAGAATTCTTCAACTTTTGTAGAGGAATTGGATAGCATTAACCAGACAAAGTCGGACTAATGACTCTAAAACAAGCGCTTATTGGGAGGCAACCCAAGTTTAAATTTTAATTTTTAGTAGTTAATAAATTTGCATTTATTAGGATTTAATTAACTTGCTTCTATTGTGTTCACAGGTTAGTCAAGTCTAATCTAAGTGTGGTGCCCGATTCATTCTAGTGTGCCTAGATTATTCTCTAAACTTAGCAGATAAGGAGGAAGATTGCTATATTTTCAGGGAATTCCTCACACTTAACTTTTATTTTTATTAACGTAATGAGGACATTACTTGAATTAAGTTTGGGGGGGATTTGATTGGTTAGTTATTGATTATATTATTGATCTCTATTAGTTTTTTATTTATTTTTGAGAAGTTAATAAGCTTTGTTCATTGGTGTCATTTATTCATTTGCTTGATTAGTATCATTCATTCATACATATATAATCATAAAAAATGCATTCATTTAGGAATTATGTTAATAGGAACATGCATATAACACTTTTCATTAAGATTGAGCATTCAGGCCTTGGTAACTTAGATATTGATTGCATTACCCTATTGCATGCATTAAACTAGATATCATGTGTTGATTAATTGTTGACATAGTCACTTTCATAATATACCATTGGTTGTTTTTTGATTTCACACACACTAATTGAATATCAATAGCAATTAGGAAATTTATGTGCAGCAAATCATGAACATTCACTTGGACACTAAGTTGTTGATGAAGCATTGGCATTTACATAAGTTTGGGGGAAATCATAAAAAAAAGTGAAAAAAGAAAAAAAAAAAAAAGGAAAATGAAAAAAAAAGTACCATAGTGATGGTATGTGGAAATAAAAACTGACTTAGTTCTGCTTTGTGGCCTTTGTTACTTGAGTAAGTACGCCCAAGGGGATGTCTCTACACCTAGCGCCCTAAAGCCTGATGGTTTGGGAGTCGTTGGTTGAAAGCTCGTTAAGGTAACATTGAAAAGCCTAAAGGAGTGGACATTACACGTCGAGTGCAAAATAAATAATTGGTGGGATGGAGCATCAAAATGCACCCACTATGAATAAAGTGATTTCTCATGCATTTATGTGAATGATAAGTTTGGTTAATAAGTGGTGGAAAGGATGAGTGCGTGAGTTTGATCCCATAGATGAATTTGTAGCTACTGATATGATGTTAGGCACACACACAGAGAGGGAAATTGACCAAGGATGTGTTATTAGGGTGATGGTGTACATGGTTTTGAATATATATGATATGTTAGTGTTTGCAAGTCATGGGGTTATCGCTAAGGTATATGTGTATCTAATTGCAGGGTTGATTACTTAATTTATGCTTCCATTGGTGTTTAGTATGTTATCTTAGTTTTGTTTTGCTTGAGGACAAGCAAAGGTTTAAGTTTGGAGGTATTTGATTAGTGGGTTTTATACCCAAGAATCGAGTGCATTTGAGATTAATCTTTTGGTTGGTTTTTAAGTGTTATGTGTGCATTTCATATATTTTATGTTATTTTGTAGGCTATGACACGACATTGGCATGAGGAAAAGTAATTCAGACATCTTTTGGACTAAAATATGCAAGCAAATACAAGAAGGAAAGATTGCAGGGCTTTTAATACTACATTAGATGTATTTTCTTGGCTTGAAACTTGGATTTCACTGTAGATCTACTTCTTATATTTTTGAAACATCTTGAATCATCAAAATCAGAGCTCGGATGCGAGAGTTATGGCCATTTTAGCAACAAAGATTAAGGCTCAAAGTTGTGGTCATACTTGAATATGACTCAGCCAAGAGACACATGGATTGATGAACTCAATGGAATTTCTGCATTATTAGCACGGCTTGAGACACTTTCAAGGAGGTTGGACATTGTTGCAGCCCAACGTATTCGAAAGATAGCAGCTACTTACAATTATTGTGGTGGCAATCACCCGCGTAATTAATGCACCATCAATCTTGGGCCGGTACAGTACGGTGATAACTACCTCAACGAGTATGTGTATGCCAATTATCATCAAGGTTGGGGGTATCACCCAGATTCTTCATGGAGCTACAATTATAAAGACCAATACTACGCTCCAAATCCAACATACACACCCGAAATTTTCATGTCCACCTCAATTGCCATAAGAAGAAAAGTCAAACTTGGAGGAATTCATGTCAAGCTCATAGCAAACCAAGAGGAGAGAATGATGAGTCAAGAAATATCGAGCCCATAATTTTCGAGAACTGGATGGAACAACTCATCACAACTTCAACCCATGGTCCTCAATACATGGATTCCAAACTGAAATAGCTAATTCAAGATTAGAGGAATTGTTGTCCAAGTTTGTAGCATTAAATGAGGATATGAGAATTAATCAAGAGATGGAATTCAAAATAAAGAGATGGTAATTCAAAATCTTCGTAATCGATAGATCAAATGTTCAAAGCCTTGAACAACCGGCCTCAAAATAATTGGTGTAATGACATGGATTCCAAAATTGATGAGGTGCTAGAACCAAATCTACAACCTGGATGAGCCACTAAATGATGATAAAGAAGAGACAAGTGGGGATAATGAAAACAAGGCTCGGTGAAAAACTAATTGTGGGCACCAAACGAAGATGAGCCGATGTTTTTAGTCCCCAAGCACCTTCTCTCACAAAAGACCAAGGATCCAATTAGATTTGTAAGACCATGCCCACTTGGTAGTAATGTTGTCGCTTTGCAAGACTATTTATAACACGAGTGATAATGCAATTTTAAAGACATGGTGTGATGAAAAGGAGATGGTATAGGAAGAGACTATTATGATTGATGAGCCTCAATACCCCATTCAAATCACAATCATAATGGAGAAAACACCTAGTTGTTGGATGTTCATAAATGGGATCCTATCTACAAAAAGCAAGCTGGGTGGGGTTGATTTCGGGCCTATCACTCTGGGGAAGCTCCCAGATGCTACATTTCTTCTAATGGATGGAGAATTCTTCAACTTTTGTAGAGGAATTGGATAGCATTAACCAGACAAAGTCGGACTAATGACTCTAAAACAAGCGCTTGTTGGGAGGCAACCCAAGTTTAAATTTTAATTTTTAGTAGTTAATAAATTTGCATTTATTAGGATTTAATTAACTTGCTTCTATTGTGTTCACAAAGTTAGTCAAGTCTAATCTAAGTGTGGTGCCCGATTCATTCTAGTGTGCCTAGATTATTCTCTAAACTTAGCGATAAGGAGGAAGATTGCTATATTTTCGTGGAATTCCTCACACTTAACTTTTATTTTTATTAACGTAATGAGGACATTACTTGAATTAAGTTTGGGGGATTTGATTGGTTAGTTATTGATTATATTATTGATCTCTATTAGTTTTTTTTATTTATTTTGAGAAGTTAATAAGCTTTGTTCATTGGTGTCATTTATTCATTTGTTTGATTAGTATCATTCATTCATACACATATAAATCATAAAAAATGCATTCATTTAGGAATTATGTTAATAGGAACATGCATATAACACTTTTCATTAAGATTGAGCATTCAGGGCCTTGGTAACTTAGATATTGATTGCATTACCCTATTGCATGCATTAAACTAGATATCATGTGTTGATTAATTGTTGACATAGTCACTTTCATAATTTACCATTGGTTGTTTTTTGATTTCACACACACTAATTGAATATCAATAGCAATTAGGAAATTTATGTGCAAAAAAATCATGAACATTCACTTGGACACTAAGTTGTTGATGAAGCATTGGCATTTACATAAGTTTGGGGGAAATCATAAAAAAAAGTGAAAAAAGAAAAAAAGGAAAAAAAAGGGAAAATGAAAAAAAAAGTACCATAGTGATGGTATGTGGAAATAAAAACTGACTTAGTTCTGCTTTGTGGCCTTTGTTACTTGAGTAAGTACGCCCAAGGGGATGTCTCTACACCTAGCGCCCTAAAGCCTGATGGTTTGGGAGTCGTTGGTTGAAAGCTCGTTAAGGTAACATTGAAAAGCCTAAAGGAGTGGACATTACACGAGTCAGGCAAAATAAATAATTGGTGGGATGGAGCATCAAAATGCACCCACTATGAATAAAGTGATTTCTCATGCATTTATGTGAATGATAAGTTTGGTTAATAAGTGGTGGAAAGGATGAGTGCGTGAGTTTGATCCCATAGATGAATTTGTAGCTACTGATATGATGTTAGGCACACACACAGAGAGGGAAATTGACCAAGGATGTGTTATTAGGGTGATGGTGTACATGGTTTTGAATATATATGATATGTTAGTGTTTGCAAGTCATGGGTTATCGCTAAGGTATATGTGTATCTAATTGCAGGGGTTGATTACTTAATTTATGCTTCCATTGGTGTTTAGTATGTTATCTTAATTTTGTTTTGCTTGAGGACAAGCAAAGGTTTAAGTTTGGAGGTATTTGATTAGTGGGTTTTATACCCAAGAATCGAGTGCATTTGAGATTAATCTTTTGGTTGGTTTTTAAGTGTTATGTGTGCATTTCATATATTTTATGTTATTTTGTAGGCTATGACACGACATTGGCATGAGGAAAAGTAATTCAGACATCTTTTGGACTAAAATATGCAAGCAAATACAAGAAGGAAAGATTGCAGGGCTTTTAATACTACATTGGATGTATTTTCTTGGCTTGAAACTTGGATTTCACTGTAGATCTACTTCTTATATTTTTGAAACATCTTGAATCATCAAAATCAGAGCTCGGATGCGAGATTTATGGCCATTTTAGCAACAAAGATTAAGGCTCAAAGTTGTGGTCATACTTGAATATGACTCAGCCAAGAGACACATGGATTGATGAACTCAATGGAATTTCTGCATTATTAGCACGGCTTGAGACACTTTCAAGGAGGTTGGACATTGTTGCAGCCCAACGTATTCGAAAGATAAAGAGACTACTTACAATTATTGTGGTGGCAATCACCGCGCCAGTAATTAATGCACCATCAATCTTGGGCGAGACAAGATGCGGTGATAACTACCTCAACGAGTATGTGTATGCCAATTATCATCAAGGTTGGGGTATCACCCAGATTCTTCATGGAGCTACAATTATAAAGACCAATACTACGCTCCAAATCCAACATACACACCGAAATTTTCATGTCCACCTCGAATTGCCATAAGAAGAAAAGTCAAACTTGGAGGAATTCATGTCGAAGCTCATAGCAAACCAAGAGGAGAGAATGATGAGTCAAGAAATATCGAGCCATAATTTTCAGAACCAGATGGAACAACTCATCACAACTTCAACCCATGGTCCTCAATACATGGATTCCGAAACTGAAATAGCTAATTCAAGATTAGAGGAATTGTTGTCCAAGTTTGTAGCATTAAATGAGGATATGAGAATTAATCAAGAGATGGGAATTCAAAATAAAGAGATGGTAATTCAAAATCTTCAGAATCAGATAGATCAAATGTTCAAAGCCTTGAACAACTGGCCTCAAAATAATTGGTGTAATGACATGGATTCCAAAATTGATGAGGTGCTAGAACCAAATCTACAACTGGATGAGCCACTAAATGATGATAAAGAAGAGACAAGTGGGGATAATGAAAACAAGGTCGGTGAAAAACTAATTGTGAGCACCAACGAAGATGAGCCGATGTTTTTAGTCCCCCAAGCACCTTCTCTGTCAAAGACCAAGGATCCAATTAGATTTGTAAGACCATGCCCACTTGGTAGTAATGTTGTCGGCAAGACTATTTATAACATGAGTGATAATGCAATTTTAAAGACATGGTGTGATGAAAAGGAGATGGTAAAGGAAGAGACTATTATGATTGATGAGCCTCAATACCCCATTCAAATCACAATCATAATGGAGAAAACACCTAGTTGTTGGATGTTCATAAATGGGATCCTATCTACAAAAAAGCAAGTTTGGGTGGGGTTGATTTCGCCTATCACTCTGGGAAGCTCCCAGATGCTACATTTCTTCTAATGGATGGAGAATTCTTCAACTTTTGTAGAGGAATTGGATAGCATTAACCAGACAAAGTCGGACTAATGACTCTAAAACAAGCGCTTGTTGGGAGGCAACCCAAGTTTAAATTTTAATTTTTAGTAGTTAATAAATTTGCATTTATTAGGATTTAATTAACTTGCTTCTATTGTGTTCACAGGTTAGTCAAGTCTAATCTAAGTGTGGTGCCCGATTCATTCTAGTGTGCCTAGATTATTCTCTAAACTTAGCAGATAAGGAGGAAGATTGCTATATTTTCAGGGAATTCCTCACACTTAACTTTTATTTTTATTAACGTAATGAGGACATTACTTGAATTAAGTTTGGGGGGGATTTGATTGGTTAGTTATTGATTATATTATTGATCTCTATTAGTTTTTTTATTTATTTTTGAGAAGTTAATAAGCTTTGTTCATTGGTGTCATTTATTCGCTGTTTGATTAGTATCATTCATTCATACACATATAAATCATAAAAAAATGCATTCATTTAGGAATTATGTTAATAGGAACATGCATATAACACTTTTCATTAAGATTGAGCATTCAGGCCTTGGTAACTTAGATATTGATTGCATTACCCTATTGCATGCATTAAACTAGATATCATGTGTTGATTAATTGTTGACATAGTCACTTTCATAATATACCATTGGTTGTTTTTTAATTTCACACACACTAATTGAATATCAATAGCAATTAGGAAATTTATGTGCAGCAAATCATGAACATTCACTTGGACACTAAGTTGTTGATGAAGCATTGGCATTTACATAAGTTTGGGGGAAATCATAAAAAAAAGTGAAAAAAGAAAAAAAAGGAAAAAAAAGGGAAAATGAAAAAAAAGTACCATAGTGATGGTATGTGGAAATAAAAAGCCACTTAGTTACGCTTTGTGGCCTTTGTTACTTGAGTAAAAACGCCTAAGGGATGTCTCTACACCTAACGCCCTAAAGCCTGATGGTTTGGGAGTCGTTGGTTGAAAGCTCGTTAAGGTAACATTGAAAAGCCTAAAGGAGTGGACATTACACGAGTCAGGCAAAATAAATAATTGGTGGGATGGAGCATCAAAATGCACCCACTATGAATAAAGTGATTTCTCATGCATTTATGTGAATGATAAGTTTGGTTAATAAGTGGTGGAAAGGATGAGTCGTGAGTTTGATCCCATAGATGAATTTGTAGCTCTTGATATGATGTTAGGCACACACACGAGAGAGGAAATTGACCAAGGATGTGTTATTAGGGTGATGGTGTACATGGTTTTGAATATATATGATATGTTAGTGTTTGCAAGTCATGGGGTTATCGCTAAGGTATATGTGTATCTAATTGCAGGGTTGATTACTTAATTTATGCTTCCATTGGTGTTTAGTATGTTATCTTAATTTTGTTTTGCTTGAGGACAAGCAAAGGTTTAAGTTTGGAGGTATTTGATTAGTGGGTTTTATACCCAAGAATCGAGTGCATTTGAGCTTAATCTTTTGGTTGGTTTTTAAGTGTTATGTGTGCATTTCATATATTTTATGTTATTTTGTAGGCTATGACACGACATTGGCATGAGGAAAAGTAATTCAGACATCTTTTGGACTAAAATATGCAAGCAAATACAAGAAGGAAAGATTGCAGGGCTTTTAATACTACATTGGATGTATTTTCTTGGCTTGAAACTTGGATTTCACTGTAGATCTACTTCTTATATTTTCGAAACATCTTGAATCATCAAAATCAGAGCTCTGATGCGAGAGTTATGGCCATTTTAGCAACAAAGATTAAGGCTCAAAGTTGTCCTGCATGTAATTTACATAGCTGCTACTTAAAGCGCAATTTCGACATTGATTCGGCCAGAATATGTCAATTCTCAAAGAATTAAAGTTATAGATCTCGTCGATATCTTCGATTTGACAGGTGGCAGGCCCCATAACTCCTAGCAGATCAAACGTTATGTCTGTTTTACCAAAGGACGTCGCAGCAGAAAATGGGGTGGCACAGGGCGCGCCAGAACATCAGAATTTCTGCTACTGTAGCGCAGGGCTCGCACAAATTGGCCTAGGAGCAGCGCTAGGCACGCCGGTCGGCGGGGAGAGAACTGATTTGGGTGTTATGTTGTTCAATTTGAGCTAGAATAGGATTGTTAGTTGCCTAACTTGCTAAGGTTTCCATTAGAACTATAAATACTTGATTATAACTTGGATTGGGGAGGATTCCATTAGATTAGATTAGAATAGATTAGGAACAAAACCCTAGTTCTTATGCGATTTTGAGATTGAAGCAACTTAGACACCATTGAAGATTCAAAGTAGGAGCAAGGAGGGAGCATCAAATCTGCAGACAACAGATTCTATCTTTTTATCTTCTTCTACTTTTGTCTTTTAATATTTATTCAATTGTGGATTCTTAGTTTTAATTCATTAATCATGAACTAAATCTTTTGTTTAAGATTACAATGGATCGTATTGCATAGTTTATTTTACTATGCTTCTCTATTAATTATTGTGATTATTCTTGGATTGTCTATTATGATTTGTGAAGAATTGCTTAATTGCCTAGTTAGCTAACAATTACCTTGATAATCTATATGAACTACAGAGATGAATTATAGATTTAGATCAGATTATAATGGCATGTGATTGTGTTTTCTGCATGGCATTGGAATATATAATTTATGTCTAGGATAGAGATATACCTATACATCGCATGTAATTAGATAAAGAACTTGTGCTTAAAATTCTTTTTAATTGTAATTCACATAAAGATATAATGAATTAGTTAATTAGGGTGTTCTTCTTCTATCATCTGTGGATTTAAGTTGATTTGAGTATGATGCATTGAGAGATGGTCATATTTACTTATGTGTTATTGATTAACAATTTAGAATAGTGAGCATAATTGATAAGAAGTGTATTAATCTAAGAGAAGCAATAAGTGAAGTTGTGATCTTAAATCTCCATAATCTGATTTTTAATTAGTGGTAATTAGAATTAGTGTAATTAAATAATTTAATTCATAATCTTAAATTGATTGTTTAAATAAAATTAGTTTGATTAATAGTTAGTATTTGGTAATTTGTATTAATAATTTCTCGTGGGAACGATACTCTACTTACACTATATTACTTGTTGACCACGTATACTTGCGTGTTGAGTGTATCTAGAATTCACACCAACAGAGCTCCAGGCCATGGCACTCAGGATTATTCGGCCCTTAAGCATAAGATCCATGATTTAATTAACAGTGATGAGATCGTAGTGGCCAAGCCCGACCAACCACATGTTCAAAACAACCCTCTCCCTCAACGTATGGAAGAGGAGGTTAACATGATTAACTGGGGTAGTGGAGAGAGCTCGAAATACTCCAAATATGTGAGTGGTTGTTGGTTAAAATCTAATTACGCACAATCACGTAAGTATACGTAAGTATACGTGGGGTAGCTTCTCTCTCTAGAGATTGCTCTCCCTTCTCTCTAGGTTTTAGTCCGGCTTTGTTCCCCCCGTTCCTTTCCGTTTTCTTTCTTTCCTTTTTTAGTCTCCCGCCCATCCTCACCTACCTTCTCCATCCTTACCAAACTTTTCAGTTTACCCATTCTAGCTTCTGGGTTCTTTCTTCTCCTTCTCAACCACCCTATCCCTCCCTTCCCTCCTCTTTCTAACATCCAGACTTAACCTTATCCCCCCTCACCCCAAATTCAATCTCTTGCCTCTCCCTCGTTCCGTACTTTGGTGTCATGGTCGATCATCCACATCTCTCCATTGGGAACTCTGGAGAGTAGTCCTTCTCTGGATTTCTTGGCAGAGTTAGGTGTCTCCATTCCAAACTCTCCTTTAGCCTCACGCTTTGGAGGAATCTGAGCCTATTCCCTCGAATGTTTCTATCGGTTCGATGAATCTACTTGCTTTCTTTGCTCGATTGGAGGAGTCCTTGGTCCCGCCACTACCTCGGCGCCCAAGATATCTTTAAAGCGGCTTCATTACTTCACTAAGAATGACCGTGAAGAAGCCCTTGCTGAAAGAAGGAAGAATGCCAAGCTGATGGAGTATATTTCTGCCCTGGGACTTCCTCTCAAAGATGTTAACAACCTCTCTTCTATTGGGGTATCTACTGCGTTAGCTAATGCTCGTAAGGTGTTCGATTCTTGTCCTGCTGCGCTAGCTAATGCTCGCAAGGACTATATTGTTGTCTCTGGGAGTCCCCTGGCTCCTGATCCTGTCCCCCCACGCTTGTATGCCCAGGCTAATGTTGTTGGCTTGCCTATCCCCCCTAAGTCCTGGAGTTCGGTAGTTGCTAATTCAGTTAATGAGAAGAACTTGGGGTTGAGCTTCTTTCCCCCCTTGCCGACTGAAGGGAGTGTTACGGTTAACCCCCCTGTGGAAATCCTTCAGCTTGGCCTTAATAAATGGTCTTCTAGCCTTGTTGGTCATTTTATCCACTCGAAGCTCCCTGCTCAGTGGGTTGAATCTTCTGCTAAAAAATTATGGGGGCACCTTGGTTTGACAAAAGTCAATCTTCATGATAAGGGGTACTTCTTATTCAAATTTGATTCGGTGATAGAAAGAGACAATGTCTTAGCCTCGGGTCCATGGTACATAGCGTCCAAGCTTCTTTGCTTCTGTACTGTAAGGTGAAGGGGTTAATTTCAAAGATAACCGATAGTAGCAAAGTTCCGATATGGGTAAAGTTCAGTAATATCCCCCTCTCTTACAGGACAAAGGAAGGTCTAAGTTACTCTGGCAAGTGCAGTTGGTCGGCCGTTATTTGCCGACGACATGACTTCAAAGTTGGAACCTATGAGCTTTGCTCAATATGTATTGAGATTGAAGCTTTGTCTTCATTTCACGCATCCATCAATCTTGTTGTGTTTGACGGAAATGCCCGGTTGAAGAGAAACCGTAGCCATGAAAGTGGAGTATTGGAGCAGCGAGCCCCTCCCTGTTCTAAATGTAACTGCTTTGGCCATTCCTTCTCAAATGCCCGAAAACTAATTTTCGATGGGTTCCCAAACACTCCCAGACCCTCTGTGAGGCCCCTTGTTCCACTATTCCTAGCACAACCAAGGCCTCTCCTCCTCCCCGACCCCAGAAGGTTCATGGACTCGCCGTTTCCAAAGGACTTAAAAGCTCTTTTTCCCCCTTCCAAACTCTCCATTCTCTTCCACCAACGCCTTTCTCCCCCTATTGCTCCCCCCCTTATTCCCGGTGATGAGTCTCAATCTCCTATCCCCCTAACCCTTTACTTGATAAGCTTAAGCAAGTTGATGAGAAGGAATCACGGGGACACAAAGCGGTAAGACTAGGTCCGGAAAGGAGCCTCTTGATTTCTAAGAAGAGGAACAAAGGTCCAAGGGTCTTCCCCTTCTAGACTAATCCTACTCCCCTTTTTATGACATTCTTTTGCTCATATAATGTCAGGGGTTTAAATAAAAAACCAAAGGTGCTTTTTGTTCGCAACTTTTTGTTAGACAACCATATCTCTTTTGTGGGCCTCATCGAGACCAGAATAAAAGCTCCAAATGCTTCCAGAATATCGCGGGCTATCTGCCGTAACTAGGGTTTGGATCTTTAACTATGACTACCACCCGAACGGTCGGATTTGGGTGGGCTGGGATCCTTCTATTTGGAAAGTGGATGTCCTGTTTCAATCTGCCCAAGTATCCCACTTCAAGCTCTTTCCTCTTTATGGCAATTATCCAATCTTGGCTTCTATAGTCTATGGCCAGAACTCTATAGTGGAACGTAGTTGTGGACTAACCTAAATTCCTTGTCCTCCTCGGACACTTGGTGTATTCTTGGGGACTTCAACACTATCAAGAGTGTCTCTGAATCGGAAGGTGGTGATTCTTCTTGGGACGCGGGTATGACTGACTTTAACGATCGCTTAGACACTATTGGGGTTCTTGATATTATTCTTTATTGGGCCTCTGCACACATGGTGGAACTGTCAGTTGCTAATCCTATTCATAGGAAATTTGGATAGAGCAATGGGTAGCAGCTTCTTGGTTCAACGTAATGTCCGATTCCCTAGTCACTTATGGACCTCGTGGTCTTTCCGATCATTGTCGATGTTACTTATCTTGGTTTGCTTCTTCGAAACCCAAGAAGCCATTCCAATTCTTTAACTTCATCTTTGGAGTTGGAAGGGTTTGATCTTTCTTGTCTCGGATTGTTGGAGTATCGAATTAGTGGAAATCCTTTTTCATCTTTAATGAGAAACTTCAAGATTCAAGTGTGCCCTCAAAACCTTGAACTCTTCTAACGGTAACTTATCGATGAATGTTAGCACCTGCAGCTCACCGGTCACCATTCACCAATCTCTTCATCTGCATCCCTTAAACTCTTGTCTGTCATTGCCCTAGAAGACAAATGCTCTCGATCCTTATGGAAAGCATTGGCTCTTGAAGAATCTCTCTTGCTCCAAAAATCCCGAGCCACTTGGCTTGCCCAGGGCGATAAAAATTCAAAATTTTTTGCCAATGTTATCAAGAGTAATTGGAACCACAACAAAATTCTCTCTATCTTTAATAGCTCTGGTGTTCTTATTGAGGATCAGCCGGGTATTCAGCAAGTGGCGGTGGACTACTTTCAGGATCTCCTGGGGTCCTCTCCTCCTACTTACCCTGGTCGTGATCTTCTGGAAAACTTCGTTACAAAGCGGATTACTCTCGCTTTCAGTTTCTTTTTAACCACTCCAATTCTTGATGCCGAAATTCTTGCAGTCCTTCAGTCCATGAAAAAGAATAAAAGTCCGGGTCCTGACGGTTTTAATGTTAATTTCTTTCTCCATTGCTGGGACATTATAGGCCATGATTTCACTGCTGCTGTCCACTCTTTCTTCATCTCTGGGCACCTTCCGTGTGGAGTTAATGCTACATCTATTGCCTTGATTCCGAAGACGGATAATCCATCCAATATGTCGGATTTTAGACCTATTTCTTGCTGCAACACTATCTACAAATGTATAGCGAAGATCCTTGCCAATAGGCTCAAATCTGTACTCCCTTCCCTTATTGACCATGCTCAGTTTGCCTTCATCTCGGGGAGAAGCATTAGTGATGATATCCTCATTGCTCAGAGCTTTTCAGAATTACCATAGACTTTCTACGGTCCTCGCCTTGTGCTCTTAAAATTGATATTCTAAAGCCTTCGACAATCGCTGATTTGGAGGTTTCTCTTGGATTTGTTGGGCCTTCTTAAATTCCCCCTATTTTCATTGGGTGGATTAAAGAGTGCATCACTACGACTATGTTTTCTATCAAAGTCAATGGAGGTCTGTTTGGCTACTTTAAAGGAGCGAGGGTCTTAGGCAAGGGATCCCCCTGTCTCCTTACTTATTCGTTCTAGCTATGGAAGCCTTCTCCATGATTCTACACAAGGAAACTCACATTGCCTAATTTCAAGTTTCATTGAAAATGTAATCGTGCAACATATCCCACGTGACAAGCCATTGATGATATTCTCATATTTTGCCATGGAGATATGGCCTCTGTTTCCATTATTCACTGTGCATTCAATCCTTCTCTATGTTTTCGGCCTAATTCCTAATGCTCGTAAAAGTCTGTGTTTCCTTGCCAATGTCCCAAATGATGTTAAGGTAAGTCTTAACTTGTTGTTGGGTATTCCTTTTGAGTATTACCAATTAGATTTCTCGGGGTCCCTCTTATCTCCTCAGAACTCTCCCATTCCGACTACCAAATTTCTTGATTCATAGAATTCTTGCCAGAGTTTCCTCTTGGACATCCCGCTTCCTCTCTTATTCGGTAGAGTTCAAATTGATTAAATCAAGTGCTCTTTCAGAATACAATCTTTCTGGGCCTCCCATTTTATTCTTCCTAATTCAGGTTCTAAGAGCCATTCAATCTATCATGTGTAGATTCCTTTGGAAGGGCCTTCTCTCTTCTAAGATGGTACAAAAAGTCTCTTGGAGGGATTTGTCCCTTCCCTTTGTGAAGGTGGTCTCGCAATTAAGAACCTTACTTGATTGGAACTCACTCTAATTATTCTCCAACTTTTAAAGGTCATCTCCCCATCTTCCCCCTCCTATGGGCTAACTGGGTCAAATCTACAAGTCTTATCAAAGACCAATTTCGGTATATCTCGAACCCCTGATCGCTTTGTTCATGGATCTCGCGTAAGATCCTTAAGCTTCGCTCCATAGCTCTCCTTTCCTTACCTATAGAGTTGGGAATGGAAATTCCTTGATCTCTGGTTTGACCCGTGGTTGAATGGGCAACCCTTAAACCCTCTCCATCTCTCGCTCTCCAACTCCGAGAATCCTCATAACGCGAATTTACGACATCATTTACATGGGTGCATGGTCTTTGCCTTCCAAGAATCATCATGATGTGCGCAATTACGCACCTTGTTTTCATCTCTTCTTAATCCTTCCGATCTTTGAGGACTTGATTCTTTGGGACAACCGGCGGTGAAACATATCAAAGCTTCCACTATCTGGGAATCTATTCGCTTGCGTGCTCCGAAAGTCCCATGGGCTAAATTACTTTGGTTCCCCCTCCATATTCCCCGATTCTCCTTTACCCTGTGGCTTGCTCTTCGACACAGATTACCTACAAAAATGATAGGTTCTCTCCGCTTACCATAGCTTCCGACCTATGAATCGCCTTTTCAGGCAAATCATGCTTGATATTCTCTCATTTGTTCTTTGATTGTCCCTATTCTACTTCGCCTTCTCTCTTACGTTCTTGCCTTGAGTTCAGGGCCAATGCTCCAAGGAGTCGGATAGTCTGGTGGACTATATCATTCAATTTAAAGGAAATAAAATTGATTCGATATTTTAAAAGTCGGGTCCTTTCCACCACAGTTTACAAACTTTGGGCAGTTAGGAACTCAATTGTTCATAAAAATGCCAAATTGCCTATGAATGTTTTGGCTAGGGAGATTATTAATATCACTAAGTCAAGGCTTTCTTCTTTCCCCAAATTCCTCAAGGCCGCGCAGACTAGGCCTGACCTATGTATTTGGTTGTGAGGCCTGCTTGTAGTGCATTTCATGGTTCTTGGTTTGGTCTTTTCTGCAAAGCTGTTAGGCTACTGCAAAATTCTGGAATTAAATTAGCTTCCATGGTGGTTCGGCAGTTCGGTTTCCTTGGCAGTTCGGCCTCTCCATTGGTTTGGTTCAGCTATTGCTTCTGTCCATGTTGGGTTCAGCAGCATCTTTAGTCCATAACTGGGTTCGGCTTTGTGGCCAGTAAAGGTCTGGGCTGGGCTTCGTGGTTCTTCCTCTTGTCTTCGGGAAGCTGGGGGATTTGGTTCCGGCTTCGGGGTTCGGTAAAGATGGTTTGGCCCTCTCCTACTGGCTCTCGTTGTTCTTCCTATGCTTCAAAGATTCTCTTCTATCTTTGCAATGCGCTTTTGGTTCGATCTTCCCCAGTTTACAAACTTTGGGCAGTTAGGAACTCAATTGTTCATAAAAATGCCAAACTGCCTATGACTGTTTTGGCTAGGGAGATTATAAATATCTTTAAGTCAAGGCTTTCTTCTTTCCCCAAATTTATCAAGGTTTGCTGATATGCACGGCCTCGGTGGCTTGGTTGTGAGGCTGCTTGGTAGTGCTTTTCATGGTTCGGTTTGGTCTCTTACAGAAGTTGTTCTACCATCGTAAAATTCTGGAAAAAACTTAGCTTCCATGGCAGTTCGGCAGTTCGGTTTCCATGGCAGTTCGGCCTCTTCGTTGGTTTGGTTCAGCTATTGCTTCTGTCCGATTTGGGTTCAGTAGCATCTTCAGTCCGTAATTGGGTTCGGCTTGGGCCAGTAAAGGTCTGGGCTGGCATCTGGCTTGGCATCTCGGCTTGGCTTCGGGGTTCTACCTCCTATCTTCGGGAAGCTGGGGGAGGTTGGTTCGGCTTCGGGGATGGTTTGGCCCTCTCCTTCTGGCTCTCGTAGTTCTTCCTATGCTTCAGCATCCTCTTCGGCTACTGCAATGCAGTTCGGTTCAGTCTTCACCCCCATTTATTTGGATGCTTGGTTTCACCTGATTGGTTGTCTAAGTTGTTTAAGGTTTCATGCTTGTTTTTACTATTGTCACCTTAGTAGCTTTTGTTCTTTCATTTGGCTTGGTTGTTAGTCTTTTGTTGTCCATTCTGGGGGTTGTCCCGTGTGGTTCTATCAAAAGCTTCTGGGGTTTGCCCTTTTCAATTGTATTTCTCTTCTTTTTCTATATACAAACAAACTTAGCGAAAAAAAAAACAAGTAATAAAGTGATAAGTAGAGTATCGTTCCCATGAGGAATTGTTAAGAAATTAATATTCACAATTATCAATTTTGTATTAACCCAATTTTATTAAACTAATCCAAATTAAAAGTGAAATTTAATAAAACTCATAAACTAAAAATATTAATTAATCAACACAACTTAAAAACCTCAATTTCAAACAATTAATGGATATTTAGGCTTTACAACTTCACTTTAAGTATCATTCCAATTATCACACCTTATTCTAATTTAATTTATTATCTCAGTTTATTAATCAAGAACACTCATGTAGAATTAGCCATTTATCAATGCACTAAATCCATATTAACTTAAATCCATAATTTAGATAGAATTAAGCCAAATACCCTAATTAACTAATTCACTATATCTCTATGCGAATTACAATTAAGAAGGATTTAATTCCAAATTCTTACCAGATTACATGCGATGCTAGGCATATCTCTACCCTAACATAAATCAAGAATCTGTTCAATCACAAAATTCAAGAACACATGCTATTGTGATTAGGTCTAGAATCATATCCCATCTCTCGAATCCATACAATTCCACATAAAATTGGTGATCAAGCAATTCATAAATTAATCACAAATCACAATAGATAAACTGAATTGATAATTTATTAAACTTAAATCAAGGCATAATAATTATCATTCAACACTAAAGATCCATTGCAAGCCTAAAAAGTAATTTAGTTCATAACTAATGAATTAAATACTAAATAAATAAAAGAAATCATCATCCTGATTACACAAATTGAAATTAGAGAAGAATAGTAGTACACCACCCTTCTTGCCCTTCAACAATGCAATCTTTGTGAAATCAACTCCTTTTCTTGTTCCTCCAAATTCTTTCTCTTTAATTGTGTGTCTCTAAGTGTATCTTTCTTTGTTAAATCTTCAGCAATTAACATTAGGCAACTAACTCCCACTCCATCACTTCAATTCTATTCCATCTCAAACTCTTCATATAAGAATTATAATGGAAATCAAATTTCAAATTCAATCCAACAAGTTTGTGGACATGGAGTCCCAATTAACATAAAATAAACTCCCTAACACACTCCTAATATAAGCATGTTACATAAAGAAGTTAACTCTCCCATCATAACTCAAATTCCTGCACTAACAAAAACACAACTTTTTTCCCGATCGACCGGCGCCTCAAGCGTGCGGGTTTAGTATTAGAGACAATAAGCACCGTCGTACTTATTCATAAATAACTTATCACATACTGCTAGCGTCACTTTCCCGCACCACTTTGTTGTCATCATCATGGTACGCCTGCCATGGTCATGCAGAATGTCTAAAAATGCTTAATTTTCCTTCCAATGCTAGCATCTTGATGAGCTCACTTATTATCCTATCATAAAAACAAAACCCATCAAAAGTAACATGAAATATTTCAAAAACTAACAATATAACAAGCTAAATGAACATAAATCGTAGGTTAAAAACCTATTCATCAAATTCTCCCAAACTTGAAACATTGCTTATCCTCAAGTAAAATGCAATGCAATGTAACTAACTACTAACAACTATGAATCCAGTATTAAGATAGTGTATAGTTTACTCATACAGCCTCAGAAAAATTAAGTAGACACGTCAACACTTCATATCAAAACCAATCAACAATTCCTTATCAATCCTCGAATCTTAAACCGTTATCACTGGTATATTGTGTGTGTCCTTCACATCCATTCTAACTGATACAAATTCAAATTTAATACATAACAAGTCTCTTATAAGGCATCATACAACTTAAACTTCAAAATTTCGAAAACAAATAAGATCCAACTAAAATCAAGCAATCACCAATAATAATGAATCACCTAGGGTACTTATGCTCTCCTTTTTTCTTTTACGGGGGCTTTTTGCTCTTTTCCTGTCTTATTGTTTTTTTTAACATGACTATGAAATGTCTCATTTCATTAGGCTAACAGTGCTACCCTTTAGCGAGCTTTCAACCAATGACTCCCAGACCGTAAAAGACCTTAGGGCGCTAGGTGTAGAGACACTCCCTCGGGCTTACTTGCTCAAGTAACAACGACCCTTAAATAAGACTAGCATGCGACTTTATATATATATATATATATATATATATATATATATTTATATATAAGCTTATATACCCCCCAATTTTTTTCCCAAACTTAGGTTCTTGCCTAATTCTTCGTCTTCATTACCTATTCTCGTCATTCTTTCATTTAAACTAGCATTATCCTTCATAAATTCCTTATGTATGACTTTGAACTAATCAGTCGACATAGGTGTTATTAACGTGCTAACCTTTTTATACTAGTTTTAAACAGCCAAAGATCCAATTCATAACAGAAATTGCATCAAAGTTCTCATATTTGGTACTGTACTTGTCTACCGAATTCCAATCTCATCATTGGCCAAGAATAAACTTTTACTATCTAATAACTGGATTCATTTGAATTTAAACTACATGCAAATTTATTTTTATTGATTTTTATTTTTTATTTTTTTAATTTATTTTAAACACCATGAACGTGAACAATAAAAAAAAACTAAACAAACTAACTAAAATGAATTTTAACATTTTTCACAAATAACCAAGTAGAAACATAATTCCCCCAAACTTAAAGCAAGTAATGTCCTCATTACGACAAAATAAATTAAATGAAAGCATGAGGACTTCCCTGAAAGACGAGTTACTGCTCGTCATCATCCGAAGGAGGATATGCTGGAAGGACAGGAGGAACAGGCATGGCCACCGGATGTGCATTAGGAGTGTAGTGAGAAAACGCATCAGCAAACGTTTTGAATGCATTTGCATTATACTGATGCATTAAGTCTTGGCATTGAGCTAGCCACAAAAATTGATTCCTTAAACCACGAGGTGGTTGTTCTTGCATTGGTTCCGCTGCAACTGGGGGTGAGGGTTAGCGAATCATAATATAGCCTTTTCCTCATGGATGTGATCTCGCCCCCTCCCATACCTTGTACTTCTCGATTGTAGCATGATCTATTATAGTCATTGCTTATTGGACAGGCTCAGAGGGATGACATTGCACCCCAGCTTTGCGGCACACATCTGTTATTAGAAAACCGTGCAAAAGGCCCCCCGTAGTACTTCGCTGTAGCAGTCGATCAAGGGACTCCTGGATACACACACCCACATCCACATTGTAAAACACAATAAAATTATTCACGCGATAATGGTGGTGTATAATCCCATAAAGTAGTGGTGTTCTTTCCTTAGTAACATCAATTTGGTGTTGTGTGGGCATCAAACGGGCACAAAGGAATGCATACCATGCTTTACCATACCTACTTAGCGCTGAGTGCGGAAAACTTATCTTTTCATCTGTTTCGACGTGGGTAACCCATTACGTTCCTGGTTTGCACAATCTTACAATTATGTCATCCAAGTTGGGTAAACCATCTTCATATCGTCCGTTATTCGGTGTTTCCAGCCCAAAGTACTCGTTAATAGCATCGACATGAAAGGACACCAGCTTACCCCAAACCATGACTACGTGATTGACATACTCCATTGCATTGGCATAAAATTCTTTCACTATGTTGATCACTGCGGGAAGTGGTTGCTCCACTAACTAAAACCAATTTTGTTCCATGATCATTAGAGCCATATCACCATCCAAGTTAGCATCCGACTTCAATCCGCGTTCTAAAACCAAAGTCTTCTTATCTATAGATGACTTGAACCTTGCTTCAGCCCCTTCACTGACAAATTTCGTATGATCATACTGAGCCCGAGCAGTGGAGGTGGATGGACGTTGTCTCTTGTGTGAAGATATGGTGTTTATGGTGAGGTTTAGTCAAGAATTTTGGTTCAGGACTTTTGTCGAACAGTTGGTGAGCGTAAGGGTTAATTCCCCCAAACTTGGTTTCTTGGTACTATCTCTCTAGCCAAAGTGTGAAATAAGGCAATACACTCCTTGGGTAAACAATTCCCAAGGTTTCCCAACTAATAACTACCAATCAAAGAGAAGGAGAAGAAGAAAGAAGCAAATTTGTGCTTACCTTCAATGGAAATTCTTTTTGTTTACCCCTTTGTAAAGATGCCACAATTTGAATGAATTTGTGTAGGAGAGGAATTAGATTTAGTGTTGGAGGGTATTGTTTGTATTTATTTTGAATTTGGCTACTTGTATGGGTAGAGTTCATATAGGAGATGAAAAACCAACGTGTGTTGGGAGTTATAGAGGTTATGGATTTAATGGGGAAGAAGTTGGAACAGAGAAGGAGAAGTGGTATAGGGGAGTTATGGAAGTTATAGGAGTTATGGAATAGTGGAAGAGTTGGAGTTGTAGGAGAAGTGGAGAGTTTGGGTGTAATAAGGATGTATTAGGTGGTTATTGTCGTGGACAATGCAATTAGAACACTTTTAACGCCTGGTTTTCCCGAGCGCGCGCCGTGCACATGCATAATGTGTAGGCCTCGAGATGCGCCCTCATGACCGTAGGAGCAATATATATCGATATGGTAGCACACCCGCGCCTCTATATGTATGTTTTGCGCGCCCATATGGTAGAGCGATACCCTCTTCGATATGGTAGCGCGCTCCACACCTCTTGTGTGCTCGATGTGGCGTGCCCCGCGCTGTGGGATCATATTTTCATCAGCAAATTAGTGCGCCCCCTTGTGGAGGGTCAAGATGTTTCGATGTGCTAAGCGCACCTTCGCCGTGTCTATGTCTATGTTAGGCGGCGCGCCACCACTATATAAGGTCGATATCTTGTTGACTCATTTTTTTTCTTTCATTACCTGTAAGCATACCATTATGCAGTCATTATTCTTTGAAAACTAAATACTTAAGCTAGACTATGATATAAATAACAAATAAATAAGAAAAGGTTTAGAGCTTGGGTTGCCTCCCAAGTAGCGCTAGTTTTAAGGTCATAAACCCGACGGTGCTTCTTCTTTCAAGGTGCATCTGCAAGTGTAATGGAAATGACTTCATTGTCGATGTTGCCTCCCCAGTAATGCTTTAATCTTTGTCCGTTGACTTTGAAAGTTTCGAGCGGATTTCTACTGTATAACTCAATGGCGCATTGTGGGAAGACTCTTTTTATAGTAAATGGACCCGACCATCTAGATTTGAGCTTTTCGGGAAATAGTCTTAGTCTTGAATTAAACAAAAGTACTGATTGTCCCGGTTTGAACTCTCGCTGCACGATTTTTCTGATCGTGCCATTTCTTGACCTTCTCTTTATACAACTTTGAATTTTCATAGGCTTGTAGTCTGAATTCGTCGAGTTCGTTCAATTGAAGAAGCCTCTTTTCTCATGCTGTTGCTTGGTCAAAGTTGAGCCTCTGTATTGCCCAGTAGGCTTTATGTTGTAGCTCCACAGGTAGGTGACACGATTTTCCATAAACAAATTGATATAGCAACATCCCAATTGGCGTCTTATATGATGTCCTATAAGCCCATAATGCATCATCCAACTTTAGAGACCAGTCTTTTCTGTTCGGATTTACTACCTTCTCTAAAATTCTCTTCACCTCTCTATTGGAGACCTCAGCTTTCCCACTTGTCTGGGGGTGATATGTTGTTGCAACCCTATGATTAACTCTGTATTTTGCCAAAAGAGTTGTGAATGCTTTGTTGCAGAAGTGACTTCCCTCGTCACTTATGATTGCTCTTGGTGTTCCAAATCGTGTGAATATGTTCTTTTGTAGGAATTTTAGGACGACTTTAGCATCATTTGTAGGGAGTGCTATAGCTTCCACCCATTTTGTTACATAATCCACCGCAAGGAGAATGTATAGGTTATTGAATGATGGAGGAAAAGGCCCCATGAAGTCCATTCCCCATATATCAAAGACTTATACCTCCAAGATTGTATTAAGTGGCATTTCGTTCCTCTTTGAGATGTTACCCATTCGTTGACATCTGTCACAACTTTTCACAAACCGATGAGCATCCTTGAATATAGTAAGCCAATAGAATCCTACTTGAAGTATTTTGGTCGTTGTCCTTTCACTTCTGTAATGTCCACCATAAGCAGATGAATAACAATTATGCAGTATGTTCTTCATCTAACTATATGGCACACACCTTCTAATCATCTTGTCGGCGTACTATTTGAATAAATATGGTTCATCCCACATGTACCGCTTGACGTCATATAGGAACTTCTTTTTCTGCTGTCTTGTAAGATCAGGGGGAAGGATGTTTCTCACTAGATAATTAGCGAAATCCGCATACCATGGAAATTTCGCATTGACTCCAAATAGTTGCTCATCCAAAAATGACTCATTGATTACACACTTATCTTCCTTGTATTTGTCTGGATTTTCTAGCCTTGAAAGATGGTCTACTACTTGATCCTCCGTCCCCTTTCTATCTTTTATTTCCAAATCAAATTCTTGTAGGAGGAGTATCCATCTTATAAGTCGTGACTTAGCATCCTTCTTCGAGATTAGATACCAAATTGCCGAATGATCTGTATACAACACTACCTTTGTCCCAATCAAATAAGCTTGGAATTTGTCAAAGGCATACACTACCTCAAGTAACTACTTTTCTGTAGTTGTGTAATTCATTTGGGTTGCTGTAAGTGTTTTACTTGCACAGTATATGGCGTGGAATATCTTCTCTCGGCGTTGACCTAAGACAGCCCCAACTGCATAATCGCTTGCATCGCACATTAACTCGAAAGGCATATTCCAATCTGGTGTGACAATAACTGGAGCTGTAGTCAATTTCTTCTTTAATAGCTCGATTGCTAACTTACAACCATCATCAAACTTAAAAACTGAATCCTTCTCTAAAAGACTGCACAATGGTTTTGCAATTTTTGAGAAGTCTTTTATAAATATCATGTAGAACCAGGCATGTCCCAAAAAGCTTCGGATTCCTTTTACTGAAGTGGGCGGTGGAAGGTTTTTAATAGTCTCCAGCTTTTCTCTATCAACTTCTAACCCCTTCGCCGAAACCTTGTGCCCCAAAATTATTCCTTCTTCGACCATGAAATGGCACTTTTCCCTGTTAAGCACCAAGTTTGTCTCTAAGCATCCCTTTAGAACCATCACTAAGTTTTCCAAGCAAGCATCAAAATCGTCTCCATAGACAGAGAAATTGTCCATGAAGACTTCCACATTCTTTTCCACCATGTCCAAGAAAATGGCCATCATACACCGTTGGAAAGTTGCGGGCGCATTACACAAGCCAAAAGACATTCTCCTGAAAGCAAAGGTGTCGTATGGGCACGTGAAAGTAGTCTTATCTTGATCTTTGGGCACAATGACTATTTGATTATACCCCGAATACCCATCCAATAAACAATAAAACTCATGTCCCGTTAATCTGTCCAACATCTAATCGATGAAAGGTAGAGGAAAATGGTCTTTGCGAGTCCTTTGTTCAACTTCCTATAGTCCATGTAAACCATCCAACCAGTTACTGTTCTTGTTAGAATCAATCCATTATCCTCATTCTTTACTACGATCATTCCTCCCTTCTTTGGCACACATTGAACTGGACTGACCCACGCACTGTCTGAAATAGGATAGATGATTCCTGCATCCAACCACTTCAAAATTTCTTTCTTCACTACCTCTTTCATGATCGGGTTGAGCCGTCTTTGTTGTTCCACTATTGGCTTTGCATCCTCTTCCATAAGAATTTTGTGCATGCAAAAGGATGGACTGATTCCCTTAATATCTGCAATGGTCCATCCTATAGCTGATTTGTGTTCTCAAATAACCCTCAGCAACTTACTTTCCTGCAATTCGTTAAGCGCAACAAAAATAATAACAGATAAAGTATTAGAATTGCCTAAATATGTATACCTGAGGTGTTTAGGTAATGGCTTTAGCTCAAGAGCATGTGGCTCCTCCAATGAAGGCTTCATCTTAGTCATGGCTCTTTCCTCTATGTGAAATGGTTCAACTGGTGCTTTGAATCTGCTAACTCGTGGTAAAGAGTCTAGCATATGCAAATAATCTACGAATTCTGGGTCATCCACATCCTCATCTCCCAATAATGTAATTTCCAATAGATCATTGACCAAACTCTTTTCCATGTCTTCCTTGACAATCCGATCAATGACATCCACCCGATAGCACTCTTATTCATCTGTAGGAAATTTCTTAGGCTTGAACACATTAAACTTGACTTCCTGATCCTGGACCCTCATCGTGAGTTCACCTTTTTGTACATCAATAACGGTTCTACCCGTAGACAAGAATGGTCTTCCTAGGATGATTAGAATATTTTTATCTTCCTCAAAATCCAGAATTAGGAAGTCAGCAGAGAATATGAATTTATCCACTTTAACCAGAATGTCTTCCACAATTCCTCTCAGGTACGTGACTGACCTATCTACCAACTGTAGCGAAATATTGGTTGGTTTTGGAGCTGGTAAACCCAATTCAGTGTATACTGATAACGGTATGAGATTTACACTTGCCCCCAAATCACATTAACACTTTTGGAAGGCCATATTCCCTATTGTACATGGAATAGTGACACACCCCAGATCTTTCAATTTTGGTGGTAGCTTCCTTTGTAAAACTGCGCTGCACTCCTCTGTTAAAGCTACTGTTTCAAAATCTTCCCACTTTTTTTCCCTTGATAAAATTCCCTTCTTGAATTTAGCATAACTTGGCATTTGCTCCAAGGCTTCTGCAAACGGAATATTTATTTAGAGTTTCTTAAAAACTTCTAAAAACCTGCTAAATTGCTTGTCTAATTTTTGTTTCTGAATTCTTTGCTGAAATGGTGGTGGAGGGTACACAACTGGTTCATCTAACTTTGTTCGCTCAACTTGCTTTTCCTCACACTATTTTTCCTCTACTACTTTGTTCTCATTAACTTTGTCATCCGTTCTCACTAAATTCTCTGCACTTTTCCCATCTAGATGTTTTCCACTTCTCAAAGTGATTGCCTGACACTGTTCTTGATTTCCCTTCGGATTTCTTTCGGTGTCACTTGGTAGAGTCCCTTGTGGTCTATTGTTCAATGCTAAGGCAATTTGTCACATCTGATGTTCTAAATTCTTGATGGCTATCTCTTGCGATTTCATGGCCATTACTTGGTTTTTCATAGCTGCCTCATTGCTTGTTATATACTTTGACAACAACTCCTCTAAATCTGATTTCCTTTCTTGATGTTGAGCTGGTTGTTGTTGTTGATTCTGAAATCCTGGGGGATAAGATGGTCGTGGAGCTTGCTGATGCTGATTATTACTCCACAAAAAATTTGGGTGATTCCTATTCCCCAGATTGTATGTATTCTGGTACATGTTCTGTGGAATCCTGTTGTAGCTACCCACAAATTGCACTGACGCTGGGTTGATTGCACATTGATCTGTAGGATGTTCACCCGCACACAATTCACAAATAACTGCAACTTGTTGTGTCTGTACCCCTGACAAAGCATCCAACTTCTTAGAGAGTACTGAAATCTGCGCTGCTATTGTCGTCACTCCATCTAACTCTAACACTCCAAACGCCTTTGCTTAAGTCAACCTTATCGTCGGGCCACTTGGTAGTTGTTAGCCCCCATTGTTTCTATCAATTCGTATGCCTCCTCATAACTCTTTGCCATAAAAGCTCCACCGAAGTTGCATATATACTAGTTCTTCGAGATTTTTGTTCAACCCCGCTAGAATGTGTTCATCTGCAGCCATTTGGGTAATCCGTGATGTGGGCACTTTCTGAGCAACTCTTTATATCTCTCTCATGCTTCATACAGTGATTCCCCATGTTGCTGTTCAAACATGGTAATCTCGTTTCTCGTTTTTGTCGTCTTTGCTGGTGGAAAATTTTTTGCAAAGAATTTTTGAGCGAGGTCTTCCCATGTAGTTATTGATCCCGGTGGTAGAGAATGTAACCAACTCTTCACCTTGTCCCGTTAGCTGAATGGGAACAAGCGAAGCCTAACTGCGTCATCCGACACCCCATTATACCTGAAGGTGTCACAAATCTCCAAGAAGCTGACTATGTGTTCATTCGGATCATCATTTGCCAAACCCCCAAACTGAACTGAATTTTGAATCATCTGAGTAGTCCCAGGCTTGATTTCAAATGTGTTCGTGGCTATAGCAGGCCTGGTGATACTCGACTACAACTCGGTCACCTTGGGTGTGGCAAAATCCCTCAATGATTTTTGGTCTTCGGCAGCCATTGCTTCTTTTTTTTTCAGAGTTTTCAAAGTCTTCTCTTGTTTCCTTGATCCACTTACTTAGCCTTTGAAACCGTTTCTAAATGTCGTCCTCAAAAGGAAGCAAGTCTGGATTTTTGGATCGCGTTTGCATAAACCAACTTCAAAAACCTGAAATAAAACGAACAAAACAAAAATAAAAAATGTTTAAGTAAAACTGGACTAATTTAACTGATATTGAAAAATCATTAAAATCTATACTAAATTCCCCGGTAACGGTGCCAAAAACTTGTTGGTTAAAATATAATTACGCACAATCACGCAAGTATATGTGGTCAACAAGTAATAATGTGATAAGTAGAGTATCGTTCCCACGAGAAATTGTTAAGAAATTAATATTCACAATTATCAATTTTGTATTAACCCAATTTTATTAAACTAATCCAAATTAAAAGTGATATTAAATAAAAATCATAAACTAAAAATATTAATTAATCAACACAACTTAAAAACCTCAATTTCAAACAATTAATGGAGATTTAGGCTTTACAACTTCACTTTAAGTATCATTCCAATTATCACACCTTATTCTAATTTAATTTATTATCTCAGTTTATTAATCAAGAACACTCATGTAGAATTAGCCATTTATCAATGCACTAAATCCATATTAACTTAAATCCATAATTTAGATAGAATTAAGCCAAATACCCTAATTAACTAATTCACTATATCTCTATGCGAATTACAATTAAGAAGGATTTAATTCCAAAATCTTACCAGATTACATGCGATGCTAGGCATATCTCTACCCTAACATAAATCAAGAATCTGTTCAATCACAAAATTCAAGAACACATGCTATTGTGATTAGGTCTAGAATCATATCTCATCTCTCGAATCCATACAATTCCACATAAAATTGGTTATCAAGAAATTCATAAATTAATCACAAATCACAATAGATAAAATGAATTGATAATTTATTAAACTTAAATTAAGGCATAATAATTGTCATTCAACACTAAAGATTCATTGCAAGCCTAAAAAGTAATTTAGTTCATAACTAATGAATTAAATACAAAATAAATAAAAGAAATCATCATCCTGATTACACAAATTGAAATTAGAGAAGAATAGTAGTACACCACCCTTCTTGCCCTTCAACAATGCAATCTTCGTGAAATCAACTCCTTTTCTTGTTCCTCCAAATTATTGCTCTTCAATTGTGTGTCTCCATGTGTATCTTTCTTTGTTAAATCTTCAGTAATTAACATCAGCCAACTAACTCCCACTCCATCACTTCAATTATATTCCATCTCAAACTCTTCATATAAGAATTCTAATGGAAATCAAATTCCAAATTCAATCCAACAAGTTTGTGGACATGGAGTCCCAATTAACATGAAATAAAATCCCTAACACAATCCTAATATAAGCATATTACACAAAGAAGTTAACTCTCCCATCACAACTCAAATTCCAAAGACTAATAAAAACACAAATTTTTCTCCGACCGAAGGCGCCTCACACGTTTTAGTATTAGACATAGCGGCCGCGTCGTTCATATGAAGAACTTATCATCACGCTAATAGCGCTTCCACTTTCCACCTTGCTTGTCATCACGGTACGCTCATACTGCTACCGTCATGCAGGATGTCTAGAAATGCTTGATTTTCCTTCCAATGCTAGCATCTTGATGAGCTCACTTAGTATCCTATCATAAAAAAAACCCATCAAAAGTAACATGAAATATTTCAAAAACTAACAATATAACAAGCTAAATGAACATAAATCGTAGGTTAAAAACCTACTCATCAGTGGTTCACCCCAAATTAGCAAGGATAAATCTGACATATGGGATTATTCACGATTCTAGTTCATGATGGAACGGGAGTTAAAGGCTCTTGGCAAACAAGTCAATCAATTGGCAGAACTGGTTATTCATTAACACCAAGTCACACGTCAATTGTTCAGTCAGGAGCATGCTAGCCTCCTTTCTCTTATCACAAGTACTCCACCACTTACTCAAGAAAGTAAAACATTGGAGGAAAAGCTTGCTAGAAAAGCAAAAGCTAAAGTCCATCGGGACTTCGCCAATAAAAGGGAATTCACGAATTTAGGCCAACCGATGGAAGAAATTTTGCAGATGCTAATTAATAAAGGAAAAATCACAGCACTGCTACCTCCAGTCAACCCACGCTCAAAACAGTTTGATGCTAATGGAGTATGTCAATACCACTCCCACTCTCGCGATCACATCACTGAGGAATGCTGGGCACTTCACCATCTAATTCAAAATATGATTGACAGCGTTGACCTGCAAATGGCAGATAACGACGCTGTATCTTCTGAGAGTGCGGACACATTTCCTCCAGGATGGAAGGAAGTTGTAGCAGTTATATCCTCTGAAGGAAGATTTATTTTCCACACCACTTACAATTCAACCAATTCAGATCAAAGATGTTGAAAACCCTTTAAAAATGGTTGCACCAAAGCCAATCATATTGCCATTCAGGCCATAGTATCCTATCGTCAGCCTTAAGAAAGTTCCATGGAACTATAGAGAGACTAAAGGATCCACATCCAACACAACTACTGCAGCGTCTAAAAAAATCCACTTTATCTTCCTCAATGAGTGATGAAGCCTATCATCAAATCTAAGGGGAAAGTGCCCAATGAGAAGATTGAAGAATTCCTCCGTCAGATGGGACACAATGAAGCCAAGGTGGTTCAAAGCTTGAAAGAAAAAGAGTTAAAAACATATTCAGCGATGGGGTAGTCTCTCTCTCTAGAGTTTACTCTCCCTTCTCTCTAGGATTTTAGCCCGTCTTTGTTCCCCCCCGTTCCTTTTCGTTCTCTTTCTTTCCTTTTTTAGTCTCCCGCCCATCCTCACCTACCTTCTCCATCCCCACCAAACTTTTCAGTTTTCCCTTTCTAGCTCTGGTTTCTTACTTCTCCTTCTCCACCTCCCTATCCATCCCTTCCGGCCTCCTCTTCTCTAACATCCAGACTTAATCTCCCCCCCCTCTCCCCAGCTCATTCTCTTGCCTCTCCCTCGTTTTCGGACTTGGGTGTCATGGTCGATCATCCTCATCTCTCCGCTGGAAACTCGGAGAGTAGTCCTTCTCGGGATTTGCTGGCAGAGTTTGGTGTCTCAATTCCAAACTCTCCTTTAGCCTCTGTTGCCTTGGAGGAATCTGAGCCTATTCCCTCGAATGTTTCTATCAGTTCTGATGAATCTACTGCCTTTGCTGCTCAGCTGGAGGAGACCCTTGGTCCTGCCACTTCCTCGGCAGCCCAAGATATCTTTAAAGCAGTTCATTACTTCACTAAGAATGACCGTGAAGAAGCACTTGCCGAAAGAAGGAAGAATGCCAAGCTGATGGACTATATTTCTGCCCTGGGACTTCCTCTCGAAGATGTTAACAACCTCTCTTCTATCGGGATATCTGCTGCGTTAGCTAATGCTCGTAAGGTGTTCGATTCTTGTCCTGCTGCGCTAGCAAATGCTCGCAAGGACTATATTGCGATCTCTGAGTCCTCTGCTCTGATTCATCCCCCTCCTTGAATGCCCAAAGCTAATGTAGTCGGGCTTGCACTATTCCCCTAAGTCCTGGAGTTCGGTTGTTGCAAATTCAGTTAATGAGAAGAACTTGGGGTTGAGCTTCTTCCCCCCTTGCCGACTGAAGGGAGTGTTACGGTTAACCCCCCTGTGGAAATCCTTCAGCTTGGCCTTAATAAATGGTCTTCTAGCCTTGTTGGTCAATTTATCCACTCGAAGCTCCCGTTCAAGTTGGTTGAATCTTCTGCTAAAAAATTATGGGGGCACCTTGGATTGACAAAAGTCTATCTTCATGATAAGGGGTACTTCTTATTCAAATTTGATTCGGTGATAGAAAGAGACAATGTCTTAGCCTCGGGTCCATGGTACATAGCTTCAAAGCTTCTTTGCTTCTGTACACAGCCGTGGCAGGAAGGGGCTAATTTCAGTATAACTGATAGTAGCAAAGTTCCGATATGGGTCAAGTTCAGTAATATCCCCTCTCTTCTTCGGACAAAGGAAGGTCTGTTACACGGCAGTGCGGTTGGTGGTCACATTATTTGCCGGCAACATGACTTCTAAGTTGGAACCTATGAGCTTTGCTCGAATATGTATTGAGATTGCAGCTTCTGTCTTCATTTCCCGCCTCCATAAATGCTTTGTTGTATTTGACGGGATTGCTTTCGGGTTGAAGAAACCGTGGCCGTGAAAGTGGAGTATTGGAGCAGCCCCCTCTCTGTTCTAAATGTAATTGCTTTGGACATTCCTTCTCAAATGCTAGAAAACTAATTTTCATGGGTTCCCAAACACTCCCGACTCTCTGTGAGGCCCCTTGTTCCACTATTCCTAGCACAACCAAGGCCTCTCCTCCTCCGTAACTCAGAAGGTTCATGGATCGCCGCTTCTAAAGGACTTAAAAGCTCTTCCTCCTCCCTTCCAAACCTCTCCTTTCTCTTCCACCAACGCCTTTTCCCCTATTGCTCCCCACCTTATTCCTGGTGATGAGTCAGAATCTCCTATTCCCCCTAATCCTTTAATTGATAAGCTTAAGCAAGTTGATGAGAAGGAATGCAGGGACCTGAAGCATAAGACTAGGCCTGGAAAGGAGCCTCTTCAGAGTTCTAAGAATTGGAACAAATGTCCAAGGGGTCTTCCCCTTCTAGACTAATACTTTCCCCCTTTTTATGACATTCTTTTGTTCATATAATGTCAGGGGTTTAAATAAAAAACCAAAGCAGAAGCTTGTTCGCAACTTTTTGTTAGACAACCATATCTCCTTTGTGGGCCTCATTGAGACCAGAATAAAATCTACAAATGCTTCCAATTTTCATGTCTATCTCATAGAATCGGGTTTGGAATTTTAACTATGACTACCACCCGAACGGCCGGATTTGGGTGGGCTGGGATCCTTCTATTTGGAGAGTGGATGTCCTATTTCAATCTGCCCAAGTTTCCCACTTCAAGCTCTATCCTCTTTATGGCAGTTATCCAATCTTGGCTTCTATAGTCTATGGCCAGAACTCTATAGTGGATCGGCGTCAGTTGTGGGCTGACCTTAATTCCTTGTCCTCCTCGGACACTTGGTGTATTCTTGGAGACTTCAACACTATCAAGAGTGTCTCTGAATCGGAAGGTGGTGATTCTTCTTGGGATACGGGTATGACTGACTTTAACGACTGCTTAGACACTATTGGTGTTGCTGATATTCGTGCTATTGGGCCTCTGCACACATGGTGGAACTGTCAGGTTGCTAATCCTATTATTCATAGGAAGCTGGATAGAGCAATGGGTAACAGTTCTTGGTTCAACATAATGTCTGATTCCCTAGTCACTTATGGTCCTTGTGGTCTTTCCGATCATTGTCCAGTCTTACTTAATACAGGTATGCTTCTTCGGAAAGCCAAGAAGCCATTCCAATTCTTTAACTTCATGCTGGAGTTGGAAGGGTTTGACGCTGCTGTCTCGGATTGTTGGAGTATCAGAATTCGTGGAAATCCCTTTTTCATCTTTAATGAGAAACTTCGAAGATTCAAGTGCGCCCTCAAAACCTTGAACTCTTCTAACGGTAACTTATCGAGGAATGTTAGCACCCTTCAGGCTCAGCTGGTCACCGTTCAGCAATCTCTTCATGCAGATCCCTTAAACTCTTGTCTGCTTGCCCTAGAAGACAAATGCTCTCAGTCCTTATGGAAAGCATTGGCTCTTGAAGAATCTCTCTTGCTCCAAAAATCCCGAGCCACTTGGCTTGCCCAGGGCGATAAAAATTCCAAATTTTTTTCCAATGTTATCAAGAGTAATTGGAACCACAAAAAAATTCTCTCTATTTTTAATAGCTCTGGTGTTCTTATTGAGGATCAGCCGGGTATTCAGCAAGTGGCGGTGGACTATTTTCAGGATCTCCTGGGATCCTATCCTCCTACTTACCCTGGTCGTGATCTTCTGGAAAACTTCGTTACAAAGCGGATTACCCCTGTTCAGGCTGCTAGCTTAACTACTCCAATTCTTGATTCTGAAATTCTTGCAGTCCTTCAATCCATGAAAAAGAATAAAAGTCCGGGTCCTGACGGTTTTAATGTTAATTTCTTTCTCCATTGCTGGGACATTATAGGCCATGATTTCACCGTCACCGCATCCACTCTTTCTTCATCTCTGGGCACCTTCCGTGTGGAGTTAATGCAACAGCTATTGCCTTGATTCTGAAGACGGATAATCCATCCAATATGTCAGATTTTAGACCTATTTCTTGCTGCAACACTATCTACAAATGTATAGCGAAGATCCTTGCCAATAGGCTCAAATCTGTTCTCCCTTCCCTTATTGACCATGCTCAGGCTGCCTTCATCTCGGGGAGAAGCATTATTGACAATATCCTCCTTGCACAGGAGCTTTTCAAGAACTACCACAGACTTTCTGGTCCTGCCCGGTGTGCTCTTAAAATTGATATTCTAAAGCCTTCGACAATCGCTGACCGGAGGTTTCTCTTGGATTTGTTGGGCCTTCTTAAATTCCCCCCTATTTTCATTGGCTGGATTAAAGAGTGCATCACTACGACTATGTTTTCTATCAAAGTCAATGGAGGTCTGTTTGGCTACTTTAAAGGAGCGAGGGGTCTTAGGCAAGGGGATCCCCTGTCTCCTTACTTATTCGTTCTAGCTATGGAAGCCTTCTCCATGATTCTTCACAAGGAAACTCACATTGCCTAATTTCAAGTTTCATTGAAAATGTAATCGTGCAACATATCCCACGATGCTTTCTTGCCGATGATATTCTCATATTCTCGCCATGGCGATATGGCCTCTGCTTTCCATTATTCACTCGTGCATTCAATCCTTCTCTATGTTTTCTCGCCTAATTCCTAATGCTCGTAAAAGTCATGTTTCCTTGCCAATGTCCCAAATGATGTTAAGGTAAGTATTAACTTGTTGTTGGGTATTCCTTTTGGAGTATTACCAATTAGATTTCTGGGGTCCCTCTTATCTCCTCTAAGCTCTCCCATTCCGATTGCAAACCCTTGATTCATAGAATTACCGCCAGAGTTTCCTCTTGGACCTCCCGATTCCTCTCTTATTCGGTAGAGTTCAAATTGATTAAATCGCTGCTTTTGCAATCCAATCTTTCCGGGCCTCCCATTTTATTCTTCCTAATTCAGTTCTAAGAGCCATTCAATCTATCATGTGTAGATTCCTTTGGAAGGGCCTTCTCTCCTTGATGTGGTACAAAGTCTCTTGGAAGGATTTGTCCCTTCCCTTTGTGAAGGTGGTCTTGCAATTAAGAACCTTACCGATTGGAACTCGACTCTCATTATTCTCCAACTTTTAAAGGTCATCTCCCCATCTTCCCCCCTCCTTGTGGGCTAACCGGGTCAAATCAACAGCCTCTATTAAAGACCAATTTCGGTATATCTCTAATCCCGATCTGTTCATGGTTCTCGGCGTAAAATCCTTAAGCTTCGCTCCATAGCTCTCCCTTTCCTTACCTATAGAGTTGGGAATGGAAATTCCTTCAGTCTCTGGTTTGACCCGTGGTTGAATGGGCAACCCTTAAATCCTTCTCCTTCTCTGCTCTCCAACTCCAGAATCCCTGTTAATGCGCGCATTTTTGACATCATCTACATGGGTGCATGGTCTTTGCCTTCCAGTAATCATCATGATGTGCAACAATTCTGCACCTTGTTTTCATCTCTTCCTAATCCTTCTGATGCCGAGGACTTGATTCTTTGGGACAACCGGGCGGTGAAACATCTCAAAGCTTCCACTATCTGGGAATCTATTCACTGCGTGCTCAAGAATGTCCCATGGGCTAAATTGCTTTGGTTCCCCTCCATATCCCCGATTCTCCTTTTACCCAGTGGCTTGCTCTTGGCACAGTTACCCACAAATGATAGGTTCTCTGCTTACCATAGCTTCCGGCCCTATGACCGCCTTTCTGCTCGCTTAATCATGTCGAGACATTCTCTCACTTGTTCTTTGATTGTCCCTATTCTACATCGCCTTCTCTCTTGATTGCTTGCCTTGAGTCTGGACCAATGTTCCAAGGAGTCGATAGTCTGGTGGACTATATCATTCATCATAAAGGAAATATTATTCGGTCTGATATTTTAAAGCTGGTCTTTTCCACCACAGTTTACAAACTTTGGGCAGTTAGGAACTCAATTGTCCATAAAAATGTCAAAATGCCTGTGAATGTTTTGGCTAGGGAGATTATTAATATCACTAAGTCAAGGCTTTCTTCTTTCCCCAAATTCCTCAAATTTTGCATGCACTGTGCCCGTCCTAAGTATTTGGTTGTGAGGCTGTGTATGGTCTGTTTCATGGTTCTTGGTTTGGTCTTCTCTGCAGAGCTGTTCGGCTACTGCTAAATTCTGGAATTAGCTTAGCTTCCATGGGGGTTCGGCAGTTCGGTCTCCTTGGCAGTTCGGCCTCTGTTTTGGTTTGGTTTGCTATTGCTTCTTTCCATGTTGGGTAGCATCTTTAGTCCTTTCTTTGGGTTCGGCTTTGTGGCGATAAAGGTCCGGGCTTCCGTGGTTCTTCCTCTTGTCTTCGGAAGTCGGGGATTTGGTTCCGCTTGAAGTTTCGACTTTCGGCTTTGGGGTTCGGTCAAGATGGATTAGTCCTCTCTTTCTGGCTCTCGTAGTCCTCCTATGCTTGAAAGATCCTCTTGGTACTGTTGCAATGCGGTTTGTTTGATTTTCCCCAGCTTTTCAAACTCATGGGTCGAACTCGATTGTTCTTAAACATGCCAAATTGCCTATGAGTGTTCGGTTTCCATGGCAGTTCGACCTCTTCGTTGGTGTGGTTCAGCTATTTGCTTCAGTCCGTTTTGGGTTCGGTAGCCTCTTCAGTCCGTATCTGGGTTCGGCCTTGTGGCAAGTAAAGGATCAATGGCATCCACTTAGCATCTCGGCTCGTCTTGAGGTTCTTCCCTTGTCTTGAAGTCAGGGGATGTTGGTGTTAACCGGGGTTTGCCTTGGCCGGGCTTGGGGTTTCGACTTCGGTTTCGGGGTTCGGTATACATGGGTTTGGTCTCGTAGTTCTTCATATGCTTGACTTCCTTTGACTCTTTATCGCAGCGCAGCGGTTGATCCCCTCCGGGTCGCTTGGTTTCTCGTGATTGGTTGTCTATGTTGTGCTTGTATTTTCTATTGTCCTGCTTAGTATCGCCTTGTTCTTTCTTTTGGCTTGGTTGTTAGTCTTTTGTTGTCCATTTTGGGGGTTGTCCCATGTGGTTCTATCAAAAGCTTATGGGGTATGCCCTTTTCGATTGTTTTTCTCTTCTTTTTCTATATACAAACAAACTTAGCGAAAAAAAAAGCTTGAAAGAAGCTCCACAATAGATCTCTATTCTGGACTTGGTTTTCTCTTTAGAAGATCACCGGAAGGTCTTGCTAAAAGTATTAGAAGAATCCCACTTGCCAAACACAGTGGATGTTTAAAAATTCCATCATCTAGTTGATCACATCTTCAACAGTAATGTAATATCCTTCACTGATGATGACATACTTCCCGAAGGGATGGGTCATTGCAAACCGTTGCACATAGCGGTTATGTCTTCCGGATATGTGGTCGGAGGAGTGCTAATAGATGGAGGGTCATCCCTAAACATCTGCCTCTATGCCACATTGGAGAAAATGAACATCAATCTCAATAGGATTCGAAGCAACCATATAATCATCAAAGCCTTTGATGGATCTCAACAAAATGTTGTCAGAGAGATTGAGTTACCTGTGGAGATCAGTCCACATACATTCTACGTATCCTTCCAAGTGCTCAAAATCACTACAGGATACAACTTATTATTGGAAAGACCTTAGATTCATATAACGGGAGTCGTCCCATCCACTCTTCATCAGCAGGTCAGGTCTATCATCAACAGTACTCGGGTCACTGTCAGTGCCAAGCCAAAATGTCCTGTTCAAAGTGATATAACCCTTATCAGTTTTAATGCAGAAGTTGAGCCTGTCAGCTTCCAAGCCCTTGAGGTGAGCAACACTCACTATCAACCCATTGCGGCACCTCTGAAACCCAGAGTTTCTACTGAGGTAATGTCGGCAAGTCAATAGATTATATCATTGGGGTTTCAACCTGGACAAGGGTTAGGAAAAGATCATCAAGGAATCAAATGCCCAATTCAAGTTCTCAGCTAGACAGGGACAGCCGGACTAGGCTACTTCTCTAGGTCCACTCACAGGAACCCACACAAGCATAAGTCGGTTCCTTCATCTACAAGGCTGTTGCCTAAACCTACAGGTGATAATCCTGTACAGCCTTCATTAAAAGTTCCTACCCCTGTGGTAGTTATGTTGTTTCCTAAGCCGATACCGATTAAAGGTTAGGAAGTCCTGATTCTAGACCCAGAGGTGGAGGAAAGGAATCAAAGGCACAAACATAAATAGACATTTGTCAAACATGCGCATCCTAAGCCATACAGAGGGTATGGAGGGTATGAATAGAGACATCCTAGATGATGATTGTCCGGACATCATGGTCATCATGCAAGAGAAGGAGGACAATAACAGCCCCTTCATCACAGCTGTCCACCAGGACTTGACCCTTGGCAATTAGAGCAGCATTCCTTGCATTTGCCGACAAGGGTAAAAAGGGCAGAAAATCCCTTTGCCCTGTAGATAGCGATAACTACTTACTTTATTTGCATAGTATTAGCAGTTGTTTTTTTAATTTTATGCTAAAACTTTGTATGATTAAATAGTTTCATATATTAAGTGAAAGCATTTTGTTTCAGGACTCTAAAGTTAGACGAGCCTAAACTTGTTGATGAGGTGCCTATTCTTCACAAGGACTGTAACTTTGATGTAAAGTTTGACTCATACTTGATGGAGATTGAACAAGAGGACTATGAGATACCTCAGGAGATCAAAGAATGGGTCGAAGACAAACCCAAGAAATATCTTGATCAAACCACCTCTTTTAACCTCCAAACCTCAGCAAACCCCAAACAAATCCAGATTGGTACGGACCTTACTCCAACCCAAAGGAATGACATGATTACTGTATTGACCCAATTCAAGGATGTGTTTTTGAGGTCTCATGAAGACATGGTCGATTTGTCAACTGACATAATCATTCATTGCCTTCCCATCCAAGAAGGATTCAAGCCAATTAGACAGAAACTCAGGAGATTAAAACCTGAGTGGAGTTAGAAAGTCAAAGAAGAAATTATAAAACAATTTCAAGCCGGCATCATCATGGTATCAACATACCCTAAGTGGCTATCCAACATAGTCCCCATGCCTAAACTAGGAGGGAAGATGCGAGTTTGCATGGATTACAGGGATCTGAACAAAGCTTATCTTAAAGATAGCTTTCCCATACCATTCATCCACATACTCATTGACAATACAGCTTAGTATGACATTTACTCCTTTGTTGACTATTTTGCGGGGTACCATCAAATCATGGTTGCTAAAGTGGATCGTGAGAAAACTACATTCATCACTCCATGGGGAACCTTTTGCTACAGATGGTTGTCATTCGGCATCATCAATGTCAGAGCTACCCATTAGCTAGCCATGATGGCTCTTTTCAATGATCTAATGTACAAAGAGATAAAAATCAATGTGGATGATATCATTGTCAAGTCCCGAAGGGAGGAAGACCACCTAGATCATCTCAAAAAGCTCTTCAACGGGTTGCGTAAGTATAACTTAAAGTTGAACCCGACTAAGTGTGCCTTTGGAGTTAAATCAGGCAAGTTGCTAGGATTCCTAGTTAGCCACAAAGGCATTGAATTGGATCCTACAAAAATCCAGGCCAGCACGGAAATGCCCATACATCAGACAAAGAGGGAAATACGGGGATATTTGGGAAGAATCAACTTCATCAGCCGATTCATCTCCCAACTCACAGCAACATGTGAGCCTATCTTCAATTTGCTAAGGAAGAACTCCTCAATGAAATGGAATGATGAGTGTCAAAAGGCCTTTCTTACAATCAAAGAGCAACTGATCAAAGCTCCTATTTTGGTACCTCCCAGGGATGGTGTTCCCCTATTTATGTACCTGTCAATCAATGATAATGTTATGGGCTGCATGCTGGGACATAAAGATGATAGAGGCTAAGATAGAGTTATCTATTACCTCAGCAAAAGATTCAGAATCAGTGAACATAAGTACACTCTGATAGAGAAAACATGTTGTACTTTAGCATGGGTTCCATGAGATTACAGCATTATCTACATGGTCACACAATCCATCTCATATCCTACATGGATCTTCTCAAGTACGTGTTAAGCAAATCCATGTTGAATTGTCGATTGTCCAAATGGCAGTTGATCCTATAACAATTTCACATCATCTACGTGACTCAAAAGTCTATCAAAGGTCGAGAAATTGTGGATCAACTGGCCACCACACCTTTAGGGGATTTCAAACCTTTGGAAATATACTTCCCCGATGAAGGGGTAATGACAGTTTAGCAACACCATCATGACAATACACACCAACCATGAAAGATGTATTTTGATGGATCTGTAAACATGGAAGGCTCTGGAGCCGGAGCAGTTCTAGTATCCATTTCAGGGGAGCAGTATCCCATTGCCGTCAAATTGCAGTTTGCCCACACCAACAACACAGCTGAGTATGAAGGTTGTATTATGGGGTTGAAACTAGCCCAATCTATAGGCATCAGATGGTTAACTGTCTTTGGGGATTTTGAATTGGTAATCAGATAAACCACTAGGATCTATCATAACAAAGAATTATATTTGTTGCCTTACAATCGGCAAGTTATACAGATGGCTTTGGAGTTTGAAGAAATATCTTTCCTCCACATTCCTCAAAATAGGAATGACTTCGCGGATGCACTAGCAACTTTGGCCTCCTTGATCAACATACTTGATAAGAAAGACATGCCAAATATCACATTTGCCCTGCAAAAGGCTCCAGCCTATGGGAACTACATTGGAGAAGTATCGGATGAGCTGCCTCCCATCCAACACCCTTGGTATCATCATATCAAGGAGTATCTGCGAGATGGATCTTCACCCGCTGAGGCAAGTCAAGCTGAAAGAAAGCGAATCCATCGAATGGCCATAAAATTCTACCTGAGTGGAGACGCACTCTAAAAAAAAGATGTAGGACTAGGCCTTCTCAGATATCTAGACAAAGATCAAGCTCAGAGGCTCATGGATGAAATCCATGGTGGAGTGTGTGGCTCACACATGTGAGGCCCTCTACTTATCAAGAAAATCCTAAGAATAAGGCATTATTGGCTCTCTCTCAAGGCTGATTGTGATGATCACGTCAAGAGATGTTACCAATGCCAAATTCATGGGAATGCTATCCACGCCCCTATCAATGTGGGGAATAGACGTGATCGGGCCCATCGAGCCCAAAGCCAGTAATGGTCATCGATTTATCTTCACCATGATAGACTACTTCACCAAGTGGGTAGAACCAGCCTCTTCCCCCAAGGTTACTAAAGAAGTTATCATTGGTTTCATCAGAAACAATGTCATTTGTCGATATGGAGAACTAGAGGTGATTGTGTTAGACAATGCCAAAAACCTTAACAACCAAATGATGGAGGAGTTATGCAGTAAATTCCACATCAAACACCTCAACTCCGTCATTTATAATCCAAAGATGAATGGTACTATCGAAGCGGCTAATAAGAATATCGAAAAGATCATGCAAAAGATGTCCGCCAATCATAAAGGATGGCCTGATTTGTTGTCTCTGACTTTATTAGCCTATAGAACGTCAATGCACACTTCCACTGGGGCAACCCTCTACTCATTAACCTATGCAATGGAAGTAGTGCTCCCCATAGAGGTGCAAATGGAATCCCTAAGAGTGTTGATAGATGCTCTGCTGGATGAAGAGCAATGGTTACAAGATCGGTACCACCAATTGTCTCTAATAGATAAAAGGCGGGTTGCAGCCATCTTCCATGGTCAGTTATACCAACAAAGGATCGCTAGATCCTACAACAGAAAAGTCCAACTACAATAAAGGTTCTGACAACCAAGATCAATCTAAAGGAAAATTTGCCCCAAACTGGGAAGGCCCGTTTGTAGTCAAGGAGGTATTGACAGGAGGAGCCCTCAAATTACAAGAGATGGATGGCGATGAATTTCCACAGCTCATTAACTCGGACACCGTGAAACGATACTATGTCTGAGGTTACCAGCAAACCATTACCCTGGTTCTGGATCACCACATCCCTAGTCAATTCATGTTTTCAAAACCTTTCTCACTACATACAATCCTCACCACTTCAGTTTGTCCCACTAGGGATCAAACCTTTCACAACTTCAGTTTGTCCCACCAGGGATTAAACCTTCCACAACTTTAGATTGTCCCACCAAAGATCAAACTTTTCACAACTTCAGTTTGTCCCACTAGGGATAAAACATTTCATACCTTCAGTTTTTTCCACCAGGGATCAAACATTTCACACCTTCAGTTTATCCCACTAGGGATAAAAAATTTCACATCTACAGTGTGACGCCCCCAAAATAGGTCCACACAACCCATTCTGATTCGCCAGATATCATACTATAAAAATCAAATACAAACTTCATTTATACAACTGTTGAATTGTCGTGCAGAGTACAACAACACATAAGCTGTGAGTTAAAATACAAATATATGTAATTCTCATGGTGCCTCGACCACAACACCTTACAATGGTACTTTATATAAAAGTACAGTTAAAAATTGTTTTAGAAATTAAAATCTTTGGGAAGTGCTCAAAGAAACCTTCTTACATGGGAGGCCATGCGTCTAGGTTATGATAGATATCATATGTCCACAGAATTATCCTTGGTTGGCCCAATAGACCCCAAAGAAAAACGAGAAGATTACTATCATCTTCTTTCCAATTGTGAGTCTTCTCTTGACATATAACTATCTCCACTGTCTCCAAGTGAAAATTATATTTCAAATAAACTCCAAGATCATATAGGTAGTTCTCGTAGATATACTCAGCAAGTGGATGTGCACAACCCTGTCTTATGATAACATGAGGTTGTATGTCATTAGACATCTTGTATGATAGTGGCAAAATACCCTTCCAAAGTTGGGTTCACCTAATCCTATTCGGTTCACCAAAATTAAATATCAAATGATGTATACAATACGACACACTTATCTAAAGTTCTCAAAAAAATTATTTCCATACTATTTAGGGAGAACCTCAACAGCTATAGACCACCATTTTATTCCACTGTTATCCTCGCTCGACTCGGCAACACTTTTATTACCTGAAAGGAATTGTGAAGCAAAAAGGTGAGCACAACTAGCTCAGTAAAGAATATCATAACTAAAGATAATTAAATTATCAATAGTCTTCGTTAGTAATAAATCAGATATTTAGAACATATGGTAGATGATAAAACTTTTCAACCATAGTTGCAGCGGAATGAGCAATCCATTAGAAGAGTCAAATAGACCATCAGGTATATTATCTTCTCCATGTTAAAAGTCCACCAGTAATATTTTATCCCTGTAACATCAATCAACAATTCCTGTCCACAATCATATTAATAACTC
This sequence comes from Panax quinquefolius, assembly GCA_020205615.1. Classification (NCBI taxonomy): domain Eukaryota; kingdom Viridiplantae; phylum Streptophyta; class Magnoliopsida; order Apiales; family Araliaceae; genus Panax; species Panax quinquefolius. The sequence continues at coordinate 101,027,531 of CM035153.1, read as the reverse complement.
ATAATCATAATTGTGATTCTAAATTCCTCTTCGCACCCAGGACGAAGATAACTTTCATCACCTATCTTCACCTGAAACATCAAAAATCATGGTTATACCAAATCATAATTCCTGCTCATAATCATACTAATAAATTCATCTTTGCACTACAGCTCAAAGACATACAACTGTATTTTAGAAGAGTCAAGTAGAGCATGATATCTACTATCTTTTACGAATTAAAAGTGTATAATCAATATTTTATCGCTGAGACTCAGCTTAATAAATAATCCACATCATTGAATCATCCCTGCACTACGACCAAGGATATTCATGTAATCATCAATGGTCATGATTATACCTTAAATAATCCTCGGTTATAATCATACCAATAATCGTCCCATCAATGCACTACGGGCCAATGAGGACTTTACCACATCATCTATAACATTACGGGTCATGATTATACCAATGATCCCCGGTCATAATCATACCAATAAACAGTTCATTTATGCACATAAGCCAAATATACTCATCAATCAATAGTTCATCTTTGCACGTAAGCCAAAGATATACAACTGTAAAACCAATAATCTAAAGTCCATCTTTGCACGTAAGCCCTTTATATACAACTGTAAAACCAATAATCAATAGTCCATCTTTGTACGTAATCCAAAGATATACAACTATAAAACCAATAATCAACAGTCCATCATTGCACGTAAGCCAAAGATGACTTTCATCATAATATAAGCATGAGGATGATGACAATAATATAAGCATTAATCAAGCGAAATCAAGGATAAATATTAAAGACTTTAAATTTATCCAGAGTTTAAAAATATCCAAATTGTCAACATGATACTACTTTGTGGAGTAAAATTCAAGAATAATATTCATGTACCAAAAATAATTTGGACAGAAAAGAAATATATTTTTCGGGTAAATAGTACCCCGTGAATAGTACCCTGTGAATAGTTCTTTGGGAATAATACCTCGTAAATAGTACCCCGACATGAAAAGTACCCCAAATACCCGAGTGAATAATATTCAGGTGAATAGTAATTTGGGTGAATAGTAACCCGTGAATAGTAACTCAAGAATAGTACTCCGACACAAAAAGTGCCCCGAATACCCGAGTGAATAATACTAGAGTGAATAGTAATCGGGTGAATAGTAACCCGTGAATAGTAACTCGTAAAGAAAATACCAAAGAAATTGGTATTCCATGACGAGTACAAAAGAAATGATATCTCATACGACTATAATAGAATATACAAAACTGCAAATGGATTTTCGCTCGCCATGCGGTAATCCACGTAGACAGATCATTTCAACAATTTAATAAAGAATGAATACAAAGGATCATTCAGCATGCATGTGGTAATCCACACAGACAGGTTATTCCAACAGAATAATAAAGAATGGAATAACAAAAGAATTCACCGGGCATGTGATAGACCGCACAGACAGGTTATTCCAATAGAATAATAAATAATGGAACCAGGTTATGCATAATCCGCACAGACAGGATATTCAAACAGAATAATAAAGAATGGAACCAAGTCATGCGTAATCCTCACAGACAGGATATTCCAACAGAATAATAAAGAATGGAATAACAGAAGAATTTCACCATGTATGCGGTACTTTTCATAGACAGGTTATTCCAACATAATAATAAATAATGGAATAACAGAATAATTTCACCACATATACGGTAGTCCGCGTATTCAAGTTATTCCAACAGAATAATAAGGAATGGAATAACAATAGCTCTCTTCATGAATACGAAAGAAATAATACCCCTTACTATAATAATAATATCCCTTACCTTAGAAGAAAATTGGATACTGGAATAGTGAGGTAGCAGATTTCTCTTCCTCTTTCTCTATATAATTTCTCTCTATAATAACTGCTCTATAGCTTTAGTGAATTGGTGAGAAATGAAGGAAGAATGAGCTTCTATTTATAGGAAAATATAGTTTCGATAATTGCACGTTTTGGGGCTCGAAATATTACAGTATAATACATTCCTCTTTTCCTTCATTTTTAATTTAGTCCTGCAAGTATTATCAAACTTGCTCCACCTCCCCTAATAGTAAATCATGTGAATCAATAGTTCTAGACATGTGAAAATACGAATTACAGTATAGTACCTCCATCTATACCTCCATTTTTAACTTAGTCATGCAAGTATTATCAATCTTGCACCACCTCCCCTAATAGTACAAGAATGTGAATCAATAGTACACACATGTGAACAAATGGTTATAATCATGTAATTAATAGCAATTAATTGCTCATTTATCTGATTAATTACCTGATTGGTCAATATAACCTCCAGACATCCATTATTATCGAAATAGATGTTGATTCCCACTAACACTAATAATCTTAACACAACGGAACTATCAATTTCATCTTTAATCAACATGAACTTATTCATCATTAATATTATAATTCACAATATTTAACAATCAGGTCATTCCCAGGAAAGAGGGGGCTTTCCGATAAGGATTTCTCGTTATTGGCGCGCAATTAGGTGACCAAACCTCTCCTTGACAGAACTTCTAGACATTGTAAATATTGTAATTAATAATATAAATAACTTTGTCATCTCAATTATTGATTTAATAATATAACTAATTATATTGATGATATTGTGACAATAATTGAATTAATAATATGAGAGATATGATGCAGCAATTACTGTAGCAATAATTGAGTATAACTGAGTGACTTCTTACGTAAGCATCAATAATCAATACCATGTGCTACTATGCAACCACGCATATTACTGTACTTTTACTATCGAGTAGTTAAACAGTTTTAACGGTAACACATTCGCCGTTATTTTTATAAAATGATAATTCTGTCGTTTTCTAAATACGACAATACTTCTGTTGTGGGGTCCACCAATGATTGTGTCGTCGTACGAATATTCCCTATTATAACAAATATTCCCCGACCAATCGAATATTATATAACAACTTGCCTACTTTGCAAAATTTATAAATATTACCCACAACTATAACATTATATCAAATCCACACCATAATATTCAAAAAAAAATATTTCAAGAAATTTAAATCTTTATTCATAAAATTTGGGGTCTCACATACAGTCTGTCCCATCAGGGGCAAACTACGCAGACCTAATCTCCCCAATACACGGGAGTACGTAGGCAACCATTTTTATGGTCCGGTCTAACTACATAAAAAACAAAAACATCTCTACACCCTTTTCCCCAGTTACAACTTTTAACCTTTTCACACTAGGTTCGAACTACACAGACCTGATCTCCCCCTTCTCAATGGGAGTACGTAGGAACCCATTCATGGTTCGGTCTCACCCCCTACCAAAACACAAAAACTTGTCAATGGTATTGGGATCATCCTTCAAATGACAGCTCATCGGCTTAGACCAAAGGGATGGAACTACCTGGTCTCCCCATGCCAAAAGGAGAACCGGCGACCATGTAAGCTGCGGTTGAGTCCTTAAAGAGAAACACCAATCCATAAGAGATGGAACTACCTGGGCTCTCCAATTCAAAGGAGTACCGACGACCATCTGTTGGGCGGTTAACCTCAGAGAGGAAAGCCACAATCCTCTCCATACCACAAACAGAAACCAGTCCCAAGACACTAAAGGGTAAGGAATACATAGATCAACGGTCCATTTTAAAAGATCCTAAGACATCTCAATGTCCATCCATCAAGGGGGAGTTCAGAATACATCAAGATCGCAAGCCATGGAGAACAGGCAAATATAAAGTAAGTAACAAGGTATAACTAAAAGGGAAGTGAATCAAAATATATTTCTTTGCCATATAATACTTTTGGATATATACAATGTGTCTTGTACATGACAAAAATGGCTAAGCTAGTCTCTGCAGGAAAATCCAAGCTAATTTATAAATCAGTGGATATGCCCGCTATCCAATCTAACATGGCATCTCTCTCAGAAGAAGGGAGTAACTCTGTGAGCTCCTACCCAAGGGTATCTACACGAGCAAAGAGATCCATAGCCATCTGCATGGTGATAATATGTTCATCAATGAACGTGCTCATCTCTACAATGATATCAGCAATATGGGACCTCAATTCATTACTATCTGTAATAGTGGCATCTCGGGCAGATATAGCACCATCCTGCTCAATAAAAACTACATCTCTAGATGATCTAGCCTCGTCCCACTCAGCAACAGCGGTGTCTCTATGAGCTAAAGCATCATCTCTCTCAACTAGAGCGGCATCTCTACCAGAAAGAGTTGTCAACATCAAGGTCCTAGCCTGATCCCTCTCAAATGTCATCAGATGCAGACTCTACTCTAAATATTTTGCTGAATGTGGAGTCACGGTAGCAGGAATACTGGGGGAATCAACAAGAGCTTCTGACAACCTAGCAAATAGCTCATCCTCAGTGGGAGAATCAGTGTCCTCCATCGGCTCCCCACTGTAAGAATCAATCCCCGGCTCTATGGATACAACCCCAGTCGGTGTAATCTCCGCCTCTAGCCATGTAGAATACTTTGCAGAACGACCTGGATGGCTAGTAGTAAAATCAGCCCTCTCACATTTTTTTTTTCGCTAAGTTTGTTTGTATATAGAAAAGGAAGAGAAAATACAATCGAAAAAAGGCGTGCACTTCTTAAGCTTTTGAAAGAACCACATGGGACAACCCCAAAATGGACAACAAAAGACTAACAACCAAGCCAAATGAAAGAACAAAGCGTTACTAAGGTGACAATAGAAAATACAAGCATGAAACCTTTAAACAACATAGACAACCAATCAGGAGAAACCAAGCATCCAAATAAATGGGGGAAGATCGAACCAATCAGATTGCAATGGTCAAGGGATGTCAAGCATAGGAAGAACTACGAGAGCCAGAAGGTGAGGGCCAAAACCATCTATACCGAACCCCGAAGCCGAAGCCGAAACCCCGAAGACCGAGGCCGAAGCCGAAACCCCGTAGCCGAAACCAACATCCCCCAGATTCCCAAAGACAAGAGGTAGAACCCCGAAGGCGAGCCGAACCAGTGCGGATCAAGATGCTATCGAACCCAAAACTACGAAGCAATAGTGAACCAAACCAACGAAGAGGCCGAACTGCCATGGAAACCGAACACTCATAGGCAATTTGGCATTTTTATGAACAATTGAGTTCCTACCTGCCCAAAGTTAGTAAACTGGGGAAGATCAACCAAACCGCATTGCGCAAGAAGACAAGAGGATGTCAAGCAAAGGAAGGACTACGAGCCCAGAGAGAGGGCCAAACCATCTTTACCAACCCCGAAGAAAGCCGAAACCCAAGGCGAAACCAAATCCCCGCTTCCAGAAGACAAGAGGAAGAACCACGAAGCCCAGCCCATACCTATACTGGCCACAAAGTCGAACCCAGATATGGAAAAAAAGATGCTGCCCAACATGGAAAGAAGCAATAGCTGAACCAAACCAAAGAAGAGGCCGAACTACCAAGGAGACCGAACTGCCGAACCGCTATGGAAGCAAAGTTAATTCCAGAATTTTGCAGTAGCCGAACAGCAAATGCAGAAAAGACCAAACCAAGAACCATGAAAAGACCATAGCAGGCCTCACAACCAAATACATAGGTCAGGCCTAGTCTGCTAAAACCTTGAGGAATTTGGGGAAAGAAGAAAGCCTTGACTTAGTGATAATAATAATCTCCTAGCCAAAACATTCATAGTAGCAATTTGGCATTTTTATGGACAATTGAGTTCCTAATCGCTTAAAGTTTGTAAACCGTGGTGGAAAAGACCACTTTAAAATATCGAATCAATTTTATTTCCTTTAAAATGACCGATATAGTCCACTGAGACTATCCCAGCTCCTTGGAGCATTGGTCCGAAATCCGAAGCAAGAAATGTAAGAGAGAATCAAGTAGAATAGGGACAATCAAAGAACAAATGAGAGAAAGTCTCAGCATGGTTTGCACAGAAAGGGCAGTTCATAGGACGGAAGCTATGGTAAGCAGAGAACCTATCATTTATGGGTAATCTGTGCCGAAGAGCAAGCCACAGGGTAAAGGAGAATCGGGGGATATGGAGGGGGAACCAAAGCAATTTAGCCCATGGGACTTTCGGAGCACGCAAGCGAATAAATTCCCAGATAGTGGAAGCTTTGAGATGTTGCACCGCCCGGTTGTCCCAAAGAATCAAGTCCTCGGCATCAGAAGGATTAGGAAGAGATGAAAACAAGGTGCAGAATTGCTGCACATCATGATGATTACTGGAAGGCAAAGACCATGCACCCATGTAAATGATGTCAGAAATTCGCGCATTAACAGGGATTCTGGAGTTGGAGAGCAGAGATGGAGAGGGGTTTAAGGGTTGCCCATTCAACCACGGGTCAAACCAGAGACTGAAGGAATTTCCATTCCCAACTCTATAGGTAAGGAAAGGGAGAGCTATGGAACGAAGCTTAAGGATCTTACGCCAGATCCATGAACAGTCCAGGGGGTTCGAGATATACCAGAAATTGATCTTTGATAAGCAATTTGTAGATTTGACCCGCTTAGCCCATAAGGAGGGGGGAAGATGGGGAGATGACCTTTAAAAGTTGGAGAATAATTAGAGTTGAGTTCCAATCAAGAAGGTTCTTAATTGCAAGACCACCTTCACAAAGGGAAGGGACAAATCCTTCCAAGAGACTTTGTACCATGCCAAGAAGAAGAAGGCCCTTCCAAAGGAATCTACACATGATAGATTGAATGGCTCTTAGAACCTGAATTAGGAAGAATAAAATGGGAGGCCCGGAAAGATTGTATTGCAAAGAGCACCGATTTAATCAAATTTGGACTCTACCGAATAAGAGAGGAAGCGGGATGTCCAAGAGGAAACTCGGCAGAGAATTCTATGAATCAAGTGTGGCGGTTTAATTGGAGAGTTTAGAGGAGATAAGAGGGACCCCAGAAATCTAATTGGTAATACTCCAAAAGGAATACCCAACAACAAGTTAATACTTACCTTAACATCAATTGGGACATTGGCAAGGAAACACGACTTTTTACGAGCATTAGGAATTAGGCCGAAAACATAGAGAAGGATTGAATGCACGAGTGAATAATGGAAACAGAGGCCATATCTCCATGGCAAAATATGAGAATATCATCCAAGAAAGCATACGTGGGATATGTTGCACGATTCTGCTTTTCAATGAAACTTGAAATTAGGCAACAGAGTTTCCTTGTGTAGAATCATGGAGAAGACTTCCATAGCTAGAACGAATAAGTAAGTAAGAGACAGGGATCCCCTTGCTTAAGACCCTCGCTCCTTTAAAGTAGCCAAACAGACCTCCATTGACTTTGATAGAAAACATAGTCGTAGTGATGCACTCTTTAATCCAAACCAATGAAAATAGGGGGAATTTAAGAAGGCCCAACAAATCCAAGAGAAACCTCCAGATCAACAAAGGTCGAAGGCTTTCCTAATATCAATTTTAAGAGCACACCGCAAGGGACCGTAAAGTCTGTGGTAATTCTGAAAAGCTCCCGAGCAATGAGGATATTGTCACTAATGCTTCTCCCCGAGATGAAGGCAAAATGACTGAGCATGGTCAATAAGGGAAGAAGTATGATTTGAGCCTATTGGCAAGGATCTTCGCTATACATTTGTAGATAGTGTTGCGTGAAGAAATAGGTCTAAAATCCGATATATTGGATGGATTATCCGTCTTCTAATCAAGGCAATAGTCAGTAGCATTAACTCCACACGGAAGGTGCCCAGAGATGAAAAAAAGAGTGGACAAAGAAGAAGTGAAATCATGGCCTATAATGTCCCAAAGAATGGAGAAAGAAATTAACATTAAAACCGTCAGACCCGGACTTCTATTCTTTTTCATGGATCAAAGGACCGCAAGAATTTCGGCATCAAGAATTGGAGTGGTTAAAGGCAAAGCAATGAAAGGGGAGTAATCCGCTTTATGTGAAGTTTTCCGAAGAAGATCACGACCGTGGTAAGTAGGAGGAGAGGACCCCAGAGATCCCGAAAGTAGTCCACCGCCACTTCTCAATACCCTACCGATCCTCAATAAGAACACCACCAGCTATTAAAGATAGAGAGAATTTTGTTGTGGTTCCAATTACTCTTGATAACATTGGCAAAAATTTTGAATTTTATCGCTCGGCAAGCCAAGTGGCTCGGGATTTTTGGAGCAAGAGAGATTCTTCAAGAGCCAAAGCTTTCCATAAGGACTGAGAGCATTTGTCTTCTAGGGCAAGCAGACAAGAGTTTAAGGGATCTGCATGAAGAGATAGCTGAATGGTGACCAGCTGAGCCTGCAGGGTGCTAACATTCGTCGATAAGTTACCGGTTAGAAGAGTTCAAGGTTTTGAGGGCACACTTGAATCTTCGGAGTTTCTCATTAAAGATGAAAAAGGATTTCCACGATTCTCGATACTCCAACAATCCGAGACAAAGAAGATCAAATCCTTCCAACTCCGGATGAAGTTAAAGAATTGGAATGGCTTCTTGGCTTTCCGAAGAGTCAGACCAGTATTAAGTAATATTGGACAATGATCGGAAAGACCACGAGGTCCATAAGTGACTAGGGAATCGACATTACGTTGAACCAAGAACTGCTACCCATTGCTCTATCCAAATTTCCTATGAATAGGATTAGCAACCCCGACAGTTCCACCATGTGTGCAGAGGCCCAATAAAGACAAATATCAAGAACCCCAATAGTGTCTAAGCGATCGTTAAAATCTGGTCATACCCAAGTCCCCAAGAAGAATCACCACCTTCCGATTCTCGAGACACTCTTGATAGTGTTGAAGTCCCCAAGAATACACCAAGTGTCCGAGGAGGACAAGGAATTTAGGTTAGTCCATCCGGCGACGACGTTCCACTATAGAGTTACGGCCATAGACTATAGAAGCCAAGATTGGATAATTGCCATAAAGAGGAAAGAGCTTGAAGTGGGATACTTGGGCGATTGAAACAGGACATCCACTTTCCAAATAGAAGGATCCCACCACCCCAAATCCGGCCGTTCGGGGGGTAGTCATAGTTAAAGATCCAAACCCGGTTCCGGCAGATAGCCCGCGATATTCTGGAAGCATTTGGAGCTTTTATTCTGGTCTCGATGAGGCCCACAAAAGAGATATGGTTGTCTAACAAAAAGTTGTGAACAAAGGCCTGCTTTGGTTTTTTATTTAAACCCCTGACATTATATGAGTAAAAGAATGTCATAAAAAGGGGAGTAGGATTAGTTTAGAAGGGGAAGACCCCTTGGACCTTTGTTCCTCTTCATAGAATTCTGAAGAGGCTCCTTTCCAGGCCTAGTCTTATGCTTCAGGTCCCTACATTCCTTCTCATTAACTTGCTTAAGCTTATCCAAAGAAAGGGTTAGGGGGATAGGAGATTCGGACTCATCACCGTGAATAAGGGGGAGCAATAGGGAGAAGGCGTTGGTGGAAGAGAATGGAGAGGCTGGAAGGGGGGAAGAAGAGCTTTTAAGTCATTTGGAAACGGCAGTCCATGAACCTTCGGGGTCAGGAGGAGGAGAGGCCTTGGTTGTGCTAGGAATAGTGGAACAAGGGGCCTCACAGAGGGTCGGGGAGTGTTTGGGAACCCACTGAAAATTAGTTTTCTGGACATTTGAGAAGGGAATGACCAAATGAGTTACATTTAGAACAGAGGGGGGCTGCTCCAAGACTCCACTTTCACGCTACTTTCTGGTTTCTTCAACCCGAGCATTTCCGCAAATACAACAAAGATTGATGGATGCAGAAATGAAGACAAAGCTTCAATCTCAATACATATTCGAGCAAAGCTCATAGGTTCCAACTTTGAAGTCATGTCGCTTAACAAATAACTACCACCAACCGCACTTGCTGTAACTTAGACCTTCCTTTGTCCAAGAAGAGAGGGGGATATTACTAAACTTTACCCATATCGAACTTTGCTACTATCGGTTATAATCAAATTAACCCCTTCCCACCACTACAGAAGTGAAAGAAGCTTGGACGCTATGTGCCATGGACCCGAGGCTAAGACATTGTCTCTTTCTATCACCGAATCAAATTTGAATAAGAAGAACCCTTATCATGAAGATAGACTTTTGTCAAACCAAGGTGCCCCATAATTTTTAGCGTAAGATTCAACCAGCTTGAACGGGAGCTTCGAGTGGATAAAATGACCAACAAGGATAGAAGACCATTTATTAAGGCCAAGCTGAAGGATTTCCACAGGGGGGTTAACCGTAACACTCCCTTCAGTCGGCAAGGGGGGGAAGAAGCTCAACCCCAAGTTCTTCTCATTAACTCAATTAAAGAACTCACCAACTCCGTGACTTAGGGGGATAGGCAAGCCAAAGATCATTATCAATGTAATCGAGAGCCGTGAGGGCTCCCAGAGACAACAATATAGTCCTTGCGAGCCTTAGCTAGTGCAGCAGGACAAGAATCGAACACCTTGCGATCATTAGCTAACACAGCAGCTTATCCCAATAGAAGAGAGGTTGTTAACATCTTCAAGAGGAAGTCCTGTAAGTAAATATAGTCCATCGACTTGGCATTCTTCCTTCTTTCAAGAAGGGCTTCTTCACGGTCATTCTTAGTGAAGTAATGAATCGCTTTAAAAGATATCTTGGGTCGCCGAGGTAGTGGCGGGACCAAGGACTCCTCCAATCGAAAGCAAAGAAAGCGTGAGATTCATCGAACCGATAGAAACATTCGAGGAATAGCCTCAGATTCCTCCAAAGCGACGAAGCTAAAGGAGAGTTTGGAAAGGAGACACCAAACTCGCCAAAGAAATCCGAGAAGGACAACTCTCCGAGTTCCCAAATGGAGAGATGTGGATGATCGACCATGACACCAAAGTACTGAAACGAGGGAGAGGCAAGAGATTGAGCTGGGGGTGAGGGTGGGGGGATAAGGTTAAGTCTGGATGTTAGAGAAGACGAGGGAAGGAGGGATAGGGAGGTTGAGAAGGAGAAGAAAGAACTCGGAAGCTAGAATGGGTAAACTGAAAAGTTTGGTAAGGATGGAGAAGGTAGGTGAGGATGGGCGGGAGACTAAAAAAGGAAAGAAAGAAAACGGAAAGGAACGGGGGGAACACAGCCGGACTAAAAAACCTAGAGAGAAGGGAGAGCAATCTCTAGAGAGAGAAGCTACCCCATATTGTTGTGATGACTCTGGCCTTCTCACATTGGGCCTAACATGCATAAACCCTGGACAAATCCTCTACTGATAAAAGTTGAGATGACATACACTGACCTAATGTCTCATCGAAGGGATGAACATCCTAAAACTGGTCTAACTGTGCCATCACAGCCAATGGATGATAAGTGGTCACACCCCTCAAACCAGCCAGAGGAAGATAATCAATGTTAGATGCATGGGTGATGAAGCTGTAGGGAGAACTAAGCCCTAAACACGGCAGAATATCAAATGGATCCTTGATACCTGCCAAGAAAATTGACCAACAAACAACATTTGTACACTCCGTCGGCTGAAAGGAGTAAGACATGGCTATCTCATGGGAAAAACAATACCGATGGTGTCGAAATGTGCCAATTAATCTCAAGTGTGTCATGAACCACACGTACAATAAGACTAATGTAAGACCCCAACATTTTATAAATTAAATTAAATTTCCTCTATTCATTATCTTGAAATAATAAGGAGTTAATTTGATATAATGCTTTGGTTATGGGTGAAATGTGTAAATTTTGCAAAATAAGCAAGTGGTTATAAAATATTCATTGTTGTCGGGCAATATTCGTTTGGTCGTGCAATATTCTTCTTTGTCGTGGAATATTCAGATGCGACGACGCAGACCATTTGTGGGCCCCATAACGAAAAAACTACTTGATAAAAAAATGGCAAGTTTGAGTTTTTATAAATAATCTACGTAATTGTTACCAAATTAACAACAACCGTTGGATTACCTGGTGGTTAAAATACAGTAATACCCATGGTTGCGCAATAGCACATTGTATTGAATAGTATTTTTGAATTATTGATTCTTACGTAAGAAGGCACTACTCAATAATTGTTACAGTAATTACTGTTTAATATTTTATTTTATTGATTCTATAATTGATGTGTTGATATTTTATATTATTGTTGTTTCAATAATTGTCATTGCAAGTATTTTCCATTATCAGATCAATAATTCATATTATTTGATAATATTATTAGATAGCATTATTGGCAATGTCTAAGGAAGTTCTGTCTAGAAAATGGGTTTGGTCACCTAATTGAGCGACAGTAAGGAGAAATCCTTATCAGAAAACCCCCTCTTTCCTGGGAACGACCTGGTTGACATAATTGTGATTCTGTAATATTATTTTTGAATAATTAATTACTGATTTATATGATAATGAAATATTTATTTATGTGGACATAAATGATGGATAGGAAAATATTTATTGTGTGGATATAAATGAAGGAATTAATGTTGAGGTATTTTATCAGTATTTTGTCGGAATAGAGATATTAAAAATCGTTCGTATGTGGATTTTGGGCATTTTTTGTTTGAAATTTGGAAAAACTTTAATCTACAAAGTTGTAGAGAATTTGATTTCCTATGATATGGACATACAATTTGTATTTTTCTGATAAAAAGGCTATTTATTATGAATTACTGAAGTTTCTGATTATTGTTTAAATGGTAAAACATTTTGGAAATTTCTAAAATGGGTGGGCCCCACTTTTGGTTGGTGAGAAATGTTCTAAAATTTTATTTCAAAAGTGGTGGGCATGAATAGTAACAGGTAAAGCCATCAGGTAGCAGGCTAGTCTACTTTGGCGTTCTGGCATTTTCCTATAAATAGGTGCTTAGGTTAGAATTAAAAATCACACTAGAAACATAAGCTTTCTCTCTCTATATTGTCGAGCATATTTTTGTGAGTATTTAGATACTTTGAGAGTTGTTATTCAGTGCAAGTTTCCTTCAACATTTCATCTGATATTCCAGTCAGAAGTACTGTTCTTTTTAGGTAAGGGATGTTATTTTCTTCGTAAATGATATTATTTCTTTCAATATCATTATGCTGAAATATTGGTATGCATTTTATTGTGGAATTTTTACCTTTTTGTGTCAAGGTTACTATTCATGTATACGATACTATTCACGTATACAGCACTATTCACAAATATGACACTATTCACCAAAAAATAAAATTTTCTCTTCTTTATCCCAGATATTTATTATGGTTAATATCTTGATTGTATCCATGTTTTGATCTTCATTCTTGAATTTTACTCCACTATGGTTTATTATGGAGTATTTTTAAACTTGGATTATCTAAAGTACGAATCTCTAATCATTGTCCTTTTATCTCACTGGATTCGTTCTTTAAAATATTTTTCATCATCCTCAGTCCTAAATGATAATATAACTTAATATCTTTGGCCTGTATTGCAAAGATGAATGATTATCTGATGAATATCTTTGGCCTTTAGTGCAAGGATGAATAGGTGTTGATATGAACATGACCAACTGGTGATACAAATGAATATCTTTGGCTCGTAGTGCAAAGATGAATATTTGATTCAAGATGTATATTGATTGATGTTACACGGATAAAATATTGATGATGGACTTTTAAATTCATAGATGATAGTAGATTTCATTTTCTACTTAACTCTTCTAATGAATTGTTGTTTCCGCTGCAGTTGTTGATCTAAAACTTATTGTCTATTATATTCTATCAGATTTTTCCCTGTTGAGGACTAAGGATAATTTGTTGTACATTATCTTTATTTTCGCTAAGTTTGTTTGTATATAGAAAAAGAAGAGAAAATACAATCGAAAAGGGCAAACCCCAGAAGCTTTTGATAGAACCACATGGACAACCCCAAAATGTATAAACAAAAGACTAACAACCAAGCCAAAAGAAAGAACAAAGTGAAACTAAGCGGACAATAGTAAATACAAGCATGAAACCTTAAACAACATAGACAACCAATCGAAGTGAAACCAAGCATCCAGAGGGGGGGGAATCAACCAACGCTGCGAAGAGTCAAGAAGGAAGTCAAGCATATGAAGAACTACGAGACCAAACCCATCTATACCAACCCGAAACCGTCCGAAACCCCAAGCCCGAGCGGGCCGATACCCCGGGTTAACACCAACATCCCCACTTCCAAGAAGACAAGGGAAGAACCCAAGACGAAGCCGAGATGCCAAGCCGGATGCCAGCCCAGTCCTTTACTGGCCACAAGGCCGAACCCAGATACGGACTGAAGAGGCTACCGAACCCAAAACGGACAGAAGCAATAGCTGAACCAAACCAACGAAGAGGCCGAACTGCCATGGAACCGAACACTTATAGGCAATTTGGCATTTTTATGAATAATCGAGTTCAGACACACCTAGAGTTTGAAAACTGGGGTGAAGATCGAACAAAATCGCATTGCAGAAGACCAAGAGGATCTTTGAAGCATAGGAAGGACTACGAGAGCCAGAAAGAGAGGACCAACCCATCTTTACCGAACCCCGAAGCCGAAGCCAAAACTCTGAAGCCGGAACCAAATCCCCAAGCTTCCCGAAGACAAGAGGAACAACCACGAAGCCATTGGACCTTTCACGGCCACAAAGCCGAACCCAGCTAAGGACTAAAGATGTTACCCAACATGGAAAGAAGCAATAGCAAACCAAACCAAAACAGAGGCCGAACTGCCAAGGAGACCGAATCTACCAAACCCCATGGAAGCTAAGTTAATTCGAAATTTAGCGATGAGCCAAAACAACTATCAGTAGAAGACCAAACCAAGAACCATGAAATGCACTATAGCAGGCCTCACAACCAAATACTTAGGACAGGCCCTAGTCTCAAGACCTTGAGGAATTTGGGGAAAGAAGAAAGCCTTGACTTAGTGATATTAATAATCTCCCCAGCCAAAACATTCACAGCATTTTGAAATTTTTATGGACAATTGAGTTCTAATCGCCCAAAGTTTATAAACGTGGTGGAAAAGACCAACTTTTAAAATATCGAATCAATATTATTTCCTTTAAGATGAATGATATAGTCCACCGGACTATCCCACTCCTTGGAACATTGGTCCGCACTCAGAAGGCAAGCATGAAGAGAGAATCAAGTAGAATAGGGACAATCAAAGAAGAAATGAGAGAATGTCTCGACATGATTTGCTTTGTGAAGAAGGCGATTCATAGGGCCGGAAGCTATGGTAAGCGAGAGAACCTATCATTTGTGGGTAATCATGCGCCAAGAGCAAGCCACGTGGTAAAGGAGAATCGGGGGGATATGGAGGGGAACCAAAGCAATTTAGCCCATGGGACTTTCAGAACACGTAATGAATAGATTCCCGAGATAGTGGAAGCTTTGAGATGTTTCACCGCCTGGTTGTCCCAAAGAATCAAGTCCTCGGCATCGGAAGGATTAGGAAGAGATGAAAACAAGGTGCGAATTGTTGCACATCATGATGATTCTTGGAAGGCAAAGACCATGCACCCATGTAGATGATGTCGAAATGCGCGCGTGTGGGATTACGGAGTTGGAGAGCGGAGAAGGAGAGGATTTAAGGGTTGCCCATTCAACCACGGGTCAAACCAGAGATCAAGGAATTTCCATTCCCAACTCTATAGGTAAGGAAAGGAGAGAGCTATAGCACGAAGCTTAAGGATTTTACGCCGATCCATGAAATGATCCCAAGGATTCGAGATATACCGAAATTGGTTTTTGATAGAATCTGTTGATTTGACCCAGCTTAGCCCACAAGGAGGGGGAAGATGGGAGATGACCTTTAAAAGTTGGAGAATAATGAGAGCTGAGTTCCAATCAAGAAGGTTCTTAATTGCAAGACCACCTTCACAAAGGGAAGGACAAATCCTTCCAAGAGACTTTTGT
Source organism: Panax quinquefolius (assembly GCA_020205615.1). Classification (NCBI taxonomy): domain Eukaryota; kingdom Viridiplantae; phylum Streptophyta; class Magnoliopsida; order Apiales; family Araliaceae; genus Panax; species Panax quinquefolius. The sequence continues at coordinate 101,011,704 of CM035153.1, read as the reverse complement.
ACCATCCAAGGAGAAGGCCCTTCCAAAGGAATCTACACATGATAGATTGAATGGCTCTTAGAACCTGAATTAGGAAGAATAAAATGCGAGGCCCGAAAGATTGGATTGCAAAGAGCACCGATTTAATCACCGAACTCTACCGTATAAGAGAGGAATCGGGAGGTCCAAGAGGAAACTCGCGATAATTCTATGAATCAAGGGTTGGCAATCTGAATGGGAGAGTTTAGAGGAGATAAGAGGGACCCGAGAAATCTAATTGGTAATACTCCAAAAGGAATACCCAACAACAAGTTAATACTTACCTTAACATCATTTGGGACATTGGTAAGGAAACACAGACTTTTACGAGCATTAGGAATTAGGCCAGAAAACATAGAGAATGATTGAATGCACGAGTGAATAATGGAAACAGAGGCCATATCGCCATGGCAGAATATGAGAATATCATCGGCAAAGCATATGTGGGATATGTTGCACGATTCTGTTTTCCAATGAAACTTGAAATTAGGCAACAGAGTTTCCTTGTGAAGAATCATGGAGAAGGCTTCCATAGCTAGAATCGAATAAGGAGACAGGGATCCCTTGCCTAAGACCCTCGCTCCTTTAAAGTAGCCAAATGACCTCCATTGACTTTGATAGAAAACATAGTCGTAGTGATGCACTCTTTAATCCGGCCCAATGAAAATAGGGGGATTTAAGAAGGCCCAACAAATCCAAGAGAAACCTCCGATCAACAATGGTCGAAGGCTTTAGAATATCAATTTTAAGAGCACACCGCGGGCGGACCGAGAAAGTCTGTGGTAGTTCCTGAAAAGCTCCTGTGCAAGGAGGATATTGTCACTAATGCTTCTCCCCGAGATGAAGGCAGCCTGAGCATGGTCAATAAGGGAAGGGAGAATGATTTGAGCCTATTGGCAAGGATCTTCGCTATACATTTGTAGATTGTGTTGCAAAGAAGAAATAGGTCTAAAATCCGACATATTGGATGGATTATCCGTCTTGAATCAAGGCAATAAATTGTTGCATTAACTCCACACGGATGGTGCCCAGAGATGAAGAAAGAGTGGACAGCAGCAGTGAAATCATGGCCTATAATGTCCCAGCAATGGAGAAAGAAATTAACATTAAAACCGTCAGGACCCTGACTTTTATTCTTTTTCATGGATTGAAGGACTGCAAGAATTTCAGAATCAAGAATTGGAGTAGTTAAGCTAGCAGTCTGAGCAGGAGTAATCCGCTTTGTAACGAAGTTTTCCAGAAGATCACGACCAGGGTAAGTAGGAGGAGAGGATCCCAGGAGATCCTGAAAATAGTCCACCGCCACTTGCTGAATACCCGGCTGATCTTCAATAAGAACACCAGAGCTATTAAAGATAGAGAGAATTTTGTTATGGTTCTAATTACTCTTGATAACATTGGCAAAAAATTTGGAATTTTTATCGCCCTAGGCAAGCCAAGTGGCTCGGGATTTTTGGAGCAAGAGAGATTCTTCAAGAGCCAATGCTTTCCATAAGGATCGAGAGCATTTGTCTTCTAGGGCAAGCGAGCATGAGTTTAAGGGATCTGCATGAAGAGATTCTTTGAACGGTGACCAACAAATGAGAGCTGAAGGGTGCTAACATTCCTCGATAAGTTATCGTTAGAAGAGTTCAAGGTTTTGAGGCGCGACTTGAATCTTGAAGTTTCTCATTAAAGATGAAAAAGGGATTTCCACGAATTCGATACTCCAACAATCCGAGACAGCAACGTCAAACCCTTCCAACTCCAAAGATGAAATTAAAGAATTGGAATGGCTTCTTGGCTTTCCGAAGTAGCATACCAATGATAAGTAAGACCGACAATGATCGGAAAGACCACGAGGACCATAAGTGACTAGGGAATCGAGATTTACGTTGAACCAAGAAGCGTACCCATTGCTCTATCCGACTTCCTATGAATAGGATTAGCAACTGAGCAGTTCCACCATGTGTGCAGAGGCCCAATAGCACGAATATCGGCAACACCAATAGTGTCTAGCGATCGTTAAAAGTCGGTCCATACCCGCTTCCCAAGAAGAATCACCACCTTCCGATTCGTAAACACTCTTGATAGTGTTGAAGTCCCCAAGAATACACCAAGTGTCCGGAGGAGGACAAGGAATTAAGGTCACCCACCCTGGCTGACGACGTTCCACTATAGAGTTCTCGCCATAGACTATAGAAGCCAAGATTGGATAAGCGCCATAAAGAGGAAAGAGCTTGAAGTGGGAAACTTGGGCGATTGAAATAGGACATCCACTCTCCAAATGAAGGATCCCACCTACCCAAATCCGTTGTTCGGGTGGTAGTCATAGTTAAAATTCCAAACCCGATTCTGGCGAGATAGCCGCGATATTCGGAAGCATTTGGAGCTTTTATTACGGTCTCAATGAGGCCCACAAAGGAGATATGGTTGTCTAACAAAAGTTGCGAACAAATGCACCTTTGGTTTTTATTTAAACCCGACATTATATGAACAAAAGAATGTCATAAAAGGGGGAAAGTATTAGTCTAGAAGGGAAGACCCTTGGACCTTTGTTCCTCTTCTTAGAACTCAAGAGGCTCCTTTCTGTGCCTAGTCTTATGCTTGGTCCCCCCGCATTCCTTCTCATCAACTTGCTTAAGCTTATCAAGTAAAGGATTAGGGGAATAGGCTTGGACTCATCACCGGAATAAGGGGGGAGCAATAGGGGAAAAGCGTTGGTGGAAGAAAGGAGAGGTTTGGAATGGGGAGGAAAAGCTTTTAAGTCCTTTGAAAGCGGCGATCCATGAACCGTCGAGGGTCTGGAGGAGAGAGGCCTTGGTTGTCTTTAGGAATAGTGGAACAAGGGCCTCACAGAGGGCTCGAGGAGTGTTTGGGAACCCATCGAAAATTAGTTTTCGGGCATTTGAGAAGGAATGTCCAAACAGTTACATTTAGAAGGGAGGGGGCTGCTCCAATACTCCACTTTCACAGCTACGGTTTCTTCAACCCGAGCAATCCCGTCCAAATACAACAGCATTGATGGAGGCAGGAAATGAAGACAAAGCTTCAATCTCAATACATATTCGAGCAAAGCTCATAGGTTCCAAATTAGAAGTCATGTTATCGGCAAATAACGGCCAACCAACTGCACTTGTCAGGTAACTTAGACCTTCCTTTGTCCAGTAAGAGAGGGGGATATTACTGAACTTTACCCATATCGGAACTTTGCTACTATCAGTTAAACTGAAATTAGCCCCTTCCTGCCACGGCTGTAAGTAAAGAAGCTTGGAAGCTATGTACCATGGACCCGAGGCTAAGACATTGTCTCTTTCTATCACCGAATCAAATTTGAATAAGAAGTACCCCTTATCATGAAGATAGACTTTTGTCAATCCAAGGTGCCCCATAATTTTTAGCGTAAGATTCAATCAACTTGAACGGAGCTTGAGTGGATAAATTGACCAACAAGGCTAGAAGACCATTTATTAAGGCCAAGTGAAGGATTTCCACAGGGGGTTAACTGTAACACTCCCTTGATCGGAGGGGAAAAAGCTCAACCCCAAGTTCTTCTCATTAACTGAATTTGCAACTACCAAACTCCGGGACTTAGGGGAATAGGCAAGCCAAAGAACATTAGCCTAGGCATTCAAGGAGGGGGATGTAATCGTCGAGCCGAGGACTCCCAGAGAGAAAGAATATAGTCCTTGCGAGCATTTCTTGTGCGCAAGCACAGACAAGAATCGAACACCTTTCGAGCATTAGCTAACGCAGCAGATATCCCAATAGAAGAGAGGTTGTTAACATCTTGAGAGGAAGTCCCGAGGCGTAAATATAGTCCATCGACTTGGCATTCTTCCTTCTTTCAAAGAAGTGCTTCTTCACGGTCATTCTTAGTAAAGTAATGAATCGCTTTAAAGATATCTTGAAATTGCCGAGAAAGTGGCGGACCAAGGGTCTCCTCCAAATGAAAGCAAAAGAAAGGCGATAGATTCATCGAATCCCGATAGAAACATTCGAGGAATAGGCTCAGATTCCTCCGAGGCAACAGAGGCTAAAGGAGAGTTTGGAATGGAGACACCAAACTCTGCCAGCAAATCCCGAGAAGGACTACTCTCCGAGTTTCCAGCGGAGAGATGAGGATGATCGACCATGACACCAAAGAACGGAAACGAGGGAGAGGCAAGAGATTGAGCTGGGGAGAGGGGGGGAGATTAAGTCTGGATGTTAGAGAAGAGGAGGCCGGAAGGGAGGGATAGGGAGGTGGAGAAGGAGAAGGAAGAAACCAGAAGCTAGAATGGGTAAACTGAAAAGTTTGGTGGGGATGGAGAAGGTAGGTGAGGATGGGCGGGAGACTAAAAAAGGAAAGAAAGAAAACGTAAAGGAACCGGGGGGAACAAAGTCGGGCTAAAATCCTAGAGAGAAGGGAGAGTAAACTCTAGAGAGAGAAACTAGGTAAAGTCCATTGTGTTGTGCTTTAATCTTAGTCATAATATTCTTACTAGGCTAGTTGAGCTCACCCTTTTTCCTTTTTGTTTCATTTTTCTTCTCAGGAGGTGAGGATTTAGCAGGAACTAGCCGGGGTATGGAGTGATGATTCAAGATAGTTGTTTTAGCAGTCCTCACTATTTCGTAAAATAGTGCATTAATAATTGTAATGAGGACTTTATTTGAGTGTGGATTTTTTCTAGAAGACAATATTTGTATTTAAACCCACAGTTTATGTGTTGTCGTATTTTGCACGACAATTGTATTAATGATGTTGTAGTTATTTCTGTACCATGTATTTGGAGACTTAGAATGGTTGATGTATACCTATTTTGGGGGCTTCACAACTGAGCTGCCTGTAAATACCCCCGCAGGATGGGACTGGCAATACGTGGCTGACTTTAAGGTCTCTGCCACAATCATTGGTAAAATGGTATGTCCCTCCCGGAGAGCCCGCACTGCCATAATCATGCCGATGTCTAAATAGTCCATGTATAGTGGCATGTATAAATAAGCCACTACACACATCAAGAATACATCTATTACGGAAATACTCCAATCATCCTTCCACGTGGTGAAATCCCTGAAGTGTGTACATAATTGTCCAAAGAGCCAAATCTGTCAATCAGAAAATGCATGGACACTACATGCCCTGAGGAGATCTCATCCAGGGAAACTCTGCGCCTCAAACTAGTTAGGGTCATAAACTATTGGCATATATCTCCTACAGCCATCCGAGCACAAGGCATGTCCAACGGAAAATCTGTCAGTCACTCGTACTCCTCTGAGGTAGGATTCAACTCCTGGGTGTCAAATCGAAACACCTACCTATCTGGTACCCAGTGCTCCAGCATGCCGTCTACAAAACCCAATGGAACCTAGAACATCAAGAGGGACACACAGTGCTGTAACAGCTGATCTACAGTCACCCGATCTGGGGATGATAAACTATCATACCACGATCTCAAATAGGAGGCCACCAATAATAGTGGGGTATGATCAATCCGGCTAATTGTCGATGAAGACATCTGTAGGGCAGTGTTATAAGACCATCCAGGGGTCAATGCTGAACTCATCTATGGAAATACATATGCATAACATAATATATGCATTATAAAAAATAGATGACAATATGATGTAGGGAATGGAAAACAGTATACATACATTCCTAAGTACATCATCATCTAAATACATCATCTCTATATACAGCTGGAAAATATAGGGAAATGGGGCATAGCCTCCCAATAACTAACATAGGCTTATCAAAAGATATAATGAGAATGCGGCACAGCCACCCAATATCTAACAGAGGCCTATCAAAAGATATAGCGAGAAATACATCAAAAGAAGTCAATAGTGTTGATGTCTACATCATCCAACCTATCCATCAGATGTAACTCCTCCTGAGTCACCGGATCTCCGCCAAGAGGGATATCAGGCCGATACAACGGAGGATCTGAACCGGCAAAACCATCTGAATATGGGCCACCTGAAGGGCCATCCCCTGAGCTGGAAGGATCAAAGGTATCCGCCTCGAAAGGATCTCTGCCCAAATATCGGATAAAAAAATTAGCCCAATCCAACTGTCGGGTCAAGCTATCAATCTGCGTCAAATGATTAGGCTTTCGGACGCAGGCAATCCAATCCTCCATCATGATGGAGCCAAGAACCATAGCCCCCATAAACTATGTGGCGCGGGTCTGGGCTCTAATGGTGCGAGGGGACCACCAGCGGTAGAATGCCTCCTGAGTGAACGGTCCCTTTGACAAAGCAAAGCCATCAACTCCCTCTAACGGGATATCACTGATCGGCGGCTGCGACACATGCCAATAACGCCTGGCAAGAGGACAGATTGGTATACGAATCTCTCCTGTGATGCTCCTAATAGCGCGCTCTCCTAAATAGAACTCCCATCCTCCATTCTATGAAAAGAGGAATCCAACGGGTGGACATCAAATACTTGATGCTAGTCGAGAAACCACCCTTAAATCCAACTGTCAAATGGTCCTCAAAGTAAGGAACCCATGTGATCACATCGACTGTCAACAACTCCAACTGTACGCGTGAATGGGTGAAACCCTCAGCTACAGGAACCTCCACCAGCATGAAGTGATGCCATCGCCGTCCCCGTGGATACGTGTCTAAACCTAACAGGCTAATGGTACGTAGACATGGAAGCCTCTCATAGGCCTAAAACAGCCAACGCAAAATCAAATATATGTGGTCAGTCAACACTCTTAACCCATAGAAGGGAAATCAAAAGAGAAATACTCACCAACAGGAATGGGTAAAATCCTAGCCAAGCCTTTGTCAAGCCCTGCGAACGCATACGCATTCCCTTGAGAAAATAGGCGATGGTATAGGAGCCCCAATCAAGCTCTCCAATGCGGTCCACCTCCTGTGTGGCACTGACTAAAGCGAACGACACCTTGGAAGAGTTATCTTCCAGGAAACAACCTCCGGGGATGACCAGGAATAATTTCCGAAAAATGTGATCCCTGACTCTCCTGTCATAGGGTAATGACTAACTCAACGCCCCCACTCATGGAATCTACACTCAAAGGACCAGTGCGGACTGTCCTGCCTTTGAGCACCTCAGCCTGGACTCCTAGTAAGGATCTAATGGAGGTCGGAGAAATGTTAGCCACATATGGCACTAGCACCCTAAAAAACTCCGTACCAGTGATAAACCGCCAATCCATCGGCGTCATCATCACCTCGCAATCCAGCAAATAGATAGACTGAGTCTGGTGAAACCAACGCTCAGACAAAGCCCTAAGGTAACCCCAGGGACAACGGTGGGGGAGGATGGAAAAGAACGCCTCGAAACCCCAAGCATGAACAATCTCTCGGTACTCTAGATGAAGAGTCTGGTATAGAAAGTGTATACTAAACCAGTTCCCTCGAGGCTGCGTAAAGCCCGGAACCTGCATCAAATGTAAATCAGCATCAGAACCCTTGCTCTTCATCAATAGGAAAAAGAAAGATCAAACACAGCTTTTACCTCGTTCGCATGCAAATAGATCGAGAGGTGGCGACTCAAGTCATCCAGAAGCTCTGGATTCATCACATTTATGACTGGAAGATCCCTACGAGGAATAGAAGCCATAGGTGTAAGACCCCAACTTTTTATAAATAAAATTGAATTTCCTGTATTCATTATCTTGAAATAATAAGGAGTTAATTTGATATAATGCTTTGGTTATGAGTGAAATGTATAAATTTTACAAAATAAGCAAGTGGTTATAAAATATTCATTGTTGTCGGGGAATATTCATTTGATCGTGGAATATTCTTGCTATCGGGGAATATTCGTACGACGGCGCAGTCATTTGTGGGCCCCATAACGGAAAATGGTCGGATGAAGAAAAAACGACAAGTTTGAGTTTTTATAAATAACGACGTAATTGTTACCGTTAACACTGTTAGATTATCTGGTGGTTAAAATAAAATAATACGCATGATTGCACAGTAGCACACGGTATTGCACAGTATTTTTGAATTATTAATTCTTACGTAAGAAGGCACTACTCAATAATTGTTACAGAAATTACTGTTCAATATTTTATTTTATTGATTCAATAATTGATGCGTAGATATTTTATATTATTGGTGTTTCAATAATTGTCATTGCACAGTATTTCCCATTATCAAATCAATAATTCATATTATTTGAATAATATTATTAGATAACATTATTGGCAATGTCTAAGGAAGTTCTGTCTAGGAAAGGGTTTTGGTCACCTAATTGCGCGCCAGTAAGGAGAAATCATTATCAGAAAGCCCCCTCTTTCCTGGGAACGACCTGGTGGTCATAATTGTGATTCTGTAATATTATTTGTGAATAATTAATTATCGATTTACATGATAATGAAATATTTATTTTATGTGGACATAAATGATGGATAGGAAAATATTTATTGTGTGGATATAAATAAAGGAATTAATACTGAGGTATTTTATCAGTATTTTGTCGGAATGGAGGTATTAAAAATCGTCCGTATGTGGATTTCGAGCATTTTTTGTTTAGAATTTGGAAAAACTTAAATCTACAAAGTTGTAGAGAATTTGATTTCCTATGGAAAAGACATAAAATTCATATTTTTCTGATAAAAATGCTATTTATTATGAATTATTGAAGTTTCTGATTATTGTTTAAATGGTAAAACATTTTGGAAATTTCTAGAATGGGTGGGCCCCACTTTTGGTTGGTGAGAAATGTGCTTAAATTTTATTTCAAAAGTGGTCGGCATGAATAGTAACAGGTAAAGCCATCAGGTAGCAGGTTAGTCTTCTTTGGCGTTCTGGCATTTTCCTATAAATAGGTGCTTAAGTTAGAATTGAAAATCACACCAGAAACATAAGCTTTCTCTCTCTATATTATCGAGCGTACTTTTATGAGTATTTAGATACTTTGAGAGTTGTTATTCAGTGCAAATTTCCTTCAACATTTCATCCGATATTCTAGTCAGAAGTACTGTTCTTTTGAAGTAAGGGATGTTATTTTCATCGTAAATGATATTATTTCTTTCAATATCATTATGCTGAAATATTGGTATGAATTTTATTGTGGAATTTCTACCTTTTTGTGTCAAGGTTACTATTCACGTATACGACACTATTCACGTATACGACATTATTCACAAATACGGCACTATTCACCAAAAAATAAAATTTTCTCTTCTTTGTCCCAGATGTCTATTATGTTTACTCTCTTGATATTATCCATGTTTTGATATTCATTATTGAATTTTACTCCACTATGGTTTATTATGGAGTATTTTTAAACTTTGATTATCTAAAGTACGAATCTCTAATCTTTGTCCTTTTATCTTACTGGATTCGTTCTTTAAAATAATTTTCATCATCTTTAGTCCTAAATGATGGTATAACTGAATATCTTTGGCCTATAGTGCAAAGATGAATGATTACCTGATGAATATCTTTGGCCCGTAGTGCAAAGATGAATAGGTGTTGAGATGAACATGATCAACTAGTGATACAAATGAATATATTTGGCCCGTAGTGCAAAGATGAATATTTGATTCAAGATGTATATTAATTGATGTTACAGGGATAAAATATTGATGATGGACTTTTAAATTCATAGATGATAGTAGATTTCATTCTCTACTTAACTCTTCTAATGAATTGTTATTTCCGCTGCAGTGTTGATCTAAAACTTATTGTCTATTATATTCTATCAGATTTTTCCTTGTTGGGGACTAAGGATAATTTGTTGTACATTATCTTAGTCATAATATTCTTTACTGGGCTAGTTGAGCTCACCCTTTTCCTTTTTGTTCCATTTTTCTTCTCAGGAGGTGAGGATTTAGCAGGAACTAGCCGGGGTATGGAGTGATGATTCAAGATAGTTGTTTTAGCAGTCCTCACTATTTTGTAAAATAGTGCATTAATAATTGTAATGAGAACTTTATCTGAGTGTGGATATTTTCTAGAAGACAATATTTGTATTTAAACTCACAATTTATGTGTTATCATATTTTGCACGACAATTGTATTAATGATGTTGTAGTTTTTTCTATACCATGTATTTGACGACTCAGAATGGGTGATGTATACCTATTTTGGGGGCATCACAGATGGTATCAGAGCTTAGGGATATAGTCTCTGGCGGAGATCGGGGAATAGAGCTAGGAGGGGAGAGACGAGTAAATCCTTCGCAAGTGTGTCCTACCTAAGCTTATTTGTTGGTCGGTTATAATATAGGGATATTATGTGATATGTTAATTTGTTTAATTAACCCTTGTTTTACAGCAGTATTTAAGAATGGCAGCTGAGAACGTTAACAATGAAGCGTATGAGTCCGTGGAAACACCTTTAATCACCAACCAGGAGAACGTACAACAGTAAGGCAATAATCCTACTGTAAATAACACCACCGAACAAACGATGAATGATGGGAGGTTTAGAAGCTTTTTGCAGTTCACGTAAAATCAGATGAGGGAGACTCGTGTACAAAATACGGGTGGAAATGATAGCAGTGCTCGGTCTGTCACAGCAAAGCAGTTCAAAGGGTTGGGACCACCAGAGTTCTGGGGAAAGCCAGATCCGATTAAGGCAAAAACATGGGTCAAGAAAATTACCAAGATATTCGATGTCTTGGGATGCACGGAGGCACAGAAGGTTCCATTCACCACCTTTATGTTCTGTGGTGAGGCAGATTACTGGTGGGAATCTATGAAGCGTACCCAACCAGCCGCACTCAACATGTCTTGGGAAACATTTCAGAAACTGTTCAATGACAAGTACTTTCCTGAAAGTATTCGTTATATGAATGAGGTAATGTTTATTAGACTGGAAAAGAACAACATGACGGTGTCCCAGTACGAGGCGAAGTTCGCAGAGTTATCCAGGTTTGTACCTCATTTGGTAGAGAATGAGGAACGTCTGACGAGGATGTTTCTGAGAGGTCTAAAACCTGAAATTCGTCAATACCTTATCTCTCACAAATTTTCTCTATATTCAGATGTTGTCAACATGGTTCAATTATTAGAGCGAGATAATGAGTATGTTCAACCGAGGGACCACAATCAGGGTCATACCGATGGCAGTAGTCATCAGAGCAATGATAACCAATAATGAGGGAAAAATACAAACAAAAGCAGTAACCACTCGGGTGGTAATCGTGGCCATGATAATAGGAGAGGTGAGTCAAGTGGAAATTTCAAAAAGTGGAGATTCAACAATGATGGGAAGACATCAGCAGCAACACCAGCACCAGTAATAAATGTTAGGTTTGTAATATTCAAGAACGCAATCAAATTGCAAAATTAATGCGGAAGCGTGTAAAAATCAGAGTTTTAAAATCTTACAAACCATATACCCGGATCACCCTTTATGCACAATTATTAATTAAATAAAAAGATAAAGAATAAAATCATACCCTTGAAGATCGAGCTTCCTCAGGTACAAGTTCACCTCCAAATCCTTTCGCGTTCATCTTGAATCCACCGGGTTTGGTTCCTTCCTTTGATCAACGTTAGCCACCCAAGTGTTTGGCCTCTAGAGGTGATCCACCAAGGAATAATAAAGATTCAAGAAAATGGGTGGTTGGCTAAACCCTAGTTTTTCTATCTCTATAGAAAAAGAGCGTACTCTCCAAAAAATTGGAATTATTACGTATATCCCTGATATCTGATATAAGACTCCTCTTATAAAATATCAAGTAACCCTATTAAAATAAGGTATTATTTAATTAAACTCTTTTAATTAAATGGGCTCCCTAATCTTATTAGGGATAATTAATTAAACACTTTAACTAATTTTCCCTCCTAATCCTATTAGGAATAAATGAGAGTACTTATATTAAATTAATTTCTAAACTCTTTTAGAAATTAAAATAATAATAATAATTGTAATAATATTAATAAGACTCCTCTTATTAATTTATATTTAATATTTCTAAAATATTAAATAATAAATATTAAGCTATTTAATTTATTCTATCACCATAGATTAAATTAAATATACTTAACATATTATTACGATTATGCCATTAACTTCTTAAATAATTATTCTTCCTTTTATGGTGTGACCCTTTAGGTTCTCCATATTAAACCGGTTGTGAATAAATTAATTAGAACAATTCTAATCTTATTTAAATAAATAAATTAAACAATTAATTTATTTAAATAAATAATATTTATTCTACAATAGGGATAAGCCTCCCTAGCGATCAACGACTTTCCAGATAATATAGATTTCAACATTAATCATAAAAGAACCTTTGAGTAAATAGTTACCGTACAATTCAATCTTTCCACCATACAATGTCCCAATTAAATATAAGACATGGAATTACTGTCAAGTCTTATTTTATTTAATTATATGCATTTCGATCCTTAAAGGCATAACACCAAATAATGCAAATTAGAAACTCCTTTCTAATTTCATTCTACCTTGGCCAAGGACTACTGGGTTGTCATTTATCGAATCACATAGGACATTTCTCTTCTTTTATTAGAAGTGGTAGATTCTTTATTGATCATACATTATCTCCATGTATAACTTTATTATACCCAAGCATACCTTTGATATACCCTAAGGGTCTTAAGGAATAAGTCAAAGTATAACTCATCATACACAAGATACTATGATGATCTCAAGTCCAAGGATTACTTGTACTACTATCACTACAGAAATTCCTATTGACGCACAAGTAAAACTCCATTAGGTATTCCTTAGCGAGCCACGTTCAAATGAACTTATTCTCTAATAAGCACCTACATACTTGCTTTAGTGTCTCCACACGGATGATCATGAGATCAATCATCCTCATCCAATGAAAGCAAGTTAACGTATGTACCAATCTATCCGGATTCACTAATCCCCAATTTAGTAATCCAATGATTGGGACCTATTTTAGTTTTAAGCTTTCTAAGAATTTAGATCTCATTAGAATGATCATCATCATTATTCTAAAAGCATTGCTTAAAACTATGGGTTTATCACATATTATAAAACAACATCATGTAGATAATTAAAAGCCTTTAATAAATTAATACTTTTTATTAATAAATGAATAAGATTGTTACAAAGTATATGCTTTATCATCAAACATGATTGGCAGCGTATTTTGCAACAAACACCTTTTGCTAAGTAGGATTATAGAACATATACCCTAAACTTACTTTAGGATGTCCCACAAATCTGTATTTGTCAAATCTTGTCCCAAGCTTATCCTTTGAAACCGTTTCACATAAGTTGGACAACCCTTATCTTAACATACTTAAGATTAGGAATCCTCCCCATCCATAACTTTTATGGAGTCTTGGGGGGATTTTGAGGTTACCTTTTAAGAATGTCACGACCATTTCTAGGACATGATCCTGAAGGATCTTTTGGAATGTCGGTAAAATCATTTTGGACCGTACCATGTTCAACAAGGTTTGATTTCTCCTTTCAGATACATCAATCAATTATTTCGTATCATGAGGTGTCCATTATGAGAAAACCATTTGAGATGATCTAGAAACTTATTGCACAAGTATTTATTCCTTGATCTAATCAAAGAATCTTAATACTTTGCCAATTTGTTTCACTTCTGAATTCTTTGAACCTTTCAAATAATTCACACTTGTATTTCAACAAATACATATATTCAACTCTTTGAATGATCATCTCCTTTTCTTATACTAATTTGTTCAATATGCAAAATTATTTTCATGTAAGTCAAGTATACTAAATTTATTAAGTAATATTCGATTCTATACAAAACATTATTATTATAAATAGAACAACAATTGTTCTTAATTATAATACCAAAGATTTCATTGTCCAACAATAAAATGGAAATAATATTTTAACAAGAACTGGAATCTGATAACAACTTATTGACTTAATAGATTTGCCGTAGGCATTGCTAAACTATAAGTTTCTATGGCTAATATGGCAACCTTTGCTACATTTCCCTTACATAGGATTACTTATATTTGTTTAGCTTTCTACTTACTTGGTCCTTCATAAATCTATATTTATGATAACCAAAGTCGGTATCCAATACCCAAGTAGAACCTTGACTTAAAGAAAAATTTATTTCAATCATGAACAAAAACTGTATTGTAACCGAAACTTCACTAAGCTTCTTTGGTTAGCCTCTGCAAGATGCTTCTTGCAGTTTCTTTCCAGTGTCCAGGCTTATTGTAGTGGAAGCAAACTCCTTTGCTATCCATATCAGTTTTGTTCTTATTATCCTTTGTTTACGCCTTTCTGTTTACCTTCTTTAAATCAATCTTCTTTTTCAGAAGATCCTTTGGCCCCTACCAGTAAGACATGGTCTTTCTTGGTTGGAAAATGACTCTCAACATTTTTTAACATGTTAAGCAAATCAGCGAAGCTGATATCTAGCTTGTTCATATGAAAAATTCACAACAATTGTGAAAGGAGTCCAAGAGTGAGTGCAAGATCAAATCTTGGCTCAACTCTCCATCCATGACAAAACCAGTTGTCCTAATTGATCAATCAAATTGATTATGTTAAGAACTTTTTGTCTGTACTATAGTGCCATTTGCCATTCTAGATCGGAAGAGCTCCTTAGATATCTGATATCTATCAGTCCTACTTTCCTCACCATCAACTACTTGATGTGCAGGAATATAGTAGGAGCATCTATAATTTCATGTTGATGCTGAAGCTCGTTACTCATGGATGTGAGCATGATGCATTGAGCCAACTGTGAATCATCTTGCCACTTTCTAAAAGTAGCAATCTCTTCCTCGGAGGCATTATGCGCAACCAAAGCGAGGATAGGCATATTAAGGATATAAGATAGCTTTTTAGCCATGAGAACTATTCTCAAATTCCTTAACCAATCCGCTTAATTCGATTCTCAGTTAATTTAGCATCTAATATGCTTCAGATGATAGTAATTTTAGACATTGTAAAATTACAGAAATGAATTTGTAATTAACAACATTTTAACATACATTCTTTTATTAATTACCAAAATAATTTAGGTCTTGTTTTAAATTGGTATCTCCCACTATTTTCTTCAAACTATATTACCCTCACTTATATAGTTCGCAAAAATCTAATTAAAGATTTGCTAGTGAGAATAAGGATCCCATTTCAAATGTATATAGCCTTGTGGTGACACAACAAACTATATATAAATAAATAGGTAGACAACTTTTGTCAATTACATCAACTATGCAACTCCTTTTCTTTTGTCTCTTAGATTATTTTGATCAAGTGGTGGCACATCCAATCAAAATTATCCAAGTTAAATCCGACCTAGCACTCCATATATTCAAAAAAAAATATCATCCTTGTGGTGACACAACAAAACAATATTGTTCAATTTTCTTTATAAGCATCAAATGTGATAAATTAACATCTTAAATACTTAATACTTGCCTTGTGGTGACACAACAAACTCATATTAAATATTTAATACTCTATTAATTTTATCATGCTAGAAAATGCGACGTTCGATATTCCAAATATCTTTGAACGCTTAGGACTTAATATAAAAAAAATTGAGGGGTTTGTTATTAATTTGTCTCATCTTGTTTAGCGCATGCATATATATATATAAAATACGCGTCATATTAATTAACATGCTAAAACATGTTTGCATAATATATAATATATATAGTATAAGCATGCACATATAGAATACTATATTCTACCCGAATTGATTATGGACTTTTATTCTAGTTTGGTTCACTAGAGCCACCAAGTGAACCAAAAGGTCAAACCCTAGGGGTGCAAGAAATAATATTTAAATATAACTATTACATTTACACCCGGGCTCCATTACAAACGGGTCTTCAAGCGCTCCTTGCTCCTTACTCCTTGATCTCCAATTTTTCAAAATTAATTCTAACTATTCCTATTACAAAACTATTTAAAATAAATAGAAACCTTGATCGACAGCCAAGGGAAATACATAGGAGGAGATAGAATTTATATTAAGAAGAATTAGAGAAGACGAGGTACGCAGACCCCATTTAATATAACCCATACATTCATGCAGCCAACTAAAATAAAATCCAATCACATTGGTCAATAGTCCATAATCAATCCCATTTATTATCATACACATCATCATATGTATCAATAAATAACATTCATCATATGAATAATAAATATTTAATATATATATATATATATATTGATATCATTTAATGGGCAAATTTAGTTAGTATAAAATCTATTTTTGAATCAAAATAAACTCCTTTATTTTAATCCAAATTTAAATCAAAATAAAACTATTTTATTTTAATTTATCCAATTTTGAATAAAATAAACTATTTTATTTTAATCAAAATTTTAATCAAAATAAACTCCTTTATTTTAATTAATTATGGAATCCAATTCCATATATAAAAATCTTTTATTAAAGGAAACACGATTTTCTTTCTATTCACAAATAAACTCCTTTATTTTGAATAATATGAAATCTTATTTCATATCTAAATAAACTCCTTTATTTAAGGAAAGATGATTCTTTTTCCTATTCACAAATAAACTCTTTTATTTTGAATAATATGAAATCTTATTTCATATCTAAATAAACTCCTTTATTTAAGGAAAAATAGAATCCAATTTCAACTCTAATTAGTTATCATGAAATCCAATTTCAACTCTAATTAGTTAGCATAAAATTTAATTTTAAAATTAAAATAAACTTTATATTTTAATATAAAATAAACTTTTTATTTTAATATTAAAATAAAATTTTTATTTTAATAATAAAATTATTAAGAATATTATATATATATATAATAATAAAACAAAACCAATTATTTTATTATATATATAATAAAAGCTGCTTTAATATATATATATATATATATATATATATATATATATATTATATTAACCGTATAATATATATATATATATATATATATCCATACGCCTTTTATCAAATTTGCATGACCCTTTTTAAAACCGTAGAATCATTTCAAATGATATCCTAGCTACCTTGATTTCTTAATATTATATATATATATATATATATATATATATATATATATATATATATATATATATATATATATATATAATCAAGTTCTCGCCAAGCTTTAGACTCACGGATTAAGCATGGCCACGTGATAGAAACAAAAGGTTATCCTGCAAAAAAAAAAAATTGGTCCACGTTTTTTTATTTTTTTTTATTTTTAATAAATTTTATACAATAAAATTATGCCCAAATAAATTGTTCTAAACACATATCAACATATATATTAAATTAAAACAATTAATAATTCGCATAAAGGTTTGGCTCTGATACCACTGTTAGGTTTGTAATATTCAAGAACGCAATCAAATTGCAAAAATAATACGGAAGCGTGTAAAAATCAGAGTTTTAAAATTTTACAAACCATATACCCGGATCACCCTTTATGCACAATTATTACTTAAACGAAAAGATAAAGAATAAAATCATACCCTTGAAGATCGAGCTTCCTCAGGTACAAGTTCACCTCCAAATCCTTTCGCGTTCATCTTGAATCCACCGGGTTTGGTTCCTTCCTTTGATCAACACGTTAGCCACCCAAGTGTTTGGCCTCTAGAGGTGATCCACCAAGGAATAATAAAGATTCAAGAAAATGGGTGGTTGGCTAAACCCTAGTTTTTCTATCTCTATAGAAAAAGAGCGTACTCTCCAACAAATTAGAATTATTACGTATATCCCTGATATCTGATATAAGACTCCTCTTATAAAATATCAAGTAACCCTATTAAAATAAGGTATTATTTAATTAAACTTTTTTAATTAAATGGGCTCCCTAATCTTATTAGGGATAATTAATTAAACTACTTTAACTAATTTTCCCTCCTAATCCTATTAGGAATAAATGAGAGTACTTATATTAAATTAATTTCTAAACTCTTTTAGAAATTAAAATAATAATAATAATTGTAATAATATTAATAAGACTCCTCTTATTAATTTATATTTAATATTTCTAAAATATTAAATAATAAATATTAAGCTATTTAATTTATTCTATCATCATAGATTAAATTAAATATACTTAACATATTATTACGATTATGCCATTAACTTCTTAAATAATTATTCTTCCTTTTATGGTGTGACCCTTTAGGTTCTCCATATTAAACCCATGTGAATAAATTAATTAGAACAATTCTAATCTTATTTAAATAAATAAATTAAACAATTAATTTATTTAAATAAATAATATTTATTCTACAATAGGATAAGCCTCCCAAGCGATCAACGACTTTCCAGATAATATAGATTTCAACATTAATCATAAAAGAACCTTTGAGTAAATAGTTAACGTACAATTCAATCCTTCCACCATACAATGTCCCAATTAAATATAAGACATGGAATTACTGTCAAGTCTTATTTTATTTAATTATATGTATTTCGATCCTTAAATACACAACACCAAATAATGCAAATTAGAAACTCCTTTCTAATTTCATTACGCCTTAACCAAGGACTCTTTTGGGTTGTCATTTATCGAATCACATAAGACATTTCTCTTCTTTTATTAGAAGTGGTAGATTCTTTATTGATCATACATTATCTCCATGTACAACTTATTATACCCAAGCATACCCTTTGATATACCCTAAGGGTCTTAAGGAATAAGTCAAAGTATAACTCATCATACACAAGATACTATGATGATCTCAAGTCCAAGGATTACTTGTACTACTATCACTACTGAGAATTCCTATTGACGGTGCAAGTAAAACTCCATTAGGTATTCCTTAGCGAGCCACGTTCAAAGTGAACTTATTCTCTAATAAGCACCTACATACTTGCTTTAGTGTCTCCACACGAGATGATCGTGAGATCATTCACCCTTATCCAATGAAAGCAAGCAACGTATGTACCAATCTATCCGGATTCACTAATCCCCAATTTAGTAATCCAATGATTGGGAAATATTTTAGTTTAAAGCTTTCTAAGAATTTAGATCTCATTAGAATGATCATCATCATTATTCTAAAAGCATTGCTTAAAACTATGGGTTTATCACATATTATAAAACAAACATCATGTAGATATTTAAAAGCCTTTAATAAATTAATACTTTTTATTAATAAATGAATAAGATTGTTACAAAGTATATGCTTTATCATCAAACATGATTGGCTTGTGTTAATACTACTTTCAACAAATTCTAGGGAGAGAACGAACATTGCAGCTTGAATGCTCTGAGATGCGGAGAGGAGGGACACATAAGTCCAAATTGTTCACAAATTCTTCCAAGGTGTGTTTGATTTGAAAAAAGATCATATATAGCCAATTTTGTTCAGTAGCGAAGTCAAGTCCAACTGGAATGGTGGCACCAAAGGCGACTACGGACAAAACAATGTCGGTGATTCAAGGGAGAGCGTTTGTCGTGACTAGCCAAAATGTGAGAAACCCGAACGAGGTGATCACGGGTAAGCTAATCTTAAACTCTTGCGAAGTTTATAGCTTACTAGATACCGGTTCTACCCATTCTTTTATCTCTCCTGCTTGTGCTCAACATTTAAACTTGACTCCGAAGAAATTAGACTTTGACTTATCTGTGGAGACTCCGTTAGGAGAAACTTTTATTACATCCACTGTTTATAAATCTTGCTTAATCCAAGTTGGCACCATCACATTACCTGTTGATCTTATCTCTTTAAAGATACTTGCATTTGATGTTATTTTAGGGATTGATTGGTTAACTACTCATCATGCCAAAATTGATCATTTTCGTAAGGTTGTTAGTTTTCATATTCCTAACCAACCTGTTATTCGAATTCAAGCAACTAAACCACTAGAATCAATCACTATCATATCAAGCCATAAAGCCATTCGTTTATTAAAAAACGGATGTCAAGCTTTCTTAGCCCATGTTATGGACTTGAACAAAAATACGTCAGATTTGAATAATATTTCTGTTGTTAGTGAATTTCCTGACGTATTTCCTAAAGAACTTCCTTGTCTACCCCCAGAACGTGAAGTTGAATTCTTTATTGACCTTGAACCGGGTACAAAGCCCATTTCTAAAACCCAATATCGAATGGCTCATTTTGAACTTCAGGAGTTAAAGGTCCAACTACAGGAGTTATTAGATATCGGTTTCATTCGCCCTAGTACATCTCCTTGGGGTTCTCCTGTTTTATTCGTAAAGAAGAAAGACGAGAGTATGCGACTTTGTATTGACTACCGAGAATTGAACCATGTCACCATCAAGAATAGTTATCCCCTACCTCGCATTGATGACTGTTAGAGACCCGATTTGCAAGAGCACAATTCTTTTCAAAGATTGATCTTCGTTCTGGATATCATCAGTTGAAGATTAAAACTGAGGATATTCCAAAGACTGCCTTCAGAACTCAGTACAAGCATTATGAATTCTTGGTCATGTCTTTTAGATTGACTAATGCTCCTGCTGCTTTCATGGATATGATGAACCGTGTGTTCAAATAATATTTGGATCAGTTCGTTGTTGTCTTTATTGATGACATCCTCATCTATTCCAAAAGTCGTGAAGATCATGAGCACCATTAGAAGCTGGTACTTCAAAGGCTTCGTGACAACAAGATATATGCCAAGCTGAAGAAATGTGAGTTCTGGCTTAAGGAAGTAGCATTCCTTGGGCACGTGGTGTCAAAGCATAGAGTATTTGTTGACCCGACAAAGATTGAAGCAATACAAATTGCGAGAAACCAAAGTCGGTGACCGAAGTACTTTTGGGCTTAGCTGGTTATTATCGGAGATTCGTGGAAGGATTTTCTCAAATCACTACTCCGTTAACTCAGCTGACTCAGAAAGATTAAAAATTTGTATGGAGCGAGGAATGCGAGAAGAGTTTCCAAGAGCTTAAGAGGAGACTCATTTCGGCACCTTTTCTGACAATTCCATCTAGTTCGGATGAATTTGATATCTACAGCGATGCATTAAGCAAAGGGTTAGGATGTGTTCTCATGCAACATGGAAAAGTCATAGCCTATGCCTCGCGATAACTCAAAGAATATGAGAGGAATTATCCTACTCATGATCTGGAGTTGGCAGCAATCGTTTTTGTGTTGAAAATCTGGAGACACTACCTGTATGGGGAGAAAGTGGAGATTTATACGGATCATAAAAGCCTTAAATATTTCTTCACCCAAAAGGAACTCAACATGCGGAAACGATGTTGGCTCGAGCAGTTGAAAGATTATAACCATTGCATTTAGTATCATCCTGGAAAAGTAAACGTTATAGTTGACGCATTGAGTAGAAGATCATATGCGGGTATGAGTGCGATGTTGTTAACACAAAGACCCATTTTGTACGACTTACAAAGGACTGAGATAGAGTTAAAGTTTCCAAGTACCCACGTGATGATATCAAACATATGAGTAGAACCAACTTTAATCAATAAAGTTAAAGCCACTCAAGCCACATACCCAGAGGTGATACGTATGAAGAAAAAGTACAAGAATGTGTTATTCCAGAAGCAAGAATTGATGAAGAAGGAATACTTTGAGTCAACTCCAGACTTTGCATTCCTAATAATTCTGACTTAAAGCATAGAATCATGATGGAGGCACACAACACACCATTTGCAATCCATCCTGGGAGTACCAAAATGTATCATGATCTTCGACATACATTTTAGTGGAGCAATATGAAGAGAGAGATTGCGGAGTTTATCTCGAGGTGTTTAACTTGTCAATGTGTAAAGGCGGAGCATCAAGTGCCAAAGGGTCCATTGCAACCACTTGATATTCTGAAATGGAAGTGGGAACACATTACTATGGATTTTGTTACGGGTCTTCCCAAGGTTTCTTAAGGCATAGATGAGATTTGGGTTATTGTTGATAGATTAACCAAGTCTACTCATTTATTGCCTATACGTGAGACTTATTCCCTTGAACGTCTTGCTCGTATGTACGTAAATGAGATTGTGAGATTGCATGGCATGCCAGTATCCATAGTTTTGGATCGTGATCTAAGATTCACTTCACGATTTTGGGTTAGCTTGTAGAAAGCTATGGGCACGGATTTACGATTCAGTCCGGCATACCATCCTCAAACGGACGGGCAATCGAAAAGGACTATTCAAACCCTTGAAGATCTATTAAGACTCTGTGTCCTAGATTTCAAAGGAAGTTGGGATAAGTACTTACCATTGGTGGAATTCTCCTACAACAACAGTTATCAAGCAAGTATAGGCATGGCTCAATTCAAGGCGTTATATGGATGAAAGTTTCGTTCTCCAGTATGATGGAACGAGGTGGATAAAACAACGTTGTTGGGACCAAAATTAGTACGCATGACTACGGAAAAGATCCAAACAATTAGACAATGTATACAAACGGCACAGGATCGACAAAAGAGTTATGCGGATCTTCATCAAAAGGACGTGGAATTTAATATTGGAGATCATGTACTGTTACATATTGCTCTATGGAATGGAGTTACAAGATTCGAGAAGAAAGGAAAGCTCAATCCATGATTTGTTGGTCCATTTGAGATTCTTGATCGAAAAGGAAATGTGACCTATAGACTCGCATTACCTCCAAGGATGTCTCGTGTTCATATTATTTTTCATATATCTATGCTTCGTAAATATGTGAAAGACCCAAACCACATTATTGCGTTAGAACCAGACGAGATAGCAGAAGATTTAACGTAAGAGGAGGTACCTGTCAAGATCTTGGATAGGAAAGAGCATATCCTACGAACAAAGGTTATACCACAAGTCAAGGTTTTGTGGAGGAACCATGCTATGGAGGAAATGACCTGGGAGTTAGAATCGGAAATGAAAGTGAGGTACCCTCACCTTTTTGAAACACCAGGTACGTACGTCAATTTCGAGGATAAAATTTCATAAGGAGGGGAGGTTCTAAGACCCCAACTTTTTATAAATAAAATTGAAATTCCTGTATTCATTATCTTGAAATAATAAGGAGTTAATTTGATATAATGCTTTGGTTATGGGTGAAATGTGTAAATTTTGCAAAATAAGAAAGTGGTTATAAAATATTAATTGTTATCAGGGAATATTCGTTTGGTCGTGGAATATTCTTGTTGTCGGGGAATATTCATACGACGTCGCAGCCATTTGTGGGCCCCATAACAAAAAATTGTCAGATGAAAAAAATGACAAGTTTGAGTTTTATAAATAACGGCGTAATTTTTACCGTTAACACTGTTAGATTACTTGGAGCTTAAAATATAGTATGTCTGGCGTGGTTGCAGAAATAGCACAAGTGTTTGCATGATATTTTTGAATTATTGATTCTTACTTAAGAAGGCACTACTCAATAATTGTTACTGTAATTACTGTTTAATATTTTATTTTATTGATTCAATAATTGTTGCGTTGATATTGTATATTATTGTTGTTTCAATAATTGTCATTGCACAGTATTTCCCATTATCAGATCAATAATTCGTATTATTTGAATAATATTATTAGATAGCATTATTGGGAATGTTTAACGAAGTTCTGTCTAGAAAACGGGTTTGGTCACCTAATTGCGCACAAGTAAGAAGAAATCATTATCGGAAAGTCCCCTCTTTCCTAGGAACGACCTGGTTGTCATAATTGTGATTCTGTAATATTATTTGTGAATAATTAATTATCGATTTATATGATAATGAAATATTTATTTTATGTGGACATAAATGATGGATAGGAAAATATTTATTTTGTGTGGATATAAATGAAGGAATTAATGCTGAGGAGTTTTATCAGTATTTTATCGGAATGGAGGTATTAAAAATCGTTCGTATATGGATTTCGGGCATTTTTCGTTTAGAATTTGGAAAAACTTAAATCTACAAAGTTGTAGAGAATTCGATTTCCTATGGAATGGACATAAAATTCGTATTTTTCTGATAAAAAGGCAATTTATTATGAATTATTAAAGTTTCTGATTATTGTTTAAATGGTAAAACATTTTGGAAATTTTTAGAATGGGTGGGCCCCTCTTTTGGTTGGTGAAAAATGTGCTGAAATTTTATTTCAAAAGTGATAGGCATGAATAGTAACGGGTAAAGCCATCAGGTAGCAGGTTAGTCTGCTTTGGCGTTCTAGCATTTTCCTATAAATAGGTGCTTAGGTTAGAATTGAAAATCAAACCAGAAACATAAGCTTTCTCTCTCTATATTATGGAGCATATTTTTATGAGTATTTAGATACTTTGAGAGTTGCTATTCAGTGCAAGTTTCCTTCAACATTTCATCCTATATTCTGATCAGAAGTACTGTTCCTTTGAGGTAAGGGATGTTATTTTCTTCGTAAATGATATTATTTCTTTCAATATCATTATGCTGAAATATTGGTATGAATTTTATTGTGGAATTTATATTTTTTGTGTCAGGGTTACTATTCACGTATACGGCACTATTCACGTATACGACACTATTCACAAATACGACACTATTCACCAAAAAATAAAATTTTCTCTTCTTTGTCCCAGATGTCTATTATGTTACTATCTTGATTGTATCCATGTTTTGATCTTCATTCTTGAATTTTACTCCACTATGGTTTATTATGGAGTATTTTTAAACTTGGATTATCTAAAGTACGAATCCATAATATTTGTCATTTTATCTCGCTGGATTCGTTCTTTAAAATATTTTTCATCATCCTCAGTCCTAAATTATGATATAATTTAATATCTTTGGCCTGTAGTGCAAAGATGAATGATTACCTGATGAATATCTTTGGCCCGTAGTGCAAAGATGAATAGGTGTTGAGATGAACATGACCAACTGGTAATACAAATGAATATCTTTGCCCCGTAGTGCAAAGATGAATATTTGATTCAAGATGTATATTGATTGATGTTACAGGGATAAATTTTGATGATGGACTTTTAAATTCATAGATGATAGTAGATTTCATTCTCTACTTAACTCTTCTAATGAATTGTTATTTTCGCCGCAGTTGTTGATCTAAAACTTGTTGTCAATTATATTCTATCAGATTTTTCCATGTTGACGACTAAGAATAATTTGTTGTACATTATCTTAATCATAATATTTTTTACTGGGCTAGTTGAGCTCACTTTTTTTCCTTTTTGTTACATTTTTCTTCTCAGGGGGTGAGGATTTAGCAGGAACTAGCTGGGGTATGGAGTGATGATTCAAGATAGTTGTTTTAGTAGTCCTCACTATTTTGTAAAATAGTACATTAATAATTGTAATGAGGACTTTATCTGAGTTTGGATATTTTCTAAAAGACAATATTTGTATTTAAACTCATAGTTTATGTGTTGTTGTATTTTGCACGACAATTGTATTAATGATGTTGTAGTTATTTATATACCATGTATTTGGCGACTCAGAACGGGTGATGTATACCTATTTTGGGGGTGTCACAGCAAGAGCGGGGGTCGTAACCGATACTTCCTCCTCCTCATCCTCAACATCCGGTACCTCAACCCGGACAGGATAAATTACTGACTCCGTCAACCGATGAGGCTGTCGGGCTGGACGAGGCCGAGGCACATCAAAAGCTCTCCTCCTCATACCTTAAGAGGTCCTACAGGAGAGCTGCTCGGCTGGTCTGGATCCATATATCTGGACACAAGTCTCCAAATCACCTTAGAAAGGGTGTGGTAAATTCTATCCCGGAGCTTATTAAATGCATTTTATATCTATATACATGCATGCATTACTTTAACATACGCCTACAGTAGAGTTAAAAATTCATATTTATTCAATACCTAGACTTATGGAAAAATTTCACCAGAGTCTCCTTTGTAAAAAGGACTATCCACATGCGCGTAGGTATGACTAGGTAGCCATTCAGTAGCACACCAATCCACAGTCATAAACATCCTATATTCATAAAAATATCAAAGTTACAATCCATAAGGGTAGCCTAATTACCGAGATTACTTTGTTTTACAACCTTTGCTCATTTGTCCTCAAATAGGATAAGAAATAACAGAAAAAGGGTGTCAATTTGACTGCTTCAAAAGTAAAAAATTTCACATCAATATGTTCAACATGGTTAAATACTAATGTTGAATATTTTTTATCAAGTCATATGAGCATGCATATTCACTAATATATGTTTAGAAGCTTTTCATGTGATAACTCATTTTCCAATGGACAAAACTGGAAAAGAAGACATGCATACATTACCAGGATAGTGCAGAACACTTGTACGGTGATGGATTTTGAACAAAATAGCCTGAACTCAGCAGATCTGAAGAAGAACTCTCGGATTCTCTGTGTGGCTTCAATTGAAAATGACTTGTGAAAGGGAAAATTGCCTGAAATAGACCCACAGATGGTCGTGGGTCTACCTGCGGCTATCCCAGGTGGTCCCCACCCCTCCGGCTCGATCTAATTTGAGTTACAAAAGAGGTCCCATAAGCTAAAAAGTCAAATCAGCAAAAAGATGTTACGCGATTAAGCGAAAAAGCCTGAAATTCTAATTTTAAAATATCAAACTACGGGTCTACACATCACTCATTGGTATTCGCCTAAACAAGGGGTTCACAAAGCCGATGATCACAGCTTTTGCAAGTTACACTAGGCAATACCTTACGAAGTTCCGATGCCATCAACTTGGGGTTGTAACTCCAATCACAAACATACATTTCATCAAAAGTTTCTCCCTAGCGAAGATTTCATACATTATCATCCATTGGCAATTAAACCCAGCAAAGCATTGGAGGTGGTCCGATAATATTCAGTCATTAAAGCACATTTCAATGATAGTCAGGCAACCCTAACGTCATTAGCCATTGGCAATTAAACCCAGC
The DNA here is from genome assembly GCA_020205615.1 of Panax quinquefolius. Lineage (NCBI taxonomy): Eukaryota > Viridiplantae > Streptophyta > Magnoliopsida > Apiales > Araliaceae > Panax > Panax quinquefolius. The sequence goes on along the minus strand of CM035153.1, from coordinate 100,985,022 downwards.
GAAGCATCGGAGGTGGTCCGATGATATTCACCGTTGAAGTACATTTCAACGAAGGTCAAGCAACCTTGACATTATTCATCCATTGGCAATTAAACCCAGTGAAGCATCGAAAGTAGTCTGATGATGGTAGTCGTTGAAGGACGTTTCAATGAAGGTCAGGCAGCCCTGACAAACTATTGGCAGTAACTTCAACAAAGCATTGGAAAGACCTGGCGATACAAACCAAGGAAAACCATTCTCATCGGGGAGGACCGATGATGGAATCTGTTATTCAAATCTTCATCAGACATGTAACGCCCCAAAATTCGGTCTATCTTCACACCCAGATTCCGTACGTAACGATTCCATCTTCTTCCAAACATACATCATTATATGGTTAAATAAAATAACATACATTCTCAAATCCCAGGTTCTAATACCTTATAACCTTGTTCATTACAAATAATGATAATTACATTATTCTTTACATCTTACAAGAGTGACTTTCATCCGCCACCAAGGATATATGATAGTTCATTTAAACTATTCTACATTTCAAGTCTTGGCTTGATCTTCACACTCATTCATATATTAAATGGCACTTCGTTTGGATACCGGTCAGCTTGATCTTTACAGGATCCTTAAGTTCTTCTACTCATACGCTGAAAATGTTTTTCATTTAAAGCAAGTGCGAGCATTCAATTGCTCAACAACTCATAGCAGTTGAATAAACAACCTCCAGAATTTAAACATTCTTTTAAGACTTCAATAACCGAACAAAAGTTATGAAGTAGCTTGAATAATAGGAATAATCATGATTCCTATCATTTTAAAATATTAGTCACATTCACTTTGAAATACTTTCATTCTTCTACCTTTTTCATACACATCATGTCCGGCTAGAATCATTAGCACAGACTTAACAATAACGGTTCATAGATAGATAGAACATTTTCATATTGAACAATTCAACCATAAAACAGTTCATCTCATACAAACATCGAAGAGTTAAAATTGTGGCACAAGGCCTCCTACATTTTACAACCTTGTACAAATATCACACATTTGCACATAGATAAAACTTCTCATGTTCAACATCTGAGAAGTTTAATAAACTAGCATTCATTTAAAATATGAATGAAGTTAGGAAACTTGCCTTATGCACAGCTATAGCTTAGAGTTTATGCTGAACTGCTCATTCCAATCCCTATATAACACATAAGGAAAATAACACATACACCACTTAGTCATATAATTAACTTACGTGTTGGTTTAAACTTAACTTTACTTCTTAGGGTTTGCGTTCTTGCAATTTAAGTGTACGCAACCAACTTTCTTTACCGTTTTACAGCGTTACAACATACGGAGATGTCTTAACTCATACGATCATCATCTTTGATGATCTATATTCTTATCTTCTTCTTATAACCTTTCTAGGACTTAGCACACATCGAATCTCTACTAATAATCCATATGGTAATATGAGTGGTTTCCCACAAACTAGTTTTCCGTCTCATCTACACTGTCTTTTACAGTGAGTTAGATCGATTTCCTTCTAGGTTTTTGGCAACTAAATGCCATACCTCAAGATTTATTTCTTATCGTCTAATCCATACAGTTTTTAGTATGTTAAGAGCGATCGTTCAACGCTAATACTATGTGTTCATAGCATTAAGCATTTTATATTACCTTATTCATATCTTATAACATCCGGTTCATTCGACTCGAAATGGCATCCCAATTATTATTACTAACTCAGCTTCTTAACGTTATATGTCATTGTCATTAATTTAGTTTCTTCACCGTTCACAGGTTTAATCATTAGTCTTCATTACCTTACGGTCAAACCATACACAGGGTGTAGGTTCTGCCCTTTTAATATATTTGCGTACACTCAACCCTCACATCGGCTAAAGTGTTTAACGCTTACATTTCATTCTAACATTCTCTATCCGACTTACATTTGGACTTTTATTAATCTTGTTACCGTTTATTACGATTTTCTTGATAATTCATATCTTACTTACTACATTCGTCAACGTCTAAATCATACAACCAATGTATACTTAGAACGTTCGCCTGATGCGAATATGATTCACGAGAATTGTTTACGTATTCTGCGTTCATGTTGCTCGGCTCTTAAACTCACATTCAACCTTCACCCAAGGTTTTAATCACTTTCATTCGTTATCCATTACATGAACCCCACGTTCATTATTCTTTCTTAATGTTGAAGCCATACGGTTCGTTGTATTCTAAGACCGATCGTTCATCGCAACTACGTTGCGTTTACATTCTTTGTCTTTTAATCTCATTCAATCATTCCGTTCAACCTTTACTAAAGGTTTAAATTACTTGATTAAGTATTACATTAGTTGAACTATATGTTCATTATCTTTCCTTACACTTTCTCTAAGACTTGAGCAGTTAAAAGCTCTTCTCTGGGTTTTTCCCTGCACCGGCTCTGCGGTGTCACTTCTTTTGTTATTTCTAGCGCTGCAGCGTGAGTCTCCACTAGCTTATTCCCCGGTCTGGCGATGTGGCACTACTTCCCAAGGTATAACTAGCGCTGCGGCGCCAGTTCTAAAACTCAGAAATTTGTTCTAAGTGTTGAACATGTTTAAGATGCCTATTTTTAAAATCTCATAACTTCTTCGTTATAACTCGGACGAGGTCATTCCAAAGCCATTTTCTTAATCTCATTACGTATTTCAACTTTACTTGGATAGAATTTTGTTCTGAATCTATTAACAAGCCATTCAATTAGCTTAAATTTCATCCTTCGTTCGTTTTATGTTATTAACGTTCTTCATTCGTTCAACCACAATTCGGTCATCCGAACTCAGAATTTATTCGTTCTTCAGTCCATGACTCATGTTTTCTATGATTTCTTACATTCTTATGAAGCCTTACACATTCGGGTTTATTTACATACTTTCTACTTTTCGTTCGTATTTTACAAAATTTTTGCCATAACTTCGTTATAGCTAAGTTCAATTCGTTCTTCATGAACGTTTCTATCGTTCCTAACCAAGCAATAAGCAACTAACTTATACGCGATGGTTTTAAACTTATCCATTAACAACAAGTTCTAACTACAATGGTTTTAAATTTGTCCATCAATAACTTTCTTCGTGTTCTTCGCGTTCTTCATTTTTAATCCATACTTTGATTATGATTTCACTTTTTCATGAAATTTAGTGTTATATAACACCATTCCTTACTTATTTCACTGAATCGTTCATATGATTCATTTGAATCGTTCAAATTCATTACGAAATTCATACTTCCTTAATAAAACTTTTATAAATTAATAGTTATTTCTTCATACTTCATTTTCTTATGATTTCAACCATATGAAATCATTCTTAACATCTCCTTCTCCAATTTTCATTAAGATATGTATATTGACATAGAAAGCTTAAAGAAAATTTAGATTAGACTAGGTTTTGGATTACCTTTCTTCTTTAATCTTCTCCCGTTGGACAAAGTTTGCACATGGGCTAGCTTTTTCTCTTTCTTTCTCTCCTCATCCAAATTGTCTCTCTCTCTCAAGTGTTGGTGATTTTAAAAATCACCAACAAATGAGTTAAGGAACTCTTATATAAAAAACCAAGGCTAGGGGCAAAATAGTCATTTCACCCCTAAAGTTACTATTCCCACCTCCTTATTATTCATGAAGCTTCTCTTAGATGTTTTGTGGTTCCGTCTTTCAGGATTTGTTTGACGATTTCAAAAACTACGAATCTCAAAATCCAAATATTTTTGAATATTTCGTCTTTCCTTTACAAATTAACTTTTACGCATTCTTCAAAACTTCGAAAAACTGAAAAAACACTTTTTGATGATAAGCGTTTTCCTTCATGTTTTCCCCTAACGTAGTTAAACGAATGAAATGTACATAACAATACATTTCATCATTTTTATTTTGTCTGATTTCTACACGTTTTTTGAGAAAAAAATTTATCGGCTAAATTAACTTTTCACAACATTACCATTCGACAGAATGTCATTTCGACAAACCGAACTCTCGAAAAGGCATAGGTTATTCAAACCCTAACCCTTAGGGTTTCATCAGGTGAATAGTGCATATTTCGTCTTTTTCCTTAGAAATATTTTTGTTCCCGAAAAAATTTTATTTTCATCTTGAAAAATCTTACTCAATCAATCCTGTTCGTGGCCAGAATCCTCCTAAAATGAGTGTAGAATTTGGAATACGAAATGAAATAATATTACTTACATACTACAGAGTATGGAAGAAAATATTATTTCATGCAATTACTGAAAATAATAATATCCTTTACCTTAGAAGAAGACTGGATACTGGAATAGTGAAGTAGTAGAATACTCTTCTTCTTTCTCTCTATAGCTTCTCTCTCTATAATTGCTCTTGTGAGTCTTAGTGAATTGGTGAGAATGAACGAAGAATGAGCTTCTATTTATAGAAAAACATAGTTTCGATAATTGTAGGTTTTTGGGCTCGAATTATTACAGTATAGTACCTTCATCTTTTCCTCTATTTTTAATTTAGTCCTACAAGTATTGTCAAACTTTCACAACCTCCCCTAATAGTACATGCATGTGAATCAATAGTTCCATTCATGTGAACAAATAGTTATATGCATGTGAATTAATAGCAATTAATTGCTCATTTATCAGATTAATTACTCGATTGATCAATATAACCTCCAGAAATCAATTATTATAGAAATAAATATCGATTTCCACTAACACTAATAATCCCAACACAATAGAAATATCAATTTCATCTTTAATCAACACGAACTTATTCATCATTAATATTATAACTCAAGTATTTAACAACCAGATCATTTCCAGGAAAGAGGGGGCTTTTCGATAAGGATTTCTCCCTACTGGCGCGCAATTAGGTGACCAAGCCCCTTTCCTCGGCAAAACTTTCTAGACATCTTCAATATTGCAAATAATAATATGACTAACTTTGTCGTCTCAATTATTGATTTAAAAAATAAAATATTATGCAGATGATATTGTGATAATAATTGAATCAATAATATGAGAGATATTATCTGCGAAATTATCAGCTTGATAATTGAGTATAATTGAGTGACTTCTCGTAAGCATCAATAATTAATACGATTGTGCTTACGTGCAACCACGCAGATTCTTGTACTTTTACCACCGGGTATTTCAACAGTTTAACGGTAAAACTTTCGTCGTTATTTTTATAAAAAGACATTTCTGTTGTTTTCTAACTCCGACAATACTTTCGTTGTGGGGTCCACCAATGATTGTTCCATCGTACGAATATTCTCTGTTAAAACGAATATTCCCTGACCAATTGAATATTTTATAACAACTTGCTTACTTTGCAAAACTTGTAAATATTACCCACAACTATAACATTATATCAAATCCACACCATAATATTCAAAAATATATTTCGAGAAAAATTAATCTTTATTCATAAAGTCGGGGTCTTATAATGGCTATGAAGATGGTGGTTGGCCAACTCATTTATATCCATTGTTCTCTTCTATCTTCCATTGATTCAAACCATTGTGCAAGAACATTAACTGGGCAACCATTTCTCTATATATAGCAACCTCTTCTTCTCATTCTCAGTTGCTAAAATTCACTAATAAGTTACATATAGAGAGTGTGAGTTGCTGAGAATTGAGAGAGTATAATTAATGCATTGAGGGAATCCATTTAAGCTTCAAAAGGTATAAATTCTGATTTTATGTTCTTAATTTTGAGTTTGACAAATTCTTATAATTCTCATGAATTCTCTGTTAATTGGTATGGAGTAGCATGCCATTGTGTTATCTAAGCTTGTATGCATGTTTAGGAGCAATGTAGTTGGTCTAGTTTCAGGAATTAGCCATGTTGTGTTAAGGCTCTGCAGAAGTAGAGCCAAAAATTTTGATTCTGTTCGAAGTGACGGCGGTTGCCACTTATATAACTACGATCGCGTTAATCATACTGGTACGCCATCTTGAATACTGATTTTATTGGTCTTGTGTTATTCTGAGCATGTTATGTTAGTTAGAGTATGCATGTAAATGACCTTAACATGTGAATTGATGTTGTCTTCGTTATAATAAATCATTTTAGCTTGGTTTGGTATTTGTATTCAAAGAAAACTTAAATATTTGGAAACTAGTTTGATAAACATTGTGTAATACATGTTCTGACCTTATGTACAAATGTATAAAGGTCTGTTATGTCTTACCATATGACTGATAAATTAGGTTATGTTGATGAAGGTAATATAGACTATCCAAGCACGATTTAAAATGAGTTTTCAAGAAAAAGACTATAATAAATTCGAACTTGAAAATGTGATCTCATTATATGATATATATATATATATATATATACTTGATAGAATATATTATGAAAGTTGAAAACTTAAAGATATATATATATAAATAAATCGAAAAATTTATGTTAATGGAATTTTTTTTTCATTTATTAAAATAAATATGGGAATATGTATTTTCAAAAGAAACCTTATGAGTCAAAACTAGTTTTGTTTATATGTTATAAATTTGAAAATATATTTATTACATGATTATAATTTCAAATAATTTTATTTTAGAATTATTGATATGTTATAAACTATATTCTATATAATAATTAATTTTATTTATTAGAAATGTTTTTACGTATTCATTCATTTTGAAAATGAAAATATATTTATATTAATTGCATTTTATTTAAATGATATATGGAATATATTATTATAATAATTATTATAATATATTTTTATTATTTATTTTCATGAAAATATTTTATATTATTTAAATGATATATGGAATGATTATTGTAATTATTATAATTTTTTATTATATAATTAATAAAATTTATTTATCTTAATTAATAATTATGTTTATGGAATCGAAAATCGAAAACCCTAATTTTGGATTTTGATCAAGGAATGAGAATAATAATATAATATTAATTATATTTTGATTTTTTTTCGATGCTATAAATATGTACTATATGTATGTGGACTGACAATGATTGGTCAATTATGGTGTATTATGACAAACCCTAGTATTATTGTGAGAAACCCTAATTTGGAACACAAATTAGAGTTCAAGATTATTAGGTAATCGTGATAATATGATCAATGTCTGATATTATAAATAAAAATTCTAATTAGGTAAACCCTAATTATTGACTCGAAACCTAAAAAAACCCTTTGAATTATAAACTATTTAGTAAATCCTAATTACAAATTTCTTAATCTCTAATTATCTAAAATGTTAATTAGCCCCTAATTACTAAAAACCCTAATTAGTGATCTTAATTACAATTTGTAAAGTGATCTTAATTACAATTTATAAAGTTTAAACCTATTTTGCAAGTGTAATGTAATTAGAAAACTAATTGTAATTAGGAAACTCTAAATTATATTTTTTTTAGGAAATTAATATTTATTTTATTTTTTTAACCCTAAATACAAAGCTTAGAAATTAAATTTTTGGAAACCTTAGGGTTAACCCTAAGGTTTCGACCCTAAGGGTCAAACCCTAAGGGTTTGCCAAGTTACAAAAAGGCAATTAAAATTGTATAACAAATTACCATTATACCCTTATGTGCATTATTGAGGCTAACTTGTCAAACTTGCCAATGCTTTAGTTGGTGAACTACCCTACACATAGTCATGTGCTTCAAACTATACAATTCAACCAATTTCCAGCCAAGTCCATTGCATACATATAGTATATATAGATTGGAGAGAGAAAAAAATCATTTGATAGCTCATTTTTACACAACTCTCTACCAAGTCCCTCTCTCTCTCTAAACCACGAAATCCTAAGGTATTTCAGTCCCAAATCAAAGCCCCACTAGTACTTATATCATATTAGAAAGCCAAGGATCAAAATTTATCACAAAAGGTATAAAACCTAACCTACAGAATCGATCCTTAATCTTATGTTAGATCTTATGTTTTAGTGTTAAAACATGTTGTTTATGGTATATAATGATGATGCGGGATGATAGATGTTAGATCCATAATATCTATATGCTCATATTTGAAGTTTCTCATAATCTGGAAAATCTTTAAAAAGTTGTCTGACAATGAATGTCAGACCCCATAGATTTCATTCTGTGTAGTGTTTTGGTGTTTTGAAAGTTTGTAGTTGTAGTATGTAATGTGGTCTTTGATCTGGACTTGAAATCATGCATATATCATATCCAGATTTCATGATATGGGTGGTCAAAACCCGTTGACTGACCATGATTGAACAAGTTCTGGGTAACCCAGAACTTGCCCAGATCGGTCTGAGTTTAGCGGCACGGATCTTGCAAGTTGTTGTTGATTTGTGTTTGTTGTTATATTCCAGTTATAGTATGGTAGTTATATTACAGCTTAATGCTTTTAGATCGCTTATATTACAAACAAAGTGGATTTGGGGATGGTCAAACCAAGCAGAAAGATCACGGATTGAGTTTTCTGGTTAACCCAGAAAACTCAAGATCGTTGCTTCTGACAAGGTTTGACCGGACAAGATCTGGCTATTCTGTTGATGTTATGGTGGTTTTATGCAATAGATCTACTCTCTTACATGTTGGCTACATACTGAAAGTTTTAAATCTCAAAAAGAAAACAAGTATTGCAAGTTGTGGAAGCCCAAAGTAGGCTACATTAACTGTTCTTCATTTCTGGGTAACCCAGAAAATGAAGAACAACTCTGACAGCTACTTTGAAGGCTTAAATCTCGTTTGTTTTATGTTGTTTGGTCATGTTTGTTGTTGGATCTTGTAGTCTAGCATTGGTACTACAATATTTGACCTAAAAACCGTAAAACACACTATACACAAATTAATTGATGGTTAAACACATGGTCCTCGTTCACTTTATCCGTGAAGATCTCAGGTTTCATCAAGAACATGAAGAACACCTATAGCGACGATTACGTCATTATATAAAGATCTTCTTAACATTTTATTTATAAAATTATTGTTTTTATTAAATAATTAAAGAAAATTAGTTTTAATTATTAAAATACATAATAAATTATAAAAAATATATTTAAAGCTTAAAAATAGTTTTTAATAATTTTGAATATATTTCATTAATATTTAATATTTTTGAAATATTAATGGTATATAATTTATTTAATTATAATATTAATAAATTATTTAAAAATGATTTTAATACATGAAAAATCATTTAAAAATATATTATGGTATAAGAAAATATTTTAAGTTATTTTTAATGACTTTTAATATTAGGTGATGAATTTCATTAATTAATTAATATTAATGGTAATTAATTTATTTAATAAATATATTAAATAAATTATGGAAAAATTGAATTAATGATTTAAAAATAATATAAAAATTATTTAAGTGTTATAAAAATATTTGAAGTTATAAAATATAACTTTTAATATTTAAAGGTAGATTTCATTAATAATTTAATATTAATGATATTAGACTTATTTATTAATTATATTAAATAAATAGTTTAAAAATGATTTTATTGATTTAAAATCATTTTAAAAGGGATATAAATGAATTAAAAATATTTGAAGTTATAATTAATGACTTTTAATATTTGGATAAATAATACATTAATATTTTAATATTAATGGTAATTATTTAAAATGATTTTAATTATTTTAAAAATCATTTAAAGGTAAAATAAATGCTTTAAAAATATTTTAAGTTATTTTAAATAACTTAATATTTTAATAATAGTTTCATTAATAGTTTAATGTTAATTAAATATTAATGATAATAAAATTACTTAATATTTAAATCATTTAATAATGATTCCGTGTTTCAAAAATTATGATAAATTTTAATAATTATTTAAAAATTATTATAAGGCCATAAAAAATAATATGATGATATATAAGTTATCTAAATGGATATTAAACTCATCGTATAGAGTCTTAGACTTGATAATTACTCGATAAAGTTGTTTTGATTTTGCAAGCATATTTCATAAATTGATCCGGACTTAGATAGTTGACTTGATAAGTGTTTATTTATGATTCAATGGTTGTTAAACATATGTGATGATGTGATTATGTTATGTCTTTGTTGCAAATAGCGATAATATGATATGATATGTTATTCTAATCGAATAAATTATCTTATTAATGATAGGGCTTGATATATAAAGATAAAACTAAGTTGATATAGCTATAAGTAGCGAGATCAGGATGATATCTAACCCTTTGCATTTACTTTATGCAATGGACATAAATAAGATAATATCTAAACTATTATTTTCATTGTTCAAATATTTTAACCTTTGTATATACTTATGCAATGATTACATATAAGTAAGTTATTAAATTATAATTTGTTGTACAAGTTCCTTAATTACATTATTGTAGATCAAGATATATATTTTGTTCGTTAATTTCCAAACATAGTTATACAAGTGTCCTCACTTGATAATCATTATATTTTATCACATGTTGATATATACTTATCGATTATCCGATATGTATCGTTGAATTCAAAGTCGTCTAAGCTATTTGATCTGGCTAGACACAAACTTAAAATTGTTGTTGAACAATATAGAACTTTATTGTTATCCAACCAAATTATTTTGGTTCGGATTCTAGACTGTTATGAATATCCCAAATCTGGGAAACTTTTATGCGCCTAAAGTGGATATGCTGGACGAAAATATCATCCTTGTATGTAGTATTGATCAATACATGGCATAACGTGCTGATCACCCCCGTGCCCGTAAGTTGTGACGGTTTACAGATGAAGTTATGTTTAACCTTTTCAAAAATAAAAAACAATGTTCATAGTCTGTCAACTGATCCTCATTTATAGTCAGTACGTACTTTCAAAAATTTGAAATCGAAATGATATGTTGTTTATTATTGGTTCATCTTACTTCACAACTGTTGATTCGTTGTAGAAGTATCATTCAAAGAAAACATTTAATCCTTTCAGCTAACTATTATTAATTTCTATTACTTGTTGGGCACTCAAATGCCCATCCTTGCTTAATTTAAATATTTTCAACTAAGTATGAACAACTTTGAAGGATCTCGCCAAGAATAAGGGAAAAGGAAAGGTCATTTGAATGAATTTTATGCTATCTTATCTAATAACTAGACTTTATTAGGATAATGATGATATATATTAATTATCATATAATGAATGTTTAAAGGTTGCGTACTTGGGATTTGAAGACTCTGATAATGTGTAAATTAAATTTGATAATCTATATTATTGTTATTATTATTAGTATTATTCCGCTCATGGAAATGGTATCGTGAAGCACCGAGTTCGGGTTTCAAGTACCTGAATTTGGGGGCGTTACATCATGGTATCAGAGCTATAGGGTTAGAAATCTTAGGTGGGATAGACCTTAGGCTATAACCTTAGGACAGAAGGAAACGTTAAAAATATAAATAACTCATATAGAGTTTAAAAAGAGATGAATCAGATAAATTGATCGTCAAACAAACTAAAAGATAACTTTTACAAAACTATTATTTGTTGTGTGTATATATTATATGCTAATCAGAATAATTTATGTGTGTAGATGTCAGGTAAAAAAGGATTAGGATACCCTCAAACCGTAAAGAAGGAGCCAATATCAAAGCCAATGGCTGAAATAAAGGCTCAAAGTGAAAGCAACCTCGATGAGGTGGTTATTGTGGAAAACGTAGTACAAGATCCGAAAATGGTGGAACTGACATATAGTGATTCGGACACTGAAGTTAGAGATGATCAAGCATCAACCAAAGTGCAGAATCTGCGGGACCAGGTTTCCTCTATGGAAAAGCTGTGGGAAATAGAAAAACTGCTAAATAGTCAATTGCGAAAAGAATTAATAGAAACAATGGAAGAACAAGATAAGCTTAAAATCCAAATTGATCAAATGGAAGTTAAAAGCAAAAAAATCGGGTATAGCTCCAGAACAAGAAAGGGAAAAGAAAAATGAAAGATCGTGACTTAGGAAATTACGATAACAACCAAAGGAAAACCTTAATCAAATAGAAAAATGTACAAATTGTGACAAGAAACATGTAGCGCGCAAATGCGAGAAAGGGGAGAATGTTTGCTATAATTGCGAGACGTGAGGGATATTTTTCTCCTCATTGTCCCAATCCAAAATAAGGTGTCTATTTTATTTGTGGGATAGAAGGTCATCAGGTGAAAGGTTCTCCAAGATCAAGAAAAAGGCGTAGTGAATAGGTAGTATAGGTTCTGTGGTGTAGGTGTGTTTAATGTAATATATGTAATAAGTATATTTGTGTAATGTAATATTCTCAACTTTCGTATAAGTCAAAGCCGTAAATCCCGACTTTTGTGGTCACAAAGGGATAACAGTATGGGTTATGTTATGTAAATTACTTTGAATTAATGAATATGAATCTATGTTTGAATAATGAAATAAGTTTGATACGTGAAACTTATATAATAAGGTTTAGAATGAAAAAAATAATTTATGGTCTTATTTAACCAGATAATGCCGCCAAGACGTCAAACTCAAAATTAAAGGGCAGAAGAATCTGTCAACAACGCTGGGGGACAACAACCGGACCCAATGCAGCACTTTGCAAACATGGTAGCTCAGGCTATGCAACAGGGCATGCCAGTCGCAGGGAATCAGCCGAACAAACATTTGGCGAACTTCAAAGACTTCAAGGCTGTAGGACCTCCTGAATTTAGAGGTACAACTGACCCTGTAGAAGCCCAAACTTGGGTTAAGGAGATTGAAAAGGCGTTTGAAATAGCTAGGGTAGGTGAGGGCAAAAAAGATAGCTTTTTGCCACCTATATGATGAAAGAAGAGAGCAAATTTTTGGTGGGAAGAAAATCAAAGTGAGGCGGAGAGAAGGAGTAGTTACTTGGGATAACTTCAAAACTTTTTTTTCAAAATTATTTTTCATCTTGTATCAGAGGCTAGGATGGAGGTGAAATTTTTGGAGTTAAAGTAGGATAATATGATGGTGTCAGAATACGCCGCAAAGTTTAATGAGTTAGCTAGGTTCGCCCCGCATCACAGTAATACGGAGGCTAGGAAAGCAAGGAGGTTTGAGTTGGAATTAAAACCCTGGCTCTACAACAAAGTGGTAGTGTTGCAGATAAACACTTTTAAAGACCTTTGTTGAAAAAAAAGCTATTATTCTTTGAGGAGGGGAGTGAGGCCATGAGCCTCTATAACAAAGAGAAAAGGAACAAGGGTAAGGTCGAGGGAGTTGGGAAGGTGGAAACAAATAGTGGGAGTAGGATTGGAAATGAGAAGAGGAAAGGGAACAACTTTGGGAATGTGCAGGTGAAGAAGGAAAGTGTGAAGAAGAAACAGGTGGTGCAATGTGGGAACTGTGGGAAGAACCATTTGGGGGAATGTCAGAAAGGTAAATTTGCATGTTTCAAGTGTGGGCAGGAGGGCCAAATCTCTCCCAATTGCCCCAATCCTAAAATGAATAGTGGGTGTTTTCTGTGCGGATCGAAGGAGCATAAGGTGAAGGAATGTCCGAAAAGGAGAATGGAGAAAAAAAGCGGAAATGGGGAAAGGCATCGGGACTTTGGCGTCATAGGACCAACGGGATCTAAAGCAAGTTTACAAGATCTACCGATGGTTTTCAATATGACGGTCCCGAGGATCTCTGGTGGCGGTTTGGCGATGATCGAACTCCAAATATTATTCGTATTACTTTTATCTTCTTATATATAATTTTCCTCTATATGGTAAATTATTTTATAAATAAATTTTGAAGGAGGAATTTGAGTTCTTTTAGAAATCAAATTTCCGTTTAATCAGATAGACATGTTTTATGTTAAATAGTTAAAAATCAGTTCGATCAATTATGATCGAGATCTACTTGCAATGATTGGGTATGCTATGTACCCTGGTATGTATTGGTTTTAAAACGGTGATTCCGGGGACAGAATCTTTATAAGGGAGAGTGAATGTAATAACCCGATATTTTCTGTATAAATAAATCAAAAATTTTGAGTAAATTTTTTTTTATTTATTTATTAAAATAAATATGGGGAATACGTATAATTCAAAGTGTATGTATTTATGTGATAAATGAAAATATATTTATTACATGAATAATTACAAATAATTTTATTTTAGAATTATTTATCATTATAAACTATATTTTTATAATAATTAATTTTATTGTAGAAATGTTTTTATTATTTATTTTTCAATAAAATATAATATTATATTATTTAAATGATATATGGAATGATTATTGTAATTATTATAATAATTGATTTATTATATAAATTTATTTGATTATTAAATTAAGTATTTTAACTTAATTAATATTGTTGTTTATATGCAAGGTAAATAAGATATGGAATCCAAACCCTAATTTTGGATTTTGATCAAGGAATGAGAATAATAATATAATATAAATTATATTTTGATTTTTTCTGCTATAAATATGTACTATATGTATGTGGACTGATAATGGTTGGTCAATTATAGTGTATTATGATAAACCCTAGTATTATTGTGAGAAACCCTAATTTGGAACACAAATTAGAATTCAAGATTATTAGGTAATTGTGATAATGTGATCAATGTCTGATATTATAAATATAAATGCTAATTAGGTAAACCCTAATTATTACTCGAAACCCTAATTGTGAAATTAAAACCCAATAATTTAGGAACTCTAACTTTGAAATTTTAAACCTTATTTAGTAATTAGAAACCCTTACTAAACTAAATCTTAATCGCAAATGTTAATTTGTTAATTACTATTTAGTGAACCCTAATATCCCTAATTATCTAATTGGTGCCCTAATTGCTAAATTAGTGATCTTAATTACAATTTGTAAAGTCTAAACTTAATTTGCAAGTGTAATGTAATTAAAAAACTAATTGTAATTAGGAAACTCTAAATTACATTTTTTTAGGAAACTAATATTTATTTTATTTTTTAAACCCTAAATACAAAGCCTAGAAATTAAATTTTTCGAAATCTTAGGGTTAAACCTTAAGGTTTAGACCCTAAGGGTCAAACCCTAAGGGTTTGTCAAGTTACAAAAAGGCCATCAAAATTGTATGACAAATTACCATTATACCCTTATGTGCATTATTGAGGCTGACTTGTCAAACTTGCCAATGCTTTAGTTGGTGAACTACCCTACACATAGCCATGTGCTACAAACTCTACAATTCAACCAATTTCCAGCCAAGTCCATTGCATACATATAGTATATATAGATTGGAGAGAGAAAAAAATCATTTGATAGCTCATTTTTACACAACTCTCTACCAAGTCCCTCTCTCTCTCTAAAGCACGAAATCCTAAGGTATTTCAGTCCCAAATCAAAGCTCCACTATTACTCATATCAGATTAGAAAGCCAAGAATCAAAATTTATCACAAAAGGTATAAAACCTAATTAACCCTAGAATCTTATCCTTAATCTTACGTTAGATCTTGTGTTTTAGTGTTAAAACATGTTGTTTATGGTATATAATAATGATCTAGGTTGATAGATGTTAGATCCATAATATCTATAGGCTCAGATTTGAAGTTTTTCATAATCTGGAAAATCTTTAAAAAGTTTTCTGACAATGAATGTCAGACCCCATAGATTTCAATCTGTGTAGTGTTTTGGTGTTTTGAAAGTTTGTAGTTGTAATATATAATGTTGTATTTGATCTGGACTTAAAATTATGCATATATCAGATCCAGATTTCAAGATATGGGTGGTCAAAACCCGTTGACTGACCATGATTGAACAAGTTCTGGGTAACCCAGAACTTGCCCAGATCGGTCAGACAAGAAGTTTAAGGGCACGGATCTTGCAAGTTGTTGTTGATTTGTGTTTGTTGTTATATTCTAGTTATAGTATGGTAGTTATATTACAGCTTAATGCTTTTAGATCGCTTATATTACAAACACAGTGGATTTGGGGGATGGTCAAACCAAGCAGAAAGATCACGGATTGAGTTTTCTGGGTAACCCATAAAACTCAAGATTGTGGCTTCTGACAAGGTTTGACCGGACAAGATCCGGCTATTATGTTGATGTTATGGTGGTTTTATGCAATAGATCTACTCTCTTACATGTCAGCTACATGCTGAAAGTTTTAAATCACAAAAAGAAAACAAGTATTGCAAGTTTTGGAAGCCCAAAGTAGGCTACATGAACTGTTCTTCATTTCCGGGTAACCCAAAAAATGAAGAGCAGCTCTGACAGCTACTTTGAAGGCTTAAATCTTGTTTGTTTTATGTTGTTTGGTCATGTTTGTTGTTGGATCTTGTAGTCTAGCATTGGTACTATAATATCTGACCACCAACATGCCCAGAAACACACTATACACAGATTAATTGATGGTCAAACATGGTCCCTCGTTCACTGTCCATGAAGATCTGGATTTCATCAAAAACATGAAGAACACCTATAGAGGCGGTTACATCATGATAGAAAGCCTCTTTAGCTTACACTTTATTTATAAAATTATTATTTTTATTAAATAATTAAAGAAACTTATTTTTAATTATTAAAAATACATAATAAATTACAAAAAAAATATTTTAAAGCTTAAAATTTGTTTTTAATAATTTTGAATATATTTCATTAATATTTAATATTTTTGAAATATTAATGGTATTTAATTTATTTAATTATAATTTAAATAAATTATATAAAAATGATTTTATCATAATTTAAAATATATTATGGTATACGAAAATATTTTAATTATTTTCAATACTTTTAATATTAGGTGATGAATTTCATTAATTAATGAATAAATAGAATTAATTTATTTAATAAATATATTAAATAAATTATGGAAAAATATTTATTGATTTAAAAATAATATAAAAATTATTTAAAGTTATAAAATATTTTAAGTTATAAAATATAACTTTTAATATTTAAAGGTAGATTTCATTAATAATTTAATATTGATGATATTAGACTTATTTATTAATTATATTAAATAAATAGTTTAAAAATGATTTTATTGATTTAAAAATCATTTAAAAGGAATATAAATGAATTAAAAATATTTTAAGTTATAATTAATGACTTTTAATATTTGGATAAATAATATATTAATATTTTAATATTAATTATAATTATTTAAAAATGATTTTAATTATTTTAAAAATTATTTAAAGGTAAAATAAATGCTTTAAAAATATTTTAAGTTATTTTAAATAACTTAATATTTTGGCAATGGTTTCATTAATAGTTTAATATTAATTAAATATTAATGATAATAAAATTACTTAATATTTAAATCATTTAATAATGATTTTGATGTTTCAAAATTATGATAAATTGTAATAATTATTTAAAAATTATTATAAGGCCATGAAAAATAATATGGTGATATATATAAGTTATCTAAATGGATGTTGAATTATTGTATAGAGTCTTAGACTCGATAATTACTTCGATAAAGTTTTCGATTTTTTCGATATATTTCAGAAATTGATCTGGACTTAGATAGGTTGACTTCATAAGTGTTTATTTGTGATTCAATTGTTGTTAAACATATGTGACAATGTGATTAGGTTATGTGCTGACTGCAAATAGCAGTATAATATGATATGATATGTTATTCTAATCGACAAAATGATCTTATTAATGATAGGTTGTTATATAAATAATAAAACTAAGTTGCATATTGTAAGTAGTAGATAAGGCAAGTATCTAAACCTTTGCATTTATTTTATGCAATGGACATGCGTAAGATAATATCTAAACTATTCTTTTTCATTGTTCAAATATTTTAACCTTTATATATACTTATGCAATGATTTTGTATAAGTAAGTTATTAAATTATAATTTGTTGTATAAGTTCCTTAATTTTGTTATTGTAGATCAAGATATATATTTTGTTCGTTAATTTGCAAACATGGTTATACAAGTGTCCTCACTTGGATAATCATTATATGTTATCGCATGTTGATACATACTTATCGGTGTCCAGTATGTATACGTTGAATTAAAAGCCGTCTAAGCTATTTGATCCAGCTAAACACAAACTTAAAATTGTTGTTGAACAAGATAGAACTTTATTGTTATCCAACCGAATTATTTTGGTTCGGATTCTAGACTGTTATGAACATCCCAAATCTGGGAAACTTTTATGCGCCTAAGGGCGGATATGTTGGACGAAAACATCATCCTTATATGTAGTATTGATCAATACAGGGCATAACGGGCTGATTACCCCCATGCCCGTAAGTCATGACGGTTTACAGATGAAGTTCTGTTTAGCCTTTTCAAAAATAGAAAACAATGTTTATCGTCTATATACAAAGGGTTTGAATTTATATAAAAATTTAGTTTTAAACATGATATAGCTGTGAAGTTTTGTAAAAAAGGTTTTTCAAACCCTGTGCTCAATAGTAATTGAGACCTTTTCATACTTCTATTTTATTATTAAATGTTCAGCTTGTTTGCTTTTATTTTTCGAGATGCGAAGCATCTTTGAGAAAATAATATATAGCAGTGCCAAACTCCTCATGGGCATGAAAGCCATCTAAGGAAATTCAAACACCGTTAATAATTTACAAGCTTCTTACAGCTGAAAATGTCCATCACGGGAACCGAATCTAGATTCAATGGACTGAATCTGTGATCACATGATTCCTAGGCTCACATGATGCCGTAGTTTATATGAAAAGCAGTAAGCAA
Organism: Panax quinquefolius; assembly: GCA_020205615.1. Lineage (NCBI taxonomy): Eukaryota > Viridiplantae > Streptophyta > Magnoliopsida > Apiales > Araliaceae > Panax > Panax quinquefolius. The sequence continues at coordinate 100,966,428 of CM035153.1, read as the reverse complement.
TTATATATATAAAAGATGTAAATATATATATATATATATATATATATATATATATAGACATGATCAACCACCATGAAGCACCTCCACGGGGAATCGAAAATGTAAATATATAAAAGCGGTAAATATATATATAGAGACATGATCAACCACCACAAAGCACCTCCATGGGGGATCAGAAATGTAAATAAAGCAATAAATGCGATCAACCACCACGAAGTAAACTCCGGGCGGGACTAAATGTAAAAAAAGCAGTAAAAATGATCAACCGCCGTGAAGTAAACTCCAGGCGGGACAGAATATAAATAAAGCAGTAAAAGGCCACGAAGTAAACTCCAGGCCTGACAAAAATGTAAATATATATGTATATATATATATATATATATAAGTTGTAAACGCACAAGATGTTTCTCAATCCCGGCTCGGTTTATCATTTTAGCGATTTGTCGCTATATTTATATATAAAAGTAGTAAATGCACCGGATATAAAATTTAGGGTCATCGAACAGAGTTCGACAACAGTTCATATATATATATATATATATATAAAAAAGCAAGTAAACACTCCAGACATAAGTCTAGGCTCAATCAAGGCATAACTTGATAATGTTAGTCCATATATATAAATATATACATATAAGTATATATATACAGACAGAAATGAAAACTACGGACCGAAGTCCGGGCATACACACACAACACGACTCTCAATGTAAAGAATAGTGTGTGCAAAGATTAAGAGAAAGGCTTTATAATGTGTAAGAAGGCTTACAGTGGGCTGCCAAAGAAGACATATATGACTATAACTGGATGAACACTCAGCTTCCGCCGATAAAAATATAGCTATATGTGAGCTAACAGGTGTTTAAAATGAGGAAGCACTCAATATGGGGTGTGTACAGAGCAAATTTGACAGGGCTTCCTCGCCTTTTCCTCTTTTAAAATGGCCACCCCAAGCTCTATATTTTTATAGAGCTAGTGGCCATGCAGTGTACCTACTGGCAACCCATGAGATGCACTATGACTTGGTTTGCCCGAGGTGCCTCGCTCCGCAGTCCCCCGCCGAATCTCAAAGTACATGTACTCATGCATTGTGATGTCCGCTTGAACTTATAAGAACTTTCTCGGACCATTTTTATCGAGAGTTACGCAATGACATGGGATTAGAGGTTGTACGAAGTCAGGAAGAGGGGACCATGCCCATGGTCTTCAAGCTTCAAATTCTATCCGGTGTGCTGCCCTGCGTAATAGTCACTCGATATTGGAACTCCTTGGCTCTTGTGGGACATTGCTGTGTAGAAATGTATGTATGAGATGTTAAGACGGCGCAATATGGGGTTGAGGTGGCGAGATGATGATTTTACCCCTCACCGGGGTTATCTCCGGTTTGGGCTGATAAAGTAGACGTTGCTCAGGGTTATCTCTGAGATTGGAATGTTGCAAATGTTTGAATTTCGCAGGGTCATCTTTAAATGTCCTTGCCTTTTCGGTGTTAGCTCCGGGTCTTTGGAATGAGTGCCTCGACGGTAGTTCCGAGGTTGAAGCTGATTGCATGTATTTGAAACAAGCATTTCTGGGGTTATCGTCGGAACTACAACGGCATTCCTTGGGGTTATCTCCAAGGATGAAACTCGGGGTTATCTCCGAGGTTGGAACTGATACTCCCAGTGTGTGTTCCGGGGTTGAGACAAAATTTTGGCGGTATCCAAAATGGATATGAGCTATCTTCCAGGGTTATCTCCGAAAGACGAATCTGCCCTCCTACAATGTTAGTAACAGGTGTGCAGAAAATTTCGAGTGTCTACAGATGCCCCTCTTTATCATATTCATGCAATGCAAGGCATGGATAGGATAAAGAATCCTCGACACTTGAAATGCAACAAGATAAACATGATGCCATGTGCAGCAACATGATGCATGTATTTTGTTGGATTGTTTTCCAACATGATGGAATGATTGTCGGTTCCCTGTTAATCCTGTCGGAGATGACAATCAGCAATGTCTTGGACATGCGATCCAAGTCTTCCAGGATGTTGACATTGGGGTTATCACCAAAGTCCTGAATCCTTGATATAGACTTTACTCTAAAGATGTGCCTCTCGTGTGCAAGAGATCTGTGGGGATAAAGCTTTATCTGTTTGAGGATGTGTATAACATATTCCATCATCGGTTCTTTCCAATGAGGATGGTCTTCTAAAACAGTTACCAAAGATATACCACGGTCCTATTAGAGTTATCGCTAACAAGATGTATTATCGTAATCACCGACCTTCACCGATGTGTGTATCACCAGATAGATCCCTGTTGGGTGAACTGTCAAGGCTGCTTGACCTTCATTGATGTGTGTATCAATGGATAGATCCCTTTTGGGTGAACTGTCAAGGCTGATTGACCTTCATTGATGTGTGTATCAATGGTTGAATTGCGTTGTAACCCCCACTGGGGATTCGTTCATAGAAAAAGAATGCGTTGTAACCCAATGAAAATCTATGTTGTGACCTCCGCCAAGGGTACTTTATCAATGATATCGGCGTTGTGACCCCCGTTGGGGGTACTATTTAGGGTTATGACCATGTATTTGGCGGCATCGGACCTGTGTAAGGCCATTCTGAGTATGATTTGTAAAAGTTGAGCTCATTGGTATAGTGTACCTTGTATTTAGGTAAATACCAATGAGTGGCATGTGAAGCCATAATTTGACTTGTAACAACTAGGATACTTTTGATCCATCCAGCTCTGGCGCTTTCTCCTCAGGTGACCCATATGGTTTTGCCGGTACAGATCCTCCATTGTATAGGCCTGACATCCCTGTAGATAGAGATCCAGTGACTCAAGAGGAGTTACATCAGGTGGACAGGATTGATGATATAGACATTGACACCATTGTCTTCTTCTGATGTATATTCTTGTTATCTCCTTTGATAGGCCTCTGTTAGACATTTGGTAGCTTCGCCCCATTCTCACTATATCTTTTGATAGGCCTCTATTAGTTGTAGGGCAATTTTGCCCCATTTCCCTGTATTTTAGCTGTACAGAGATGTATTAGATGATGATATACTTAGGAAGCTATGTACAGTTTTCCATTCCCTATATCATATTGCCATCTATTGTATCATATATGTTATTATGTTATGCATATGTATGTATGTCCAGAGATATTCAGCATTGACCCCTGGATGGTCTTATGACACGGCCCATACAGATGTCTTCCTCGGTAGTTAGTCATATTGATCATACCCCACCATTATTGGTGGTATCTGGTATGTGATCGTAGTATGATAGTATATCACCATCGAATGTGTGGTGATCAGAGATCACCGCTGCAAAGATACTATGACCCTGTTGATGTTTTAGGTTCCCGCATGATTCATAGAGGGCATGCTGGAGCATTGGGTATCGGAGAGGCAGGTTTTCCGATTTGGGACCGAGAAGTTGACTCCTGCTCTAGAGGAGTACACACGTTTGACGATGCTACCACTGGACAAACCTTGCATGCATATGACGATTGGAGATATGAGTCGACAGTTCATGATCCTAACTGGATTGAGGCGTAGGGTAGTGCAGGATGAGCTCACATCCGGCCACGTTATATCCTAGCATTTTCTGTTTGACAGATTTGGCTCTGAGGATAGTTATACACGACATTTCGGGAATTTTACCACACCGGAGGATCATTGGTGTTTGGCCAGAGTGGATGTACTGCTATTGTGCATACTGTCGTATGTCTACATGCCACGGTATATGGATGAGTTAGATATAGGAGTTATCATGGCAGTGAGAGCTCTCAGGGAGGGTCACACCATCATACCGATGATTATAGTAGAGACTCTGAGGTCTGCTACATACTGTTGTACTTATCCGACGGGAGTGTTTATAGGCAGCTTAGTCATGTTGTACGTGTGGTTTATGTCACACTTGAGACTGATTGGCACTTTTAGACGGCATGGGTATTGTTTCACCCATAATATAGCCATGTCATACTCTTTTTAGCCTGCGGAGTGTATAGATGTTGCATCTTGGTTAGCTTTCCTGGCAGGGATCAGAGATCCGTTTGATATATTACCGTGAATAGGGCTCAGCTCACCCTACAGCTTCATCACTCATGCTTCGAGCTTGGATTATCTCCCTCTGGCTGGTTTGAGAGGTATGATTACTTACCACCCACTGGTCGTGATGTGTCAGTTTGACCAGTTCCAGGACTTCTATCCTTTTGAGGGGGCATTGAGTCAGCGCTTAGCTTCTCACCACTTATCAGCAGAGGATAGATCCTGGTTGTATACCTGTTAGGATCAGCGTGAGCTAGCTGAGTTTTCTGTCAGCCATCCGGGTTATTTTGCAGAGTATTCCGCATGGATGGAGACAGAGACTACATCAGCTGCAGTAGTATCCACAGTGCTGGGGACTGATTCTAACGATGAAGAGCCTATGGAAGAGACTGATATTCTCATCGATAAGGATTTGATTACTAGGTTGCCAGCATTTGTAATGGATTCTCCCACTACGAGTGCTACTGTGATTCATCATTCAGCACAGTATCTGGAGCAGAGTCTACATCTGATGACCTTTGAGAGGGATCAGGATAGGACCTTGATGTCGACAAATCTTGATGGAGAGAGACAATTTCTATTAGAGAGAGAGAGCCGATCAATCAGCCAGAGATGCATTGATTATAGAGCGGATGTCAGTCCTATCTCGTCCGGGATGTGGCCATCACAGATAGACTTCAAAGGAGATCCCTTACGACCGCATCCTTACCGATATGAGTGCATACATTAATGAGCATCATGCCACCATGTAGCTTAGCCTCGGATCCGCTAGCTCAGCTCATGTAGATACCATTGGGCGTGAGCTTGCGCGCTACCTCCTTCTTCTTCGAGAGGGGATGCTATGTTAGATCCGATAGTCCGTGATACACACAGATCCGTAGATAGATTCTTGTATTTTTCTCGCATGCACTAGCTTAGCCATTTTGTCATGTATACAACATATATTGTATATATCAAACAATATTATATATGGCAGGGAAATATATTTTGATTCACTTCCCTTTCAGTTGTGCCTTGATACTTGCTTGATATTTGCCTGCTTTTTCGTGGCTTGTGATCTTGATGCATTCTCAACTCATCCTCGATGTGTGGACATCGAGATATCGCAGATCATTCGTAAACGGATCATTGATCCGTGTGTATCCCTACCATCTTTAAAGTGTCTTGGGACCGGTTTCTAGATGTAGATGTGGAGAGGAGTGTGGCTTTTCTCTCTCGAGATCGACCGCACCACGTATGGTCACCAAGATTCCTATTTAAGAGGAGCCTAGTTAATTCCATCTCTTATGGATTGGTGTTGCTTTTCGAGGCACAACCGCAGCTTTAGATGGTCGCCAAATCTCCTATTTGTGAGGAGAGGTTAGTAGTTCCATCCCTTTGGTCCAAAGCCGATGAAGTGTGGTGGATTGAGGTTTGATCCCAAACTATTTGACAAGTATTTATGTTTTGGTAGGGGTTAGATCGAACCATAAATGGTCGCCACGCATCTTATCAAGAGGAGATCAGTTCATGTAGTTCAACCTGGTGTAAGAGGTTCAACGCTGAATGTGAAAGGTGTAAATGGGTGTAGAAGCTTTATTGATGAAGAAGGGTGTAGAAGTGTTTTTGTGGTTTTTGTTTATGTAGAGAAGGGTAGAAGTGCTTTTGTTTGTTTTTATAGAGAAAAGGCAGAAATGTTTTTGTTGTTTTTTTTTATTGCGACCGGGCCATATAGCATATGGTTGCCTACATACTCCTGGGTATCAGGGAGATCAGGTCGACGTAGTTTTCCCCTCAAGACAATTTGCAGCTGAAGAGAAGTCTAAATCCCATGCGCAGGTTATACTGCGGGGAAAAGAAAGTTTGATCCCATGCTTGAGACAAACTTCAGGTGTGAAAAAGTTTGATCCTGTCTTCAAGACAAACTGCAAGCATAGAAAAGTTTAATCCCGTCTTCAGGATAAACTGCAGGTGTGAGAGGTTCAATCCCTGGGGGGATAACTAAAATTGTATGAAAGGTTTGAAATAAGGTGAAACCAGGCTGCTGGTTTGAAATGTATGTTTCCCTGAGGGGCAGAAGAGTATGTAAAAAGTTAGAAAATCGGAATGACTGATGATTTGATGATCTAAAGCCGGGATGTTTGATTGATGATAACCTCATACATAGTACCATTTCACGGTGTCCGAGTTGATAAGCTGTGGAAATTCATCGCCGCCCATTTCCTGTAGTCTGAGAGCGCCTCCTCAATAATACCTCCTCGACAACAAACGGGCCTTCCCCAGTTAGGGAGTGAATTTTCCTTGATTGATCTTGGTTGTTGTCAATGATCTTCTTCAAAACCAAGTCATGTTATTTAAACCGCCAGAGCCGGATTTTTTCCAGTAGGATCTTGCGATCCTTTGTTGATATAATCGACCATGGAAGATAGTCGCGGTTCGCCTTTTCGCCTATTAGAGACAATTGGTGATACCTGCCTTTATACCCATTGGTCTTCATCCACCGAAAGCATCCATCAACACTCTGAGGGATCCCATTTCCACCTCTATGGGGAGCATTACTTCCATTCCATAGGCTAATGAGTAGGGGGTTGCCCCAGTGAAAGTACGCATTGAAGTTTTGTAGGCTAATAAAGTCAGAGGCAAGAGGTCAGGCCATCCTTTATGATTAGCGGACATTTTTTGCATGATCTTCTTGATGTTTTTATTAGCCACTTCAACAGATCCATTCATATTTGGACGGTAGATGATGGAGTTAAGGTGTTTGACATGGAATTTACTGCATAACTCCTCCATCATTTTGTTGTTGAGGTTCTTAGCATTGTCTCACGCAATTACCTCTGGTTGTCCATATCGACAAATGACATTGTTTCTGATGAAAGTAATGATGATTTCTTTGGTAACCCTGGGGAAGGAGGCTGCTTCTACCCACTTGGTGAAGTAGTCGATCATGGTGAAGATAAACTAATGTCCATTATTGGCTTTGGGCTCAATGGGCCCGATCACGTCCATTCCCCACATTGAGAAGGGCCAAGGTGGACTCATGATGTGGAGTTCCCTTGGAGGGGCGTGGATAGGATTTCCATGAATTTGGCATTGATAGCACCTCTTGACGTGATCATCACAGTCAGCTTTGAGCGTAAGACAATAATGCCCTGTTCTGATGATTTTCTTAACAAGTAGGGGGGCACTCATGTGTGGGCCACATACTCCACCATGGATCTCATCCATAAGCCTCTAAGCTTGGTCCTTGTCCAAACATCTGAGGAGACCTAATCTTGCATCTCTTTTGTAGAGTGCATCTCCGCTCAGGTAGAATCTCATAGCCATTCAATGGATCTGCCTCTTTTCAGTTAGGCTCGCCTCAGCGGGTGTAGATCCATCTCGCAGATACTCCTTGATATGTTGATACCAAGGGTTGTGGATAGGAGGTAGCTCATCCAATACTTCTCCAACATAGTTCCCATAAGCTAGGGCCTTTTACAGGGAAAATGTGATGCTTAGCATGTTTTCCTTATCAGGTATTGAATCAAGGAGGCCAATGTTGCTAGTGCATCCGCAAAATCATTCCTATTACGAGGAATGTGTGAAAAGGAGATTTCTTCAAACTCCAAAGCCATCTATAAAACTTGTTGATGGTATGGCAGCAAATGTATTTATTTGGTTTGATAGATTCCCGTGGATTGTTTGATTACCAATTCGAAATCCCCAAAGATAGTTAACCGCCTTATGCCCATTGAACGGGCAAGTTTTAGCCCCATGATACAGCCTTCATACTCAGCTATGTTGTTGGTGCTGACAAACTGCAATTTGACGGCGACGGATACCGCTTCCCCCATCTCGGATACTAGAACTGCTTCCACCTCCGTAGCCTTCTCGTTAATACCCATCAAAATACATTTTCCACGCATAACATGCATCGTGATCGATGGTGTTGTCATTGAATCGTCATTACCCCTTCATCGGGGAAATATGTTTCAAGGGTTTGTAATCCCCTCATGCAAAAGGCGCCAAATGATCCGCAATTCCTTAACCTTTGATAGACTTTTTTGTCACGTAGACGATGTCAAATTGTTTGTAGAATCAACGCCATCTGGATAAACCGACAATTCAAGATGGGCTTATCAACACATACTTGAGAGGATCCACGGGATATGAGATGGGTTATGTGACCATGGAGGTAATGTCAGTAACCTCATGGAAGCCCATGCTAAAGCACAACAAGTCTTCTCAATCGTAGTGTACTTGTGTTCATCGCTACTAAATCTTTTGTCGAGGTAATAGATAGCTCGTTTTGGCCTCTATCGCCTTTTTTCGTCTCCAAAGATGCAAATTTCATAACATTGTCATTAATGGATGTGTACACATGAATCAGGGAACATCATCCCCGGAGGTACCAAAATAGGAGCGTTAACCACCGCTTTTTAATTGTAAGGAAGGCTTTCGACACTCATCATTCCATTTCATGGAGGAGTTCTTCCTTAATAATTTGAAGATGGGCTCACAAAGTTGTCGCGGAGTCGAGAGATAAACCTCGCTAATGAAATTGATTCTTCCCAAAAATCCCCGTATTTCCTTCTCTGTCTGAGGAATGGGCATTTCTTTGATGGCCTGGATCTTGGTGGGATCCAGCTCAATCCCTTTGTGGCTGACTAGTAAACCTAGCAACTTGTTTGATTTAACACCAAAGGCGTACTTGGCTGGATTCAACTTCAAGTTATACTTACACAACCTGTTGAAGAACTTTTTGATATGGTCTAAGTGGTCTTCCTCCCTTCGGGACTTGACAATGATGTCATCCACGTATATCTCTATCTCCTTTGCATTAAATCATGGAAAAGAGCCATCATAGCTCGTTGATAGGTTGCTCCGGCATTAATGAGGCCAAATAACAACCGTCTATAGCAGAAGGTTCCCCAAGGCGTGATAAAAGTAGTTTTCTCATGGTCCTCCTCAGTGGCCATAATCTGATGATACCTCGCGAAGCAATCCGCAAATGAGTACATGTCGTATTGAGCAGTATTGTCAATAAGAATGTGGATAAAGGGCACGGAAAAGCTATCATTAAGGCAAGCTTTATTCAAATCCCGGTAATCCACACAAACTCGCACCTTTCCTCCTGGTTTAGGCATGGGAACTACGTTGGATATCCATTCCGGATATGTAGACACCATGATAATGCCAGCTTGAAATTGTTTCACAATTTCTTCTTTCACCTTTAAACTCCACTCAGGTTTCATCTGCCTGACTGGCTTGAATCCCTCTTTAATGGGAAGGCAATGAAAGATAATTTTAGTGGACAAACCCACCATGTCTTCATGAGACTATGCAAACACATCCTGGAATTGAGTTAGTAGCGCAACCATGTCATTCCGTTAGTTTAGGGTGAGGTCTGAACCAATCTGGATTAACTTAGGGCTTTCTAAGGTTCCGAGATTAAAAGAAATGATTTGATCAAAATTAGGCTTAGGTTTGTCTTCGACCCATTCTTTGATCTCCTGAGGTATCTCAATGTCCTCTTGAATTTCCATCAACTTTGAGTCCAAATTTTCATCAAAGTTACAGTCCTTGTGGAGAAAAGGCACCTCATCGCAAAGTACAGCACATCTAAATTCGTAGTCCTCAAAACAAAATATGCTTTCACTTAATATATGAAACTGCTTAATCATACAAAAGTGTTAGCATATATCGATAAAATAACCGCTAATACTGTATGTAAAAGTAAGCAATTAAAGTTATCTACAGTAGAGGGATTTCTACCTGCTTTTACCCTCGTCGACCAATGCATGAGTGTTGCTCCAATTGTCGAGGGTAAAGTCCTAATGGATCGCAAGTGATGGAGGGGTCATCATCGTCCTCCTTTTCCCGAATGATGACCATAACATCCGGGCAATCATCGCCTGGGTGTATCTGCTTATATGTTCATCATGACAATGATGCGTGCTTGACATCATCGTATGCGATGTCATGTTTACGCTTTTGTTCCCTTTCTTCCACTTCGGGATCGTGAATCGTGACCTCTTTTTGCTTTAAATGGTACCGGTTTGGGAAATAAAGATAGCCATAATATGGGCGGCACCTTTACCGAGATCAGTATCACCAGAGTCAGCAGGGAGAAAATCGATGCGGGCGGAAGTTTGAGGAATCTGCTTATGCTTATGAGATTCCTATGATCGAATCGCGTAGAATAGCCTTAGTCCACCGTCCCAGCTTGACTGACATTTGAATTGAGTGCTTAATACCTCGCTGATTTTTACCCAACCCTTGTCCAGTCGATGACCCAATGACATCATTTCTTGGGTAGCCGCCATTACTTCACGTAAAATCTTGGGTACGGAAGTGGCGCCCAATAGATGGTATTGTGTGTTGCTCACTTCCAAAGTATGAAAATCGGCCTACTCAACTTCAATCAAGTCGATGAGTGGTAGGTCTCCTTGTTCGTGACATTCCGCCGCCAAAGGCTTGACAGCGGACTAGGCTATTGTTGACAATGTATTTAAGTTGTTGATGAAGTGTGAAGGGACGGCTCCAAATATGTGGATCCATGGTCTCTTCAATAGCAGTTGTATCCTCAATCTATCTTGAGGACGTGAAAGGATACATTGAATGTATTTGGACCAATCTCAATCGGCAACTCAATCTCTCCGATAGAATTTTTTCATCGATCCATCAAAAGCTTTGATAACCGTATGGCTACTTTTGGATCCGCTTTGAGATTGACGCTCATCTTCACCAAAGTGGCATAAGGATGTATATTCAGAGATGAACCTCCATCTATCAAAACTCCACCAACATATACCCCGAGGACAAACTCGCGCAATGTGCAATGGCTTGAAATGACCGGTCCCTTCTGGGTGGTATGTCATCATCGAAGAAGGATATCACATTGTTGTTAAAAATGTGATCAACCGATGTTGAAATTTTTCCACATCCACCGATTTTGGTAAGTAGGCTTCTTCCAAAACCTTCAATAAGATCTTCCTGTGATCCTCGAAGAGAAAACCAAGTCCAAAGATTGAGATTTGATATGGAGCTTCTCTTAAGCTTAAACCACCTCGCTTCATTATGGCCCATAGTGCGGAGGAATTTCTCAATCTTCTCCATGGGAATCTTCCCTTTGCTTTTATGGTGGGCTTCATCACCCTCTCGAGGAAGATACAAAGGATTTTCCTTCACACCGTAGAGCGAAGAGTATGAGACGTGGATCCTTCAAATTTCTCCATAATTCCATGGGACTTTGTGTGTAGGTCGACAACAGGATACCGTGGTCTCAAGGGTAAAGAAATTGGCTCGTGTGCCACTTTCAAAGGATTATCACCACCTTTGAGTCAATTACTTATATGGGAAATGGCTTCGATAGCCTCATCACCTCAATGGATATAAATGCTACTAATCCCTTTCATTTGGTAGGACATGTATTCCCACTCTTGAGTAGCAGACAAAGGTCATCGTCGCCAATCGCAGGACACCGCTATCAATTAAATTTTAAATAAGGTGGTGGAGTGCCCAAAGATTCTTCTCGTCGTGACACCCGCTAGAATGTGAATGATATTGACATACTCCATCAAAGTTGAACCGTCTTTAACATGGATTGATTGGAGGTGGAAGGGAGGTGATTATTCCTTCGTTGATTAGCATCTAAAATATCTCCTCCATAGGTCGGCTCGTATGTAAATTCCCTTTATTAGCAAAATCCTCGACGGCTTTAGCACTTGCTCTCTTCGCAACCTTGTCCTCCAAAGGCTTCACTTTTCTCAAGGTGATGATGGAGCATTCATAACAAAAGGAAGGAGATAGGCATGCTCCCGGGTCGATTAATCAAGCGTGTGACTTAATGTCGATGGATCACCAGCCTCGCCAATTGTTCAACTTACTTACAAAGAGCTTTCATCTTTTATTCCATAGCAAATTGAAACTTTGCATAATCCCATCTGTCAACACCGTCTTTGATGGTCTGGGATGATTCACCATTAAAATTGGAACTCTATCCACTACTCCTACTAATCATATTAACCTCTTCTTCTTTATGTTGAGGAAGAGGGTTGTCTTACACATGAGGTTGATCTGGTTTGGTAACCATGATCTCACCGTTGTCTATCAAATCTTGGATCTTGTGTTTCAAGGCCCAACAATCTTGAGTATCATGTCCAGGTGCCCCGAAATGATAAGCACACTTCCGAGTAGCATTGATACCCCTCCCATTAGGGTTAGCTGGTGGAAGAAGATGCGTGATTTTCTTCTAAGTAGTCAGAAGAATAAGAATATTCTCGAGCAAGTCCCCTAAGGGTGTGTACATTCGAGGGCACTTTGCTTCACCACTTTTAGGCAGTGGAGGGTTTGAAGACTGTGCTTGAAAAGGGGAGTAGTTTCTCCCCTATATAGGCATCTTCTGATTGCCTTTTTGACCTTGTAGTATCAAGGAAACATCCTCCTCTTTCTTTTTATGGACCTCCGGGGTTGTTTCCATAAGTTCCGATCGATGTGCTCAAGAATCGCTTTAAGAGCTGCTAGGTCTTGAATCTTTCCCGACTTCAACCCCATCTCAACCATCTCTCGTGTTTGATCATTTCAGAAAAATGGTTTGCCAATACCAGCTAAGACTCTCTCTCATGTAGAAAGGAGCTTTTAGATGTCTATGAAAGTCATGACCATTTCGATTCCATCATGGAAGGAATAACTTGAGCAAAGAAGGCGCCTCCACCTTTGAGCATATTCTCGAAAAGACTCATTAGACTGCTTTCTTGACCTTGGTAATTTGGTACCGGCCAGAGCCATCTAAGATTGAAAGTCAGACCGAGTTAGGAAGGCATGAGCTAGCTCTTCCCAACTATGGATCTTTGAGTTGTCTAATCTAGTATACCATGAACGAAGCTTCTCCAATGAGACTCTTCCGAACAAATTTCATTCTAAGCTTCTCGCTTTCCTGATAAGATCCAAGTTCTCCAATAAACACTTTTAAATGTGTGTAAGGATCCCCTAATCTATCATACTTTTCAAAGTCGGGGTTTTGAACTTCTCTCGGATAATGAACACCGTGGAATATGCAAAGGTCAAAGATATGAAACACTCTCACGTGCTCCAATCCCCTTAAGAAAATGGATGGTTTCTTCCATTTGAAGGACCTTCTTCCCGATATCACCGTGTCTCAGATCTCCTTTGAGATGGGTGTTTTCGTGGTCTTTATTGGTCGATCCAACCGAGGTTCTGGATTTGTTTTATCCAAACCTCAGTGTCCTCCTCAGCAGAGGATTCTGTATGTGTAGGCATCTTTGAGCCCTGAGTAGACTAATGTAATTCTTTAAGCAGAATAGCCAAATCTGTAATTTGTTTACTTAATCCATCAAATTCTTCTTGAGAAACGGGATTAGACTAGTCAGAAAAAGACATGATCGGGTCAGTAGCTCGTGGCCTTTTTTTGGATTTTGAGCGTAAACAGCCCAATTGTTTCCCTACAAAAACTTATATAGTTTAGTCTTAAGGATAATGTAAATATTTACATGCTATCATAATGTGTCCATTTTAGGAATATTATCTTGCAAAAACGGGTGTCATTTTGATAACATGTCATGTATGTGCAAATATTCTTTATATTTTCCATTACATAAAAATGAACATGGAATAAAATTACAAGTAAATGCTTTTACAAGTAATAGAAAAATGAAAAGCATGAAGAGACTTTCCTCCGCTGCTTGGTTTATCGAGGTCGACCTATCTTAGGGTTACTCTCGCGGCTTTTTGGCATGAAGGTTCCCCTGCATCATCGCAATCTACTTGACGGAAGTTAATCCAATCTTTCAACTAGAGCGAACTGGTGGTGCCTTTCTTGAGCCTCGTTGAATTAGTCTCTCTACGAGTCCAAAGAATCAAACATCGATGTGATAGCCTCCTCGGTGGAGGAACCACACAACATACATTCACATACAACGTGTCTCACCGCTTATGAAAATGATGACATGTACGAAAACACTAATATCACAAATAGATATTTTGCAAAGGCAAAAGAATTAAATGCATTCGTACACATTCATCATAAATGTAAATGCAACATTCACACACAAGCATATAACAATTTTGAAAAGCTTGTAGTAGCGGCTTAAGCCCTCTTACCGGTGTTCCCAGCAGAGTCGCCACCTGTCGACGTCAGGATTTTTATTTGTCCCTTTTCTGTTCTTGTTCTTTGGTGTTCTCATGTTATGTGAGATTTGTTTGAAAAAACAAGTGAAAAAAGGTCCGACATGTATATGTCGACGATTTGACTGTAAGAGTCGCCATTGGTGTTTTTAATGGTTGCCCCAACGCAATCGAGAAAAGGTTTGCACATTGACCCAAGTGATGTGACACTGCTAAACGGGTCTGTGAAACCGAGATTCATTAGGGTTCGGGGGCTTGATTATGCGGAGGGAAGGTGTTAGGCACCCCCCGACATCCGTGTTACCACGGTGACCGCCACTTTTCAAGAAACTATTATATGAATATGTGTGTGTGTGTGTGTGTGGATCAATGTGCAATTTATTTGGAAGTAGTGCAAGGCCTCGTTCGCACCTATATACAAAGGGCTTGAATTTATATAAAAATTCAGTTTTAAACATGATATAGCAATGAAGTTTTGTAAAAGAGGTTTTTCAAACCCTATGCTCAATAGTAATTGAGACCTTTTCATACTTCCATTTTATTATTAAATGTTCGGCTTGTTTGCTTTTATTTTCGAGATGCGAAACATCTTCGAGAAAATAATATATAGCAGTGCCGAACTCCTCATGGGCATGAAAGCCATCTAAGGAAATTCAAACACCGTGAATAATTTACAAGCTGCTTACAGCTGAAAAATGTCCATCACGGGAACCGAATCTAGATTCAATGGACTGAATCTGTGATCACATGATTCCTAGGCTCACATGATGCCACAATTTATATGAAAAGTAGTAAGCAGTTATATATATAAAAGTTGTGAATATATATATATACAGACATGATCAACCACCACGAAGCACCTCCATGGGGGATCAGAAATGTAAATATATAAAAGCGGTAAATATATATATATATAGAGACATGATCAACCACCACGAAGCACCTCCATGGGGGATCATAAATGTAAATAAAGCAATAAATGCGATCAATCGCCACGAAGTAAACTCCAGGCGCGACTAAATGTAAAGAAAGTAGTAAAAATGATCAACCGCCACGAAGTAAACTCTAAAGTGACTAAATGTAAATAAAAGCAAAGAAAAGGCCACGTAAGTAAACTCTGTGCTGATGAAATGTAAATATATATATATATATATATATATATATATATATATATATATATATACCTCAATCCCGCTTGGTTTATCATTTCAAATGATTTGTCGCTATATATATATATATATATATATATATATATATATATAGATAAACGCACTATATAAAATCTGTGCTCATCGAACAAAGTTCGATATATATATATATATATATATATATATATATATATATATATATATATTTGTTGTCCGGATATGTCCGATGAGCCCGATCCGATAACTCTTGATAAACGCCCGGATATAAATTCCAGGCTCATCAGACATAATCCGACAACGGTTCATATATATATATAAGCAAGTAAATGCTCCAGACATAAGTCTAGGCTCAATCGAGGCATAACTCGATAATTGTTGATCGATTTCGCAATCAATGAATACGTGCAAGTATACACGGTCAATAAGTAATAAAGTGAAAGTAGAGTATCGTTCCCACGAGGAATTATTTAATAAAAATTACCAAATACTAACTCTTAACCAAATCAATTTTATTTAAACAACTGTAAATTGTGATTTTTTTAATTAAGAAAACTAAATTAACAATTAAAAGAAATTATTCTAAAATAAATCAAATAAACAAAACTAAGATTTGAATGAATTCAGATAAATAAGGATTAAGACTTCAATATCCCCAATTATGAACTCTAAATCAATTATCCAATTATCCCAATTATTATGCCTACTGAATTGTTAACAAGAATTCTCAAATGCCAAAAGTCCTTTTCTAAGTGATCAATTGCCTTCTATTTAATCCAGATTAATCTTGCTATATTCCTATGCAAAACAATTGAATTAAACTCTTTTCAATCCCAATTCCTTGTGTGTTACATGCGGTGAACAGATATTTCCATTCATTTCACAAACCTAATTATTCACTTTGCAAATAACTAAGTCACATGATATCATGCCCAGTTCTACCCCTAGAATTTCTCTTTCAATTCCTTCTAGAGTAACAAGGTAATTACTGATCAGATAATTAATCAATAAGCATAAGGCAAGATAAACAACTCACTTTGACACAAATAATTGGAATAAATCAAATAACTAATTTATACACATAAAAGGTTCAATTGAAATCTTAATAAAAGAGTTAGTTCATAATTAATGAATTAAAACCAAGAATCCACAATTGAATAGACATTAAAAGATAAAAGTATGATAAGAGAAGAGAATAGAATCATTTGTCGAAGAAATCGATGCTCCCTCTTGCTCTTGCTGCTTGATCTTTAGTGTTCTTCAATTTGCTTCAATCTTCAATGGCTAATTAAGAACTAGGGTTTATATTCTAATCTAATGAAGTGTTTTATCTAGTCTATTCTATGTAATCTCCCTTTATTTTATGCCTTACATCATGTATTTATAGGTTACAAGTCCAATTTTTAGTTTAGGAACAAACCCAATCCAATTTGGAGTCAAAAAAGTGTCAAAATTAAGCTAAAAAACGGCGTCCAAGCCTTGCCAGATTTTTCTCAGTACTTCAAATACTGGCACTTTTCTGACATTTTCTACTCCAATGTCCTTTGGGAAAATGACCATAAATTCTTCGTCCAAACTCCAATTTTGATGATTCAAGATGTTCCGGAAAGAGAAGACGTAGATCTACAACTTTCATTCTTTAAGTTTTTCTAAATAAGGTCTGGAGAAATACTCAAATTGGCTCTGAAGTGACTGCTGTGTAAATGACAAGCCAAAAATGCAAATCTAGCCACCTCGAACGTCGATCCAAGTAACTTTTGTCCCAATTCCTATAAAACAACATAAAACATGAATGAATAGACACAAACACTTAAAATCAACCAAAAGATTAAGCTCAAACGCATTCAATTATGAGTATAAAACTCACTCATCAATAATGTTAGTCTATATATATAAATATATACATATATAAGTATATATATCGTATGCGAAATGAAAACCACTGAATCAAGTCCAGGCATACACACACAACACGACTCTCAATGTGAAGAATAGTGTGTGCAAAGATTAAGAGAAAGGCTTTATAATGTGTAAGAAGGCTTACAGTGGGCTGCCAAAGAAAACTTCTATGACTATAAATGGATGAACACTCAGCTCCCGCCGATAAAAATATAGTTATATGTGAGCAAACAGATGTTTAAAATGAGAAAGCACTCAATATAGGATGTGTACAGAGCAAATTTGACAGAGCTTTCTCGCCTTTTCCTCTTTTAAAATGGCCACCCCAAGCTCTATATTTATAGAGTGGTGGTCATGAGTGCACTACATTTGCCTCGTACCCCTTTAGGCTCCATGAATCCTGTTGTCTCAAAGTATGTGCATTCGTGCACTGTGATGTTCGCTCGAACTTACAGAACTTCAATCCGAGCATCCACATGAGGTGTATAAGACCTTTCTCGGACCGCTTTTGTCGAGAGTTATGCAATGACATGGGATTAGAGGTTGTACAAAGTCAGGAAGAAGGGACCATGCCCATGGTCTTTAAGCTTCAAATTCTATCCGGTGTGCTACCCTGCGTAATAGTCACTCGGGATTGGAACTCATTGGCTCTTGTGGGACATTGCTGTGTAGAAATGTATGTATGAGATGTTGAGATGGCGCAATGTGGGGTTGAGGTGGCAAGATGACAATTTTTCCCCTCACTGGGGTTATCTCCGGTTTGGGCTGATAAAGCAGACGTTGCTCAGGGTTATCTCTGAGATTGGAATGTTGCAAGTGTTTGAATTTCGCAGGGTCATCTTTAAGTGTTCCTTTCTTCCCGGTGTTAGCTCCGGGTCTTTGGAATGAGTGCCTCGACGGGAGTTCCGAGGTTGAATCTTATTGCATGCATTTGAAACAAGCATTTCCAGGGTTATCGTCGAAACTGCAACGGCATTCCTTGGGGTTAACTCCAAGGATGAAACTCGGGGTTATCTCTGAGGTTGGAATTGATACTCCCGGTGTGTTTTCTGGGGTTGAGACTGAACTTCCAGTGGTATCCGGAATGGATATGAGCTTTCTTCCAGGGTTATCTCCGAAAGACGAATCTGCCTTCCTGCAATGTTAGTAACAGGTGTGCAGAAAATTTCGAGTGTCTACAATATATATATATATATATATATATATATATATATTAGCATTCTGGTATGATGAGAAGTAAGCTGGGAAATGAAAAACTAAATTCTAATCTAACCAGGGAGCATCACGGTCGCACCACTCCCAGGTCAAAATATAGCGCGTTCATGCTACATAAAAGAGCAGCCTGACTATATATATATATATATATATATATATATATATATATATATATATATATATATATATACACACACACACACACACACATAAATAGGATAATATAAGACTTTGCAGTGACGTTAAGCTATAGACTTGTAATCTGCGAAAAGCAAAGTTCCCTAACTTACACAACTTTGGAAATTGTGCAAGTTTAAATTATTGTTATATCAACTACATATATGGGTAAATAGCTCCATTGATTGTATAATCGTTTTATTGAATAACTATTGTGTTATCAAAAATCTTAGAAGTTATTATTCATGCTTTTGAAATGAAATCACAATTATATTCTTGAAATCATGTTGTATACCTTGAAATGGCGAATCATTCTAAAGTGTATTGAGAAAATGTGTCTAAGCCATTTGATTTGGCTAAACCATTTGTTAGGAATAAGCATGTGAATGATATTCCTATTTATGTATGATTTGATTATGATATAAATGAATGAATATGCAAGTATGCTTGCATTAGGAAAACTGTAGAGTCCTTTGATAGATAATAGGAACATATGTACAAGGACTTAGAATGAATTGATCAAATATGTTAGGTTGATCCTACATAAGCAAAACAGCTTTGAAAAGTCCTTAAAAAGAAATGATGCACAAGGACTATAAATATAGAAAGATCAAGCTTGTTAGGTTGATCGTAAAATGTAATAGATAGGCTTGTCTGATCATCGAGCACTGCACCAAAAATCGTAGTCTGCCAGGAGAGTCAAGAAAACTCGAGAGCTATCAAGGCAGAATCATAGACTGCAAGATAGTAGATCTCGGAGTTCGTAGACTGCCAGTAGAGACGAGGAAGGATCGTAGTGTGTCGAGAAAAACATCCTCGGAGCCATAGTCTACTGAGGATGTCATGTTCAGAATCGTAGAGACAGCCTGTCTACGAGCCGACCGAGCATCTGCCGAAGCCAATTCAAGAATCGTATACTACACTCGAAGTCGTAGAGTCTACTGATCAGTTCAGAGGCAGAGATCGTAGTCGAGCAAGATCAGATAAAGACAACGGGCATAAAGACAGAAATCATCGAATGTTAAGATCTGATCTCGGAGTCGTAGTGTCTGCACAACCCAAGGCAGAATCGTAGAGTGCAAAACTAAGGCTTCAATAGATGTGCTCACAACGCCAGGCCAGAATCGTAGAGCAAATACGACTCTCAACAAATGAGCACTCCTAGAATATCCATTGGATGAAGCCATTGGTCAGAGCTGCAAAGATATATTCCACCTGAAGGGAACCACAGTGCACTCAATGAATGGTTTGCAAGCTGACGATACATCTAAGCACTAACTCAATTAGCATCTAGATTGAGTTGTAAAGCCATTCAAGATGAAGCCTTCTACAAGGAGACCAAAAGAAGACTTCAGTAAAAATGAGTGACTAAGGAAAAGTCAGCAAGTGCATTAGCTGTAAAATGAACATAAAACAACGATCTTTGGGTCAACTAGGATCGTAGTGTTTGCCAAGCAAAGAAGGAACTGATATAGTTTACATAAAGATACAAGACAGCTTCTGAAGAACTAGGCTAAAGTGATTAAGCATGGGTAAGTCCATTGATGTTAAGTGAACAAGAGATCACAAGGAGAAAGCAAGCTGGGCATGCCATAAATCTGAGGTGTCTTGCTATTCAGAAGAGACCAAAATAAGGACTCAAGCTATCAGTTCCTAAGAACAGTCAAAGGAAAACATAAGTATTGAAGCACTGCACAAACGAAGAAAGAAGTGTTCTACATTGAAGATCCAATGAACACTCTTCAGGATCGTAGTGTTGTCTCAACTAGTCAATGAGCAACATTCAACAAGACACTACGATCAGGTCCAAGAATATCTCCATCAGAATCTTAGAGTTTGGTCATCTGAAGATTGAAGCATTGGCAATGGTTTAATCTAAAGATTGATATTCGAACAGAGCTTATTGAGAGCATCGATGCAAAAGGACAACCTCTGATCTAGAAATCAGAGAGAGGAAATAAAGTCGATTACCTACCCAAGACATCAAAGTGATATCTCTGATGGGGTAGGTGAAACAGTAGACTGCAGTGTCAAAAAGTCATAAAGAGGATGTCATGTCACATCTGCAGTCTACATCAAACAACTCGAGATCTGCGAGCTAATTCAAACTACTTTCAACGGCTATATTCCAACGGGAAGATTAGGAAGGAGTATATATCAGCTAGAGCTTCAAAGATCAAGAGTTTTTAATCTTGAAGAATCGTTGAGTTGTTGGAATGCTATATTGTTGACTCTACGAGTTCCACCAGAGCTAAGCAGAACAAGTCTCAGTGACAGTGAGACTACAAATGTGACGCCCCCAAAATAGGTCCATTCCATCCAACCCATTCTGAGTCGCCAAATACATGGTACAGAAACAACTACAACTTTATTATTACAACATATAAACTGTGAGTTTGAATACAAATATTATCTTCTAGACAATATCTATACTCAAATAAATCCTCATCACATTTATTGATACATTATTTTACAAAAATGGTGAGGACTACTAAACAACTCTCTCTAGAACTTTCATTCCATACCCCCGACTGCGTACTCGCTTATATTCTCGCATCCCGAGAAGAAAAATGGAACAAAAAGGAAAAGGGTGAGCTCAACTAGCCCAAAGAATATTATAACTAAGATAATATACAACAAATTATCGTTAGTCTTCAACAGGAAAAATCTAATATAATACAATAGACAACAAGTTTTAAATCAATATTCATAGCGGAAATAATAATTCATTAGAAGAGTTAAGTAGAGAATGCAAACTACTATCTTCTATGTATGAATTTAAAAGTTCATCGCTCTATCTTTTATCCTGTAACATCAATCAATATATATCTAGAATCAAATATTCATCTTTGCACTACAGCCAAAGATATTCATCACCGTCATGTTCATCTAAACATCATTTAATCTTTGCACTACGGCAAAAGATATTAATCGAAATCATTCATCTTTGCACTATAGGCCAAAGATATTCAATAATATCATCATTTAAGACGAGGATGATGAAAAATATTTTAAAGAAACGAATCCAAAGAAACAAAATGACAAGGATTAAGGATTAAGGATTAGTACTTTATTTTATCCATGTCCAAAAATACCTCAAAATAATCATAGTGGTGTAAAATTCAAGAATGATCAAAACATGGATACAATCAAAGCTAGTATCCACAATAAATATTTTGGACGAAAAGGAAAATTTTCATTTTTTGATGAATAGTGTTAAATATTCGTGAATAAGATCAGATATCGTGGATAGTCTTGCAGTATACGTGAATAGTAACCCCGACACTAAAAGTTCCAAATTTGATTAAAAAGTTCAGATCAATACTTCGGCATAATGATATTGAAGAAATAATATCATTACGAAAAAAAATAATATCCCTTACCTCGAAAGATCAGTACTTCTAGTTAAAACACCTTTGATATAAAGGCTATGACTTGAACTTGCACCGTATAGCAATACTCAAAATATACTCAAAATACTCACAAGAATACGCTCGATAATATAGAGAGAAAACTTCAGTTTCTGGTGTGATTTTCAATTCTAACCTAAGCACCCTATTTATAGGAAAATGCTTAGAACACCAAAGTAGAAAATTTAATAAATTAATATTATTTATTTTTTCTACATCTTCCCACGCATCAAGCATCTGAATTCAAAGAACTTGACATGTGTTAAAGATTCCCACCAAACACAAAAAAACGTTTTTCTTATTTAAATTATTTTAAACTTCCAAAATTAATTATTTGAGCTTTAAAACTTCAATAATTCATAATAATTAGCTCTTTTATCAAAAATTTGAATCTCACAAATTTTATAGGAAATTCAATTCTCTAAAACTTTGCGTAAGAAAGTTTTCCAAATTCCAAATGCGAAATTGACCAAAATTCACAAACGGACGATTTTACAAGCTATAATCAAATTTCAGTCAAGAAATGGGGTCCACCGACACACAAAACATGTGTTAATCATTTAATGCCACAAAAATACTCTTCCTCCTCATATACTCACATATCGCATATTCATTATAAAAATATCACCGTTAATATATTATTAAAATAATATATTTAAATGAATTATTTTATCAAAAAAAGATAAAATATTAATTTTCAACAATTGTCACATTTTCTCCATCTATATCCACATAAAATAAATATTTTCCTCATCATATAAATCAATAATTAATTATTCACAAATAATATTACAGAATCACAAGATCTTGCAACCATGCGCCTCGAGAAGAGAGGGGCTTTCCAATAAGAATTTCTCCTTCTTGGCCAATGATTAGGTGACCAAACATCTCCTTAGATGTAACTTTCTAGACATTGCCAATAATGTTATCTAATAATATTATTCAGATAATATGAATTATTGTTTTGATAATAAAAATCTTGTAAATGACAATTATTGAAACAACAACAATATAAAATATCAATGCAAAGAATTATTAAATCAATAAAATAAAATACTGAATAGTAATTACTGTAACAATTATTGAGTAGTGCCTTCTTACGTAAGAATCAATAATTGGTGCAATACTGTGTGCTACTGTTCAACAACGCGTATTAGTTTGTTTTAACCACCGGGTATTCCAACAAGATAATAGCAGTAATAACTACGCTATTTATTTATAAACAACTTATATTTGTCGTTTTCTTCATCCAATCGCTTTCCAGTTATGGGGCCCACAAAAAAGACAAAGGTCATTGTCGATTTAATATTCCCCGACAGATTTAATATTCCACGACCAAACGAATATTCCCCGACGATAATGAATATTTTATAACCACTTGCTTATTTAAAATATTTGCGTATTTTTCCCATAACTATCCACATTAATCAAATCAACCCTTACTATTTCAAAATAATAAATAGAGGAAAATAAATTTCATTTATTAATAATTTGGGGTCTTACAACAAAGGTGGAAGTGAAGCAGCTTTGAAGAATGAATCGAATAGACTAAAAGCTTCACTCAACAAAGATGAGAATGCCACTGAAGATGGTAGCTAAGCTGAGAGCCGAGAAGGCCAAGAAGATAGCATTCAGAAAAGTGGCAGAGTACAAAGAAGATAAAGAGAGCCACTCTATGAATCACCATGAACCAAAAGCTGAAACAGAACAAGTGAAGAATTATGTCTGCAAAACATTAAAGAAGGATTCAGGGAATGCTAAATGCCATATGAAGTCTACCAAAAGCTCAAACACTTTACAAAAGCTAACGCTTTAAGTCTGATCCTAGGCACAAACATTGTTCTAAATTTAGTTTAGTAGTAAGTCACTTGTAAATACAGATAAGCTCACAAGTTGGAAATATTGTGTACAGGTAAATGTGTATATAACCTGAAGCTGCTCAGATTGGTCCATGTTCTTAAATGCCATAACAACAAGATCGATCCTTGCCCATAGTCCATCTTGCAGTCTGAAGAGCAGATATGGGAGCTCAAGAGGCATCAACAGTAAAGAGTCAAGCATCCACCAGACTGAATGATGAAAAGGCCATATGTGCTAAGAAGTACTCATTCAGAGAAGAAAGAAGAATCTCTCAAATCTATATTTGGCCAACCAACAGTTGGATGTGAATCAAGAGGACTCAAGGTTATCAAAGAACTAAGGATGCCGAGATTTTCTTAGCCTACATCTTCAAGACTATGACTGATTGATCAAAGAACAACTGGAGCAACAAGCTGTCAGAAGTAAAGGAAAAAGTATGCACATCAATGCCTAACCTCAGTATATCAAGATAAATGACTGTCAAGAAATTGACAATGTAAAGGTACGGTTCCTCATCAGTAGAAATGTGTACATCGTATTGCATCACCTTATGCACTATAACAGTATTCTATCAAGAGGCCATACTCTACCTAAAAAGGAGAGAGAGAAAGTACACTGAAGTTGGAAACTCAAATGCTAACAAACTTTCTCTCCATCCAAGTTTTAGGTTGAAGATAACATCTTGAAAGAAGTCTGAAATAGGTTATAAGCATACCAAGGTTTAATTATTCTTAAGTGTAGTAATCTTTGCTAATGGATTAGTATGTATGTACAAACCTATGTTCTAAATTTTGACAACACATAGAGTATGATCAGGTCTACAAGAGTATCTTGAAGATTCATAGAAACTGATCACCTCCATGAATCAATCAGATACAAATAAGTGTTAGAGTTGATTCTCACTATGTGAACATTTAAACTCTGTGAACATAACCAAGCAAATGATAAAACCATCAAAGAAAAGGAGTGTCTTGTTAAAATGGTTAATCTTATACACACTCATCATCATGCATCTTAAAATGTAATATCTTAATTGGATACATGCATGAATATGATCGGTAGTGATCAATATATTGAGAATTCAAACATATGAGGAAGAGGGATTTTGAAGGCTAACTTGGCAGGACCCATTTAACCGTGGGAACCAAAAATAGAAATTTATCTAAACTGCAGGTACTTGGTCTATCTGACCACACTAAGGAATGTTGAAACAGAAGACTTCAGTCAAGAGGATTCAAACCATTAGAAGGCTTAAGACATTTCAGAAATGATTCTAAAAAAATTCTTATTTGTCAAAGCCTATGCTTCAAGATTGCTGAGCTAACATGAATGAAGCTCACATGGTTGTTGATCTCCATGTGGAAGCAGACCATTCACCCTTAGATAAAAAGGGTCTTATATGCTTAATCATGCAAAGCATATCACATGAGAGGAATCCTCAAGGAAGTTCACATTAGAGGATCATCGAGCATTAATCATGAGGAACTAATTACTGAAGCAGAACTCCACAAGTACAAACTGACAAGGAAGACTACGTTCGTAGTGCTGTCAAATGATTATAAAGTGATTAGTCCTGAAGATATCCACGTCTATGATATAAGGAGATATGCAAGGCTACCCTCTAATGCACATGAAGAAGAAGAAATCACACCTCATTGAGAAGACAGTATCAACTATGGGGGAGCAGTGATCTATTAAGGAATAGCAGCACTAAAAGTATCAAAAATACATTATGAAGCAATATACCGGTTACAAAGTCCCAAAACTTTGTGGCTGATGAACCAAATAAAGATCCATAGTTAGTAGGAACGTCTCAAAACGTACTTACGGTAACCTTGTCAACCACCTAACTAAAAATTATGGAGCGCCTACGATCAAACATCTGATTGTAGTGTGAGAGCAGGATGACACCACGATTACAGCTAAATGACTAAAGTTGGTAGAGAAACTCCCAAGTAGAAAAGGTCAAATGAGAGATCAGTGTAAATCACTTCTAAAGTTTTTCATCTGGAAAGTGCCTCAAGCACAAACCTAACCCTTAGTACACTCTAAGAGGTTGGCCCTTCCTGAGCTACCTTAACCCGGAAGGAATGCCTAGTCAAGTTTATCTCAAGGACCAAGTCAGACAACAATCGCAAAGTAGATTCTGAAGTGAACTCGATGATCGCAGTACAACCTCAACGATCGTAGAATAGACTAGACAATCGTAGTCTTCCCAAAAGATATACTAGCTCATGAGGAGCTTAGAAGAATTAGACACTTGCCCAACTATTCAGATCATGTGGAGATAAGTTCGAATATAGTGTGAAAAAATGCTCGGCAAACTCACCTCAGAATCCAAGTGCACAAACTATCTCCGTATTCATCAGTGGTTAAGCCATGCAACTTCAAGGTAAAGATTAGTGCCAAATCATCTACTGAAGCATCTCTCAGAAGACGATCGTTGAGTCGATAAAGAAAATTGTAGAATCCATAGCTAACTCAACAAGCTACTCTACGTACTGAAATAGTCAATAGCAGAAAAGTCAAATCTGAAGGACGAACACGATGGAGGACTTATAAATGATAACCTATCAGCGACTTACAACTGTCCCACTAAGAAACATGGAAGGAACAGTTATAAGAGGGAAATTCAAATAATTGGCAGCTTTATATTAGTGGGCTCTTCAAAATTTGCAAACCTATCAAATCTATACCTAAGACAAAACCTAGCTACCTCTAAACAGCCAAAATCTCTGAACAAGTTATCAAAAGCTATCGAACCTTTCTCTACCTTGCTTGTCCAAACCCTAAAACTCTCTTCAAAGTTTGGATCTATCAAACCTCAAGCTTTGCCCTAAGTGTATTCAGCTACCTCTCATTAGACAACTGAAATTAAATACCCATATCCTTCGAACTTTTTAAATGGCAGATTGGCGAGTAATCAATGGCATTCAGCTCGGAACCAAGACATTTGAGAAATTCGAGAAGAAGTTCAGAGATATTCTTAAACTTGTGAAGATACATGGCTGGATTCTCAAAATGTCTTGAGGCAAACACTCAAGTATATGCTAGAACTAATTAAAGAGTTCTACTCAAAAGCATCCATAAATTCCGAACCTTTCTACCAAGGTCAAAGGTCAGAATCTGAAGCTAAATTCTTCTGACATCAATCAATGCTTAGGCCTTCCTGACCGAGATCTGAAAAGCCTGGAAGAGATTGACACTAAAAAAGCTAAGAAGATTATGCAGTACAAACGAAACCCTAATATGAAGGACATGAAGAAAAAGGAGTTTTCTGAAGAATTCGAGTTCCATGCTGAAATAGTGGGTAAATATATCTTATGCAAAGACACTGCACATGATATTGTAATTGACCAACAGCTAAAAATCATGCATGTTATAGTCCTAAAGGAACACATCAACTTTGGAGCTATCCTACTTGATCAAATGTCTAAGTGGCTGGATAAGGAAGAAAAGAAAAGGTTAACTAAAAACCACTCACAAAGGTTTTTCATGGAAGGTTTTTAAGTATCATCTTGAAGAAAAAGTTGAAGAATAAAATTAAGGATGATGAGGGCGAAATTCTTAATGTTCATAAAGTCATGTCTCCACAGCTGTTTGTAAACTGGAAGAAAAATCCCAAGGAAAATAGGAGGCTTATAACAACTGGGAGCAGCAGCAAGGTCTCTACAAAGAAGAGGAAGGCACAAGAGGTGGAAAGCTATCAATCTAATGACTTTGTACCGGTAGCGGCCACATCAGCAAAGAAGAAGTCCAAGGGTGTAAATAAAACAGAGGCTCCACCAAGAAGTCTCTCCACTGACAGCAAGGAAGCAGGAGAAGAAAAGGTCTCAACTGCAGAAACCCCAAAGAGAAGGAGTAACAAATTACTCCAAGGGCCATCTAAAAGGAAATCAAAGGTGATGAAGAAGTCAGCTCCAGTTCCCAATGAAAGTCTATCTTCTACGGATGAGAGCAAAGAGTCAGAAGATGAGAAGGGAAATGAAAGCTTCAAGAATGAACCCTCAAAGAGCAAGTCCAGCAATGAGGAAGAAATTGAATCTATGGAAGGAAAAGCTAAATTTGATGGTGAAGAAGAAAAATGTGCAAGCCCTATGGCTAACTCTCAAAGCATCCACTCTGATGATGAAGAAAGGTTGCAAGTTGACACAACTACATCTCCTACTGCAAATGCTCAAACAAGCCCACGTGATGGTTCCAAAGATGTTGAGTCCAAAGAAGAAGGACCTACCCCTGCTAATACTAAACATCAAGGAAGCTTATCTGGTTATTCAAAGACTTCAGATTTTGAAGAAGAAGAAAAGTCTGAATCTCTTATAGCTGAACCTCCAAGGAGAAGAAAGAGCAACAGACTACTTGTCAGATCTATTCTAACGAAGAAAGGAGAATCTTCTACTGCTGTCATTGATTTGAGTGATGATGAGTCTGACTACAAGGGAGAAGATGTTGAAGAAGGCACTAATAATGAAAACCAACATGAAGGATTCTCTGATGAATCAGATGAAATAAGTTAGCATGATACAAGCTCAGAAGATGAAGATATGGAGAATGATGATAACATGAAGGAACAAACTGATGAGTCTGATGAAGAAAGTTTACAGAGGTCTAACTCCAGCCCCAGACAAAATGAAGATGAAAAAGATTCCAATTCTAAAACAGAAGATCCAAAAAAATTTCACATTCCTAATCCTGCAAATCGCAAGAGAAAGATTGTAGATGAAATTGACGAATCACGGGATGTGCTCCCTGGCAGATGGATTAATCATGGGAATGAAAGGCTAAATGTGGTAATGATGACTGCAAAAAATGCTCTCAATAATCGTAAGGCTATGAAGCTAGACACCTCAACTATAATATATGAGCCTGAAGTTAAGAACCATACAATAAGGTGGTTTCACCCTCATATGCCATGGGTAAAGGCATCTCTTACTAAGATAACAGCTATCTCACATGGGTCTTCTCTCATCTTCCCAACCTGGAGCTGGTGTCATAGAACTTTCCAAGAATACAGAAGTTTGCAACCAAGATGATCAAAGAACAGCCTCACTACAAAGTCTACCGATATATTGGAAATCATTACATTCCTTATGATAGTATAGTGGGTTCAGATGGCAGAAGGGTACTGCCCAAGTGCATAATCATAGAGTCTCTTCACTCTACCCTAGAAGATGATCAAGTTCAGTATGAGATGCTTCCCTCCGCTCAAGCACAGTTGTCTGATATTCCTTCATCCTCCAATAATGATTGGCACTCAATGATTTTTCATATTCTCACTGCGTTCGAAAAACTATCTGAAGATGAAAATCATAGAGTCGACTCTGATGCTCAACAAGAGTCTGCCCAACCAAATGATCAAACTTCTATGGAGCAGGAGTTACTGAAGAATTCTGATGAGTTCATCAAGAAGATGTCTATCATCACTAAAGAAGCCAAGATGTTGACCGAAGTAGGAGGAAATGCAGTTCAAGACAGACTTCAAGCAACCATATCTAATATATCTCTCAAAGTCAAATAGAGAGAGATCAAATCTATCTTAAGGTTATAAATGATCATAAGGCAGAAGCTCTACGAGCACAAAAGGCAAATAAAGAACAAATCCAAGCCCTCTCTGACAAGATTGACAATCTGAATCAGTCTCTCTCTCTATAACTTGAGCTGAGCCAACAAGAACTCAAGATTGAGGTTGGTAACTCATCTTACCTAATGGAGCAACTTATGTCCAGCATGGTGCAGCTTTGACAAATGATTAATGACAAAAAGGGGAGAAAAAGAGTCATAGAAAGAGGCATTCAAGGAAAAGCAAGGAGCATTCAAGGAAGAGCAAGGAAAGCAGAAGAATAGAAAATAAAAAGGCAAAGAAGAAGACAGAAGCTACAGCAGCAGTATCATCATCTGAGAGAGAGCCAGAGGATGATGATCCTATGAATAGAGAGTTTGAGGGGGAGCCAAATAAAAAGAAGATCATGAGTCTGAGGGAGAGCAAAAAAAAGAAATGAAGTCACCATCCCAGGGGGAGCAGGAGCAAAAAGATCAAACAGATAAATAGCTTATCAACAGACATCCTGGAAAACACACATGGAGCCAAAGAGGTACATCTCTAACCAGTTAGGTATGTTCTGGATCCAGGATGTAAAGTGTCATAGCTTATATAATTCCATATTATTATCAATGACATTCATGATTATCTGTTTTAGAAATACAGTTGCTCAATGTATATAAGATTCATTCATATCATGCATATGCACTTATTATTTTTGTCATAATCAAATAGGGGGAGATTATTAGGAATAAGCATGTGAATGATATTCCTATTTATGTATAATTTGATTATGATATAAATGAATGAATATGCAAGTATGTTTGCATTAAAAAAAGTTGTAAAGTCCTTTGATAGATAATAGGAACATATGTACAAGGACTTAGAATGAATTGATCAAATATATTAGGTTGATCCTACATAAGCAAAATAGCTTTGAAAAGTCCTTAAAAATGATGTACAAGGACTATAAATATAGAAAGATCAAGCTTGTTAGGTTGATCTTAAAATGTAATAAATAGGCTTGTCTGATCGTCGAGCACTGCACCAAAAATCGTAGTCTGCCAGGAGAGTCAAGGAAAACTCAAGAGCTATCAAGGCAGAATCGTAGTCTATAAGATAGTAGATCTCGGAGTTGTAGAATGCCAAGAGAGACGAGGAAGGATCGTAGTGTGTCGAGAAAAACATCCTCGGAGCCATAGTCTGCTGAGGATGTCATGTTCAGAATCATAGAGACAGCCTATCTACGAGCCTACCGAGCATCTGCCGAAGCCAATTCAAGAATCGTAGACTACACTTGGAGTCGTAGAGTCTACTGATTAGTTCAGAGGCAGAGATCTTAGTCGAGCAAGATCAGATGAAGACAACGAGCATAAAGACAGAAATCGTAGAATGTTAAGATCTGATCTCGGAGTCATAGTGTCTGCACAACCCAAGACAGAATCATAGAGTGCAGAACTAAGGCTTCAAAAGATATGCTCACAATGTCAAGGCAGAATCGTAAAGCAAACACGACTCTCAACAAATGAGCACTCTTAGAATATCCAAAGGATGAAGCCACTGGTCAGAGCTGCAAAGATATATTCCACCTAAAGGGAACCATAGTGCACTCAACGAATGGTTTGCAAGCTAACAAAAGATCTAAGCACCAACCCAATCAGCATCCAAATTGAGTTATAAAGACATTCAAGATGAAGTCTTCTACAAGGAGATCAAAAGAAGACTTCAGTAAAAGTGACTAACTAAGGAAAAGTCAGCAAGTGCAATAGCTGTAAAATGAACATAAGACAACGATCTTGGGGTCAACCAGGATCGTAGTGTTTGCCAAGTAAAGAAGGAATTGATATAGTTTACACAAAGATACTGGCCAACTTCTAAAGAACTAGGCTAAAGTGATTAAGCAAGGGTTAGTCCATTGATAATAAATGAACGGGAGATCACAAGGAGAAAGCGAGCTGGGCATGCCACAAATCTGAGGTGTCTTGCTATTCAAAAGAGACCGAACAAGAAGTCAAGCTATCGGTTCCTAAGAACAGTCAAAGGCAAACATAAGTATTGAAGCACTACACAAACGAAGAAAGAAGTGTTCTATATTGAAGATCCAATGAACACTCTTCAGGATCGTAGTGTTGTCTCAACTAGTCAATGAGCAACATTCAATAAGACACTACGATCAGGTCCAAGAACATCTGCATCAGAATCGTAGAGTTTGGTCATCTGAAGATTGAAGCATTGGCAACGGTTTAATCTGAAGATTGATATTGAACAGAGCTTATTGAGAGCATCGATGCAAAAGGACAACCTCTGATCTAGAAATCAGAGAGAGGAAATAAAGTCGATTACCTGCCCAAGACATTAAAGTGACATCTCTAACGGGGTAGGCGAAACAGTAGACTGCAGTGTCAGAAAGTCATAAAGAGGATGTCATGTCACATCTGCAATCTACATCAAATAACTCGAGATCTGCGAGGAAATTCAAACTACTTTCAACGGCTATATTCCAATGGGAAGATTAGGAAGGAGTATATATCAGCCTGAACTTCAAAGATCAAGAGTTGCTGATCTTGCAGAATCATTGAGTTGTTGGAATGCTATATTATTGACTCTACGAGTTCCACCAGAGCTAAAGCAGAACAAGTCTCAGTGACAGTGAGACTACAAAGGTGGAAGTGAAGCAGCTTTGAAGAATGAAACAAATAGACTAAAAGCTTCACTCAACAAAGATGAGAATGCCACTAAAGATGGTAGCTAACCTAAGAGGCGAAAAGGCCAAGAAGATAGCATTCAGAAAAGTGGCAGAGTACAAAGAAGATAAAGAGAGCCACTCTACGAATCACCATGAACCGAAAGTTGAAACAGAACAAGTGCAGAATCATGTCTGCAAAACATTCAAGAAGGGTTCAAGGAATGCTAAGTGTCAGACGAAGTCTACCAAAAGCTCAAACACTTTACAAACCTAAATGGTGATGGTGTATAGCTGACATCAGATGAAGATGAGCAGAACAGAGTGAAGATCAGCTGCACCAGAGAAGACATAGTCCAGTCTCTATGCAGAATGCAAAGAGGACCATGCCTAGCTACTAAGTACATAAGATGTTCAAACTTCAAGTCATCTTAGCAGCAAAGCATAAATAACAACAACAATAACTACAACAAGTAGCCAGGGCCTGAGGGGTCCTTGTCCGGAGGGACTAAATGAAGTTCCAAGCCTGCTGGGCTTGAAGAGTTCTTAGGGAACTAGAGGAGTCCCAAGGCTGCTGGCCTTGAAGTGTTCTTAGTGACTGAAGTTCCAAGGCTGTTGGCCTTGAAGGAATCTTAGTGATTCAGGGTGCTGCCCTTCCTTAGTGGAAATCCTGCTAGTTGAAAGCAGAAGAGTGGATTATGAGCTTGAGTCTCTAAACCACTTAAAATCCCTTGTGTCATTTACTTTATGTCATTTACTTTGTGTACCTAACTGCTATGTATGTATTAACTGCTTACAACTTAACTAACTCTAAGAATAAGTTATGTATGATTATGAATATATCAATGAAGGGATCCTTTACTTATTCTGTTGTGCTTGAAAAGATTCTTATGTTTGTCATATGCTAATTCATTAGCAACACAAAATAAAAGAGAAAAGTATTTAAAAATCAAAAGGATCTTTTCAACCCCCCCTTCTAGATCTATTATATGCCTATTGGGAACTAACACCATTATCTATGAATTTTGAAAATCTATCCAGACCAATTGACCTTGTGCGAACTCTTATAATTGCTAAGATGAATAACCCTCTTAGCAAGGGAAATTTTATATTTTCGAAAAATCGGCGTGCGCATAAACAACATGTTTAAATGTTATACATAACTTAGGGTACTATAAGTTGATCACCTATTGTACTTGTTTATATTGAATTTTAGTTAAATATTGTTAATTCTAGTAGGAGTTCTTAGTTCATAGTGACTACTCAGTATTTGATATTCTTTAAATTGAAAAGTTGAAACCTTTGAATTCTGTTAATAATTTTTCAGTCGTTAGTGACTCTTATTTCTCAAAGAACATATTTGGAAATGTTGATGCTTCTTTGTTTACAACATTATTCTTTTGAATTCCTAAGCTATCAATTACCGATATACCCTTGAACTTATGAACTCATATTATACCTGTTCACCATTTTTGTTATATTACTTGCTGGACAAATTTGGTGCTCATTCTTGCTTTCTTTAAACATTTCAGTTAATGTGGAACATGGCAGTACCTTAGGAAAAGATAAAGGAAAGGGCAAAACTACGGAATAATTTTAGTTCCCTATGCTAGAAGCTTATTTATTATGTTGTCATCAGACTTATGAGTATTCTGTATTAAGTTATATTTAGATTTAAGTTATGTATTATGTTAGTAATGGTTGCGAGACCTTGGGACGAGAATAATTATACTATATCAATGTAAATTATTCTATTATTTCCATTGCATAAGTATTGGTATGTTAGATCATGAAGCACCGTATTCGAGATAGAGGTATATCTGAATTTGGGGGCCTCACAGAGTTCATGACTAGGTTGAACAACGATTTCAAGGTGATTGGGAGAGAGGCAATTGTAAGCGAGAATCTTCTTGTCAAATGTTGAGAAATTGAAAAAGTTTTAATTGATCTGAGTCCTTGAATTTGATTATTTGAGACATAATATCCATGTCACAATATCCACGTCACTTTTTAATAGAAAAATAATAATTTTAAAGCCAAGTAATTAAAAATAGACGGTCAACTAACGTCTGTCGAAAAAAGGGAGAAAATAGATTTTCTCTTGATTTTGAAGTTTAACTGAAAAAAATATTTACTTGATTATTTAAAACAGAAGTAAGTTGGTTGATTTTTAGCGTCATTTATCTCAAATAAAAATAGTCTTTCTTTTATCATAACTTTTTCAAAAAAATAATAAAATTTGTCTGACAAATTAAGATATAATTTTAATAATAAACATATAATAGATGAATTTATAAAATAATATACAATTATAAACATGTTATATTTATATTTTAAGTATTATTATGTCGTCAACTCATCATTACTATATTTTTAGTGACAACGGTTTTTTTTCTAAATAAAAGAGATGTTTTAAAACGACGTCCTCTCTATTCCTACCTGTTCTTTTTTCCATTTTCTTTGTAGTCAGACATTCTACTTTCTTCAGACTGCGGGTGGAATTTAATTTTCATGGTAAAAATAATTATAAAAATAAGTTTGTCAATTAAAAAAATCACCAAAATAAAATATCTAACTATTTTGGAAAACAATAAACTATTTAAAATTAATTTTATAACAAAAGAAGTTTTTTTAAAAAAAAAAATTGACACACCCTCTTTTACCACTACTAAAAATTGAATTCCTAATTTCATAATTAACATTTGGGATAAGTCATACCAGCCAATGCCTTCATTGACTATGGAAAGGTGTAGTAAAAAAACAAATATTTAAATATGAATTAGTACCTTAAATTATAGGTTATATTTCATTTCGGTGACTCACCTTTTAATTTTCTCAATTAAATGATTAAACTATCAATTTTTTTCAATTACAACAAATTGAGCATGTCACGTCAAAAATTACTAACGTAAACTAATATGACAAAAAAATAATTTTTTAATCATTAAATAAACAAATTTAATAAAATATGGGGCAAAATGATATAAACACAATTAAAATTTCAAATTAAAATAAAACAAACATTAAACTCAATATTCAGTATCCTTTCCCTTTTAATTGATCGATCTCCACAAAAGCCCCATCCTCATCCGCCATCAAATCACGCCGAGGACAACCAGGACAACCACGCAGCCGAGCGCCGTCTCCGACTTCGGGCTAAACTTAATATTCAGTATCCTTTCCATTTTAATCGATCGATCTCCACAAAAGCCCCATCCTCATCCGCCATCAACTCACGCCGTCGCCGTCTCCGACTTCGGGCTAAACTCACTCTTCGACGAGTCAGGCTCTCCCAGCCACCGCGTCGCCGGGTATCGTGCGCCGGAGATGGTCGAGACCCGGAAAGTCACCTTCAAGTCCGACGTATACAGATTTGCCGAGGTGGGTTCAGTCGGTGGTCAGTGAAGAATGGACGGCGGAGGTTTTCGATTCAAGACAGCTTGGTTCTGGTCTACCAGGAAGTAGTGTTTCTTCTGTAAGTGGCTTTGGTGGTTTTGTTGGAAATCAATCCTCTGGTGGGTTTTCAAATGTTGCTGCTGGAGATGGGTTTTCAGTCGGTGGTTTTGGGGGAACTGCTTCTGGTACATTTCCTTCAGCAGGTAGTTCGTCTTTGGGGGAACTGCTCCGGTGGCTGGTGGTAGTTTTGTGTGGATGAATGAGATTTTTGTGTTTGGTGTAATGAATTAAATATTTGGGTTTGGTAATTTGGTTTTTTTAAAAGATTTTTGGATTTGGTAATTTGATTTAATAAAAGGATATTTGAATTTTTGATTTTATGATTCAATTTGAATAAATTAGTAGTTAAGTGGTATTGATATTAGTGTTAAGATGTAATATTTATGCATTTACATGTTTACCCCTTATTTACTCAAAAACATATTAAAAAATTGTTTAATAATATTTTTTTATTACACAGTAATTGACCACGTCAACATGCCACGTCAGTAATTTCTGATATGACAGACTATTGAATGAAAGTAAAAAAAATTAATAGTTTAATCATCTAATTAACAAAATTAAAAAATAGATCACTGAAATGAAATATGACATATAATTTAGGGTAATAAATTATATTTAAGCCAAAAACAAAATACAGTAGTCAAACTCGTAGAAGTTGTAGATATTTGGTGTAGACTTGATGGGGAAATAAGTGTAAAGCATGGCCGTGAGCTTGGAAAGCACGTGTCTGAGATACCGCAGACGTAGTACTAGTATTAGAGGTGGGCCTTGAGTTAGCAAAGAGTAGTATTTAATGGAGTAAAGAGATGCCACGTGTTTGGGTATTACGGTTGAGGATTCACGTGCTTATGGTGTTAACGCTAACCCACCATAAGCCGGGAGCGTTTGGTTTGTTTGGTGACGAGGTACGCTTTAACTTGACGGTTAGCCTCGCCGACCAAACTCAACTATTGATGAGCACATTTCGAGAGTTCGTTGGTTTCGTATGCACCCAAACCATCAATGTCTTGTGATAATCATATTATTTATATGTTTATTTTCTCTTAAAATAAATTTATTAGTCCAATTTTATATTAATTCTATTTTAGTTATAATTATTTATTTATTATGTAATCAGGTGCACAATAATGAACAAAATCAATACAATCTAATTAATTTAGAAAATAAGGAGCATGCGAGAATTAAGGAGAGAAATCAGGAGCAGCCAAGCAGTGATTTAAAAAAAAAAGATAATCTTTTTTGTTTTTTTAAAATAAAAAAAAAAAGAAAAAATTAAAACACGGAACAGCAAGAGATAAGAATAAAGACTCCTTTTCTCGTTGGAAAGAAAAAAGAGAGAAGCTGACTTTGGAAAGGGGAGTTAAGTTGGTTTTTTTTTTTAATTTTATTTTTGTTTCTTCACGTTAGAAAGAAAGGAGGGAGCAATATTCTATTATTTCTTTTATTTTTATTTTTCTTTGTATTTAAGTAGTGAGATTTTAGCAATTTATTAAAGGAGCAGCATCAATACATGGATAAATTGAATTCATTTCTTTTTCCAATTAATTAGTACATTCAAGTAAGAACTCTGTTTATTTAATTATTTATGTATTATTTTATTATGTTTTGTGTTTCAATTTCAAGCATGTTAGGCTAGATTATTTTCTAGGGTTAAGGATGAGTATAATTGATTGATTCCATTGCACATATTCATGCCAATTTATTCTACTAATTTAGTGTCTTCGCGTTAAAAATAATTTTTTCTATTGAATGCATATTTTTGTTGATAAAAAAATAAGGTTGGATTGTGACGCCTTTGAAATAGGTTATATCATCACTCATTCTCGAATTAAATCGAATACATTGGTACAAAATACAACTACAACTTAATTATACAACCTGTTGTCGTAAAATACGACATAAAACATAAATTTGAGAGTTTTAACACGAATATTATCTTCTAGACAATATCCAAACTCAAATTCAATCTCATTACAATTATTATCACACTATTTAATAGAATAGTGAGGACTACTAAGACAATCATCTCAACCGTCAATCCATTCCCCGACTAGTCTCAGCTATATTCTCATTTCCTGAAGAAAACAGTGAAAGAAAAGGGTGAGTTCAACTAGCTCAGTAAGAAATATTATGACTAAGATAATGTATAATAAATTATTCTTAGCCTTTAACAGTATAACAACTGATAGAATACAAAAGACAACAAGTTTTAGATCAACAACTGCAGCGAAACAACCAATCCATTAGAAGAGTCGAGCAGAGTATGATATCTACTATCTTCTATGATTTAAAAATTTATTATCAATTTTATCGCTGAGACTTAGCTCAATAAATAATCCTCATCACTGAATTATCCATGCACTACGGGTCGAGAATATTTATTAGTATCACAACCACGAATTATTCATGTACTACGGGCCAAGGATATTCGTATTTTCACTAATGGTCATGATTATATCGAATAATTCCTGGTTATAATCATACTAATTAACAGTCCATCTATGCACTACAGGCCAAAGATAACTTTTACCACATTATTTTTTACATTACAGGTCATGATTATACCGAATAATTTCTGGTCATAATCATACCAATCAACAGTCCATCTATACACTACGACCAAAGATGATTTTCATTACAATATAAGCATGAGGATGATGACAATGATATAAGAATTCAATTAAATGAGAGCAATGATAAATTTTAAAGATTTATAATTTAATTTATCCAAAATTTAATAATGTCCAAATTGTCAACATGATACTGCTTTGTGGAGTAAAATTCAAGAATAATATTGTATCAAAAATGATTTGGACTAAAAAGAAATCAATTTTGGTCATGAATAGTACCCCGGGTGAATAGTACCGGGTGAATAATACCTTGTGAATAGTACTTCAGGAATAGCACCCTGTGAATAGTACTTTATGAATAGTACCCCGTGAATAGTATTCCGGCATGAAAAGCTTAAAAATCAAGAATGTTCAGAAAAGTATCCTTGTGAAACGATATTAGATGAAGCGCAAATTTCAAGGATATTCTACTAATTTCACAGAGTATAGAAGCAATACTTTAATAAAATGAGTGTAGAATTAGGAATACGAAATAAAATAATATTACTTACATACTACAGAGTATGGAAGAAAATATTATTTCATACGAATATTGAACAAAAAATAATATCCCTTACAACTGTTGAACGAAAATAATATTTCAACGAATATTGAACGAAGATAATATTCCTTACTCTGTAGTATTCAACTGGAGGATCCCGTTTATCGGGATTGATTTTTTTTTTTGAGGCCATGATTCATGTATATTATTGTATATTTGGATTTATTATTTTTGCTTTTCTTTGTTCTATTTCTAACAAAAGTGTAGGATTATCTCTTTGAGCTTTAAATCTGGAATTTACTGAGCTATCCATATGAGGCATACATTCATATTCAGGTGATATCCTTCATTTACTTATTTACTTGTCTTTATACATTACGGACAATGTAAGTTTTAAGTTGGGGGTGGGATTTATTTATTTGCCTTATTAGTCCATGCACTTCACATACTTTGTTAGGATATGATCAAATTATTTTATTTTCTTAAAAAATAAAATAAAATAAAAAATTAAATAATTTATGCAATAGTTCTTGAGCTGGTATTGAGTTTCCCTTTGTCTAGCTGATGCAATAACGATGACACATTCGTCTTAATTCTTTACATGTGCATGCTTAGTTCTTATACTATCATTATTAAGAGAAAATTTTATGATCTCTAATCCTCATTTTATTTGATTACATAAGACAACTAATGCATGACTAGATGGATGAGTGAGTATAACTTAAAATTTCTTGATAAACATAAATGCGAAGACTAAATAACCTGTGAGATTTGAGCCAATCATTCTATTTGAGGGTTTTTACATCAACTCTAAGTTTTTTTTTTGAAAAGCGTAATTTGTTGAGTATTCTTATTATTCTTTGCTTTGATTGAACACTAGAAAGGTACGTCCATGAAATGTAATTTCTTTTGAAGGATTCCTAATATTGCTTGAACTAAAGAACTCTAGACCTTAGGAAGTGACTTAGGCCATCTTTGATAGCTGACATATGAGCCTAATCCCACCTTTAAATTTGTACGCTAGTCACCTTTTTGAGCCTTATATATAGTCTTTCTTTGGTAGCCCAATATCTTTACCCTACTCTAATTTAGAGTGTAAACCATATTTATGGCCTACCCTTTTATCTAAGAATGTGTTGAGATTGTTTCTCGTATGGGCAATAGTGAAAAGTGAGGTTGGAAAAAAAAAGACAAGAAAAGAAAAGTGATGAAATCTTCTTTAAAGATCAAATAAAAGAAAAAAATTGCACGGAAAGGGGATGTGAAAAAAAATTTGAATTGAAGAAAAGCTCAAATGAAGTTGAATTAAGCCCTAGTGATAATTTTATATCTCAACATATTTCTTAGATCGTTGAATTCCTTATATGCCCTTTCGTTTCATAACCCTTTCCCTAAGCCTTGCATTACAACCCTAAAAAGTCCTACTGATCCTTTGGAATATGATTTAGAGGTGAGAGTAGTAAAGGGGATCCATTTATGCATTTTACCTTTCTAGTGGGATTTATCCGTTCATGAGACTTTGTTTTTTCATTTATAGCGTTTTTTTCATATATACATGTGAGAGGCATTTGAATTTGAATGTGTGACGCCCCCAAAATAGGTATACATCACCCATCTTGGGTCGCCAGAAAATACACTACTGACAACTTCATTTATACATCTGTCGTGCAAAATACGACAATATTCATACTCAAATTATTACAATGCCATCTAAAGTACAACATCAAATATTTTAAGTCCCCAAAGGAACACGAGAAAATTTTTGTCCTTCTCATTCTAATGGACTGCATTTTTGACGCTTCCAAATTCGAGTTTGCCTCACCCTATTATTGTTCACCAAAATTAAATATTAAATGACGTATAAAATATGTCACACACATTTTAAATTCTCAGTACAGTTATTATGCCACACCATTTCATAATTTGATTATGCTTGTGACTAATTCGTATCACCACTTTATACCCATATTCTCTCTGCTAGTCCCAACTACACTTTTATTACCTGAAAGGGGTGGTGAAGTAAAGGGTGAGCACAAATAGCCCAGTAAAGAATATCATGACTTAAGATAATTAAATTATCAATAGCCTTCATCAATAATAATTCATATATTTAGAACATGTGGTAGAAGATAAAATTTTTCAACCATAATAGCAGCGGAATCAATAATCCATTAGAAGAGTCAAGTAGAACATAATGTCTACTATCTCCTCTAGAATAAAAGTCCATCATTAATATTTCATTCCTGTAATACTCATCAATAGTTCTTTGTTATACCCAAGACAAAGAGAACTCTCATCACCTGTCTTCACCTGAACCACCACCGATTATAATTAAATTTATAATTCATATTAATAATCAGGTAAATCAATAGTTCATACAACTGTAAAACCAATAACTAACAGTCCACCTTTGCACTACAGGCCAAAGATATACAACTGTAAAATCAATAATGTTGAGACTCAGCTTAATAGTATCACGACCACGAATTATCGATGCACTACGGGCCAAGGATATTCGTGTTTTCAATTAAGGTCATGATTACACCGAATAATCCCTGGTCATAATCATACCAAGTACATCTATGCACTTCGGGCCAAAGATGATTTTTACCACATCATTTGTAACATTACGGTCATGATTATACCGAATAATCTCTGGTCATAATCATACCAAGTCCATCTATGCATTACTGGTCATAGATGACTTTCAACACAATATAAGCATGAGAATGATGACAATGATATATATAATGAATAAACATAAATCATCAGAATAATAAGATAACATAGATCTTAGTGATTTTCAACTTAATTATCCAGAGTCCAAATTGATAACATAATAATAGATGAATCACAAACTATTAAGGATATTCTAATCCTTTCAGGACTTTCCACCATTTAATGATAAACTAAATAAACGAATAATATCTTACCATAACATGGAGTATGAAAGAAAATGATATTCCTTTTACCATAAAAATGATACCCTCTTACCACAATAATGATATCCCTTACCTTAGCATATGACTTGATTCTGCTTTCTGTGAAATTGATCAACTTAAACAATGCTTGCATTCCTTATCTACACTTGGAGTAACATTATACTCAATAGAAATACTCACAATATTATACTCAGAATATTGAAGTAAAAGAATTCTATATTTTTAGTGTAGTGATGGTGTGTGTTTAGTTACTCAACCGAGCAACTTATTTATACTGAAAACTTAGTAAATAACTAGCACACCTGCTTTGACAAAATAACCAAATGAGGTATATTATAATGGTAGTGGAATTTATGGTCCCACAGAGAAAATTAAACCACTTGTACACGTTTTAACAAAATTTATTCAATAATAGAGTTGTGGCCCATACTACTTTAGATAAAGTAGAGTGTCGGCAAGTCCTGCCAATTTACTTTTGTAAAAAGAAAATAATTGAACAAACGTCTGTATATCATACTTATCTTTAACCAACACCTTTTATTCATCAATTATTTACACATCTTAAATCCTTCAACTATTATTCATGATTATTAACATAGACTCACAATACTGCCAACTGGTTTAATTATATCATATCAAATAATATGAGTCACTGTACAATAACTATTGTGACAATTATTGAATGAAAGACTGAGTGACTTCTTACGTAATTAAGAAACAATAATATGAATCACTGTGCAATAACTACTGTGATAATTATTGAATGAAATACATAGTGACTTCTTACGTAAGAATCAAATCAATACCTTACTATAAATAATTTAAATTCTATTAAAAGTAGGGATCAACACCAAAACATATTTATCTCAAATAACATATAAACAAACTAATAATTCATTATTCATTCAAGTTATCATTATTTATCGCATAAAATTATTATTCATATTCCAAAACATTAGAAGTGAATAATAAAACTTGAGGAATCTAAAACCTCATATATGACAATCCACTATTCTGGTATTATCACCATTTTTACTTTAACAAAAATATTATTTGTGTTCTTATCATAACTCATTCGTTACTAGTGCATTTACATTCCGACACCTCATGAGCTTATTAACACTTCTAAAATATTTAAAAAATATGATTCTGAATTTTCTAAACAATTTTCGATTTTTTTTGGATTATCCAACAATTTTCTATAATTATTTCTATTTATAAAAACTATCATTTAATAGCTTCAAAATAAAAATACTAACTCCACATACTTTTATATCTTTAAAACATCATAAATATTAATCTTATATTATTATAATATTTTTCAAAAAAAATTCATAATTTTCCACCATTCATAGAATTTCCTATGAATTTCCTCTATTTTTTTAAACAAACCATAAACAGTTTAAAAATACAATAAATATTTATGTTGTTTAATAATTTTCCAAAACTGTCCGTAAATAATACAAT
Source organism: Panax quinquefolius (assembly GCA_020205615.1). Lineage (NCBI taxonomy): Eukaryota > Viridiplantae > Streptophyta > Magnoliopsida > Apiales > Araliaceae > Panax > Panax quinquefolius. The sequence continues at coordinate 100,923,371 of CM035153.1, read as the reverse complement.
AATATTATAAGATTTTTCACCAACTTTCATAATTTTTCATCATTCATAGAATTTTCTATGAATTTCTTCTATTTTCAAACTATCTATAAATAGTTTAAAAACATAATAATTACTTCTACTTTTCAATAATTCATCAAAATTTACGAAACTCTAAACTGATATTATAAGAATTATGTAAAAATATCTCAACCCAAATAAATTTTCTAATAATTTAATTATAAACTCTAATATTCGTAAATTTCAAGAATTCATAATAATTATCCTTTTATCAGAAAAATAAGGATCTTATGCCCTTTCCATGTAAAATCTAATTCTCTACAACTTTGTAGAAGAAAGTTTTCCCAAAATCCAATTCTAACATAGAGAGAAAGGCCTACCGAAAATTCTGCTACAAAAATTATGAATCAGTCACCTCACGAAATTCATAACAAATTATACGTTAATCTCTAACGGTTCAAAATTTGTGGACATATACTCAACTTATATATGTATAACATATCCAAAAATTATAACGATCCAACAGCGGATTGAAAATTATAATTCACGCAATAGAGGTCAAGAACACTGATTTTTTGGACTATGAGTCCTTCGTACCAGTTTCACTCAAATAGTCACCATTGAAAATTCACAAAGAATTTTTGAGTGATTCAAATTTCCGCGTTTAGTTTACTTCTGGGGCTTTCTTTTGATATATGGATCATCTCCTAACTCATTGTACACAAAGAGTTATGGATTTTACAAAATCAAGTAGTAAACTAACTTTTCATGAAAATTTCCAGATTTCGTTTTTCACTTGATTTCTTGATTTCTCTCATTTAATTCATGTTTTTGCAAGTTTAAATCATTCAATACATACATAAATATGTACTCAAAAAAAATTCATAAATCTAAGAATAAATCAAAGATTTTTAGAAATACCTTTTTTTTTTTCTTCTTCTTCTGATTCTCTCTATTTCTCTCCTCTCTTTATTTCTTTCTGCTGATTTGGGAGTGAAGAGGGTGTGAATGAAGAAATAATTCCTTCCCTCTCTCTCTCTTATTCTCCTCATTCCCGTGAGTGGAAAAATGGGGGTATCCTCTTTTGTCCCTTCCCCCCTCTTTTCTCCTTCCTTTTTCTTTCATTTCTTCCTTCCCTCTCCCCACATGTTCCCACCCCATCTCATTCCCAATTACTCACTCTCTCTTTTCTTTTTCTGTACATGGGCTACGGAAGGGAGTGTAGGAAATTATGATGAGTACAAATGATGGTGTTCCCATTACTAAAATTATTTAGCCAACATCTCATGTCCCACCATTTCAAAAAATTTAATTCCTTCTATTTTATTTACTCACTTATCCATTTAATTGTCCGTTTGACCATTTATCAATTTAACATTTTAAAATTTTAGAATAATAATCATAAATTAAATTAGACTTTTATTTTATAAAAGTCGGGGTTTTACAATCACCCCACCTTATGAAATTTCACCCTCAAAATTTACGTACCTGGTAGTTCGAAGAGATGAGAATTTCAAATTCTAGCTCACAGGCTACACCCTTTGTTTCATGGTTCATCCATTGCTCAATTCCTGTATTTCATATATCATTCTAGAATATAGTTTCAAAACAAGGGTTAATTGACATGCCACATATTATCCCCATACTCTGACCGACCAATTAAGTAACAAATAAACTTAGGTAGGTCATACTAGCGAAGGAATTACCCGTCTCTCCCCTCCTAGTTCTAGTCTCACATCTGAACCAGGGATCATATCCCTAAGCTTTGATACCAAATGTGACGCCCCCAAAATAGGTATACATCACCCATCTTGGGACGCCAGAAAATACACTACTGACAACTTCATTTATACAGTTGTCGTGCAAAATACGACAGTACATATGTTGTGAGTTTCAATACAAATATTGTTACGTATATAATATGAAAATATTCATACTCAAATTATTACAATGGCATCTAAAGTACAACAGCAAATATTTTAAGTCCCCAAAGGAACACGAGAAGATTTTTGTCCTTCTCATTCTAATGGACTACATTTTTGACGCTTCCAAATTCGAGTTCGCCTCACCCTATTATTGTTCACCAAAATTAAATATTAAATGAAGTATAAAATATGTCACACACATTTTAAATTCTCAGTACATTTATTATGCCACACCATTTCATAATTTGATTATGCTTGTGACTAATTCGTATCACCACTTTATACCCATGTTCTCTCTGCTAGTCCCAACTACACTTTTATTACCTGAAAGGGGTGGTGAAGTAAAAGGGTGAGCACAAATAGCCCAGTAAAGAATATCATGACTTAAGATAATTAAATTATCAATAGCCTTCATCAATAATAATTCATATATTTAGAACATGTGGTAGAAGATAAAAGTTTTCAACCATAATAGCAGCGGAATCAATAATCCATTAGAAGATTCAAGTAGAACATAATGTCTACTATCTCCTCTAGAATAAAAGTTTATCATTAATATTTCATTCCTGTAATACTCATCAATAGTTCTTTGTTATACCCAAGACAAAGAGAACTCTCATCACATATCTTCACCTGAACGACCACAGATTATAATTAAATTCACAATTCATATTTATAATCAGGTAAATCAACAGTTCATACAACTGTAAAACCAATAACCAATAGTCCATCTTTGCACTACAAGTCAAAAATATACAACTATAAAACCAATTATGCTAGGACTCAGCTTAATAGTATCACGAACACGAATTATCGATGCACTACGGGCCAAGGATATTCGTGTTTTCAATTAAGGTCATGATTATACCGAATAATCCCTGATCATAATCATACCAAGCCCATCTATGCACTACGGGCCAAAGATGACTTTTACCACATCATTTGTAACATTACGGTCATGATTATACCGAATAATCCCTGGTCATAATCATACCAAGTCCATCTATGCATTACTGGCCATAGATGACTTTCAACACAATATAAGCATGAGAATGATGACAATGATATATATAATGAATAAACATAAATCATCAGAATAATAAGATAACATAGATCTTAGTGATTTTCAACTTAATTATCCAAAGTTCAAATTGATAACATAATAATAGATGAATCACAAACTATTAAGGATATTCTAATCCTTTCAGGACTTTCCACCATTTAATGATAAACTGAATAAACGAATAATAATATCTTACCATAACATGGAGTATGAAAGAAAATGATATTCCTTTTACCATAAAAATGATACCCTCTTACCACAATAATGATATCCCTTACCTTAGCATATGACTTGATTATGCTTTTTGTGAAATTGATCAACTTAAACAATGCTTGCATTCCTTATCTACACTTGGAGTAACATTATACTCAATAGAAATACTCACAATATTATACTCAGAATATTGAAATAAAATTTTTTAGTGTACTGATGGTGTGTGTTTAGTTACTCAACCGAGCAACTTATTTATACTGAAAACTTAGTAAACAACTAGCACACCTGCTTTGACAAAATAACCAAATGAGGTATATTATAATGGTAGTGGAATTTATGGTCCCACGGAGAAAATTAAACTAACTTGTACACGTTTTAACAAAATTTATTCAATAATAGAGTTGTGGTCCGTACTACTTTAGAAAAAGTAGAGTGTCGGCAAGTCGTGCCAATTTACTTTTGTAAAAAGAAAATAATTGAACAAACGTCTGTATATCATACTTATCTTTAATCAACACCTTTTATTCATCAATTATTTACACATCTTCAATCTTTCAACTGTTATTCATGATTATTAACATAGACTCACAATACTGCCAACTGATTTAATTATATCATATCAAATAATATGAGTCACTGTACAATAACTATTGTGACAATTATTGAATGAAAGACTGAGTGACTTCTTACGTAATTAAGAAACAATAATATGAATCACTGTGCAATAACTACTGTGATAATTATTGAATGAAATACATAGTGACTTCTTACGTAAGAATCAAATCAATACCTTACTATAAATAATTTAAATTCTATTAAAAGTAGAGATCAACACCAAAATATATTTATCTCAAATAACATAAAAACAAACTAATAATTCATTATTCATTCAAGTTATCATTATTTATCGCATAAAATTATTATTCATATTCCAAAACTTTAGAAGTGAATAATAAAACTTGAGGAATCTAAAACCTCATATATGACAATCCACTATTCTGGTAATATCTGTGAGACCCCAGATTTTATGAATAAAGATTTATTTTCTCGAAATATATATTTTTTTGAATATTATGGTGCGGATTTGAGATAATATTATAGTTGTGGTTAATATTTATAAATTTTGCAAAGTAAGCAAGTGGTTATATAATATTCGATTGGTCGGGGAATATTCTTTTTGTCGGGGAATATTTGTACGACGGCACAATCATTGGTGGACCCCACAACGAAATTATTGTCGGATTGTGAAAATAACAAAAATATTTTATGAAAATAATGGCGGAAGTTTTACTTAACTATTGAAACACCCGGTGTTAAAAGTAGTGCGAATACTGGCGTGGTTGCATAGTAGCAATACCTGATTGATTATTGATGCTTACGTGAGAAGTCACTCGGTTTTGTTCAATTATTGCTACAATAATTGCTTTGCGTAAGATCTCAAGTTATTTGATTCAATTATTGTCAATATTTTATATATTAGTAAATCAATAATTGAGACGACAAAGTTATTAATATTATTATTTGCAATATTGATGATGTCTAGAAGTTCTGTCAAGGAGAGGTTTGGTCACCTAATTGTGCGCCAATAGGGAGAAATCCTTATTGGAAAGCCCCCTCTTTTCCGTGAACGACCTGGTCGATTAATAGTGTGAATTATAATAATGATGATGAATTTTTTTTATTATTATTATAAATGTAATAAAACAAAAAACTTTTTATATAAAATAGAATACTTTTTTATAAAGTTTTGTTTTATTTGATTATAAATAGAATATAATATATTTTATTATGCATAGTATTTGCATAAAGGCTCGCATAGTATTTCAGATAGTAAAATCTTTTTATATAAAAATGTAATACTTTTATAAAATTATTTGTTTTATTAGATTATAAATAGAATATATTATATTTTATTATGCATAGTGTTTGCATAGTGTTCGCATAGTGTTTGCATAGTAAAATCTTTTTATATAAAACAGAATACTTTTATAAAGTTTTTGTTTTTATTAGATTTTAAATAATATATATATATATATATATATATATATATATTAGAAATAGAATATTATATTTTATTGCATAGTATCCTTTCCATTCTCCTATAAATAGGATGCTTAGTTAGAATTGAAAACACACCAGAAATTCAGAGAATTCTTCTTCTATAATCTTGAGCGTATTTCTTTAGAGTTTTAAGAAGCTTTGAGCGTAGAAAATAATATAAGTTTTCTTCAAGAATATCCTCGCCCTACCAGTCGGAATACTTTTCTTTCTAAGGTAAAGGGTATTATTCTTTCGTATTCATGAAGAGAGTTATTATCTTTCAATATTCGTAAGGGTTGTTATTCCATTCTTTATTATTATGTTGGAATAACCTGTCTATGAGAAGTACCACATACATGGTGAAATTCTTCTGTTATTCCATTCTTTATTATTATTCCGCTGGAATAACTTTATATGCATCTTTATCTATCGCATGCCTCGGTGAATTTTGTTGTTATTCCATTCTTTATTATTCTCATTGAATAACTCGTCTGCATGCGGCCTATCGCATACCCCGTGAATTCTGTTGTTATTCCATTCTTTATTATTCTGCTGGAACATCCTCGCATGCGGGATTACGCATTTACTTTGGTTCCATTCTTTATTATTCTCGTTGGAATATCCTCATGCGTGAGAATTACACACGACCCTTGCCCATTCTTTATTACTCTATTGAATAACTCGCCCATGTGGATTACCGCATGCACGGTGAATGATCCTCGTATTCATTCCTTATTAACTTGTGGAAATGATCTGTCTACGTGGAATACCGTATGGCGGGCGAAAATCCATTTGCAGTCTCATGTATTTTATTATACTCAGTTGGTTAATGTTTTGGCTTCTATACTCCATGAAATTAGTAGAATATCCTCGGATATTTGCGCTCATCCAAAGATCTTTCATGGAAATATTCTTCCGAGCATTCTTGAATTTTACTCCACAAAGCAAAGATCATGTTGACAATTTGGACGTTATTGGTTCTGGATAAATTAATTTATAAATCTTTAAAATTTATTCTTGAACTTGTTTTATTGAATTGTCATCATCCTCATGCTTATATTATGTTGAAGTCATCTGTGGCCTGTAGTGCATAGATGGACTTGGTATGATTATGACCAGGGATTATTCGGTATAATCATGACCGTAATGTTACAAATGGTGTGGAAAAAGTCCTCATTGGCCTGTAGTGTATTGATGGACAGTTTTTGGTATGATTATGGCTATGGATTCTCTTCGGCCAAGGGTGCAAAGATGAATTATTTTATGGCATGATCATGATGACCATTGATGAAAACACAAATATCCTTGGCCCGTAGTGCATGGATAATTTGTGGTTGTGATACTAATGAATATCCTTGGCCGTAGTGCAGGGATGATGTGGATTATTTATTAAAATAAGTCTCAGCGATAAAAGTGATGAAAAACCTTTTAAATCATAGAAGATAGTAGATTTTATTCTCTACTTGACTCTTCTAATGGATTGTTTGTTCTTCTGCAGTTAAACTTGATGTTTGTTATATTTTATCAGTTTATCACTGTTGAAGACTAAAGATAAATTATTCTGCATTATCTTAGTCATAATATTTCTTACTGGGCTAGTTGAGCTCACCCTTTTTGCTTTCATTGTTCTCTTCAGGAAATGAGAACGTAATAGGGACTAGTCGGGGAACGGAGTGATGGTCCAGATGATAGTATTAGTAGTCCTCACTATTCTATGAAATAGTGTGATAATAAATGTATTGAGGACTTATTTTGAGTTTTAATACTGTCTAGAAGACAATATTTGTATTAAAACTCACATCTCATGTTGTATATTTAAGGTTGTATTTGTATTCTGTACCATGAATTTGGCGACTCAGAATAGGTGATGTATACCTGTTTTGGGGGCGTCACAGTTGGTATCAAAGCTTAGGGATATGATCCCTGGCTGAGATGTGAGACAAGAACTAAGAGGGGAGAGACGGGGAATTCCTTCGCTAGTATGACCTGCCTAAGTTTATTTGGTATTTAATTGGTCGGTCGGAATATAGGGATAATATGTGATATATTAATTAACCTTTGTTTTGTGACATCGTTTGAAAATGGCATCTAAAAATGTTGAGATCAGCAATGAACCACATGAGACCGTTGAGTCACCAACGATCAATACCCAGGATAATAATCCTCAGGTAAATAACAACACCGATCAGATGATGAACGATGGGATGTTCAGAGGCTTTATACAATTCATGCAACATCAGGTAAGAGAGACTCCTGTTCAAAATAAAGGTGGAAATAATGGCAACCCACTGTCAGTCATCGCTAAGCAGTTCAAGGTGCTGGGACCACCAGAGTTTTTGGGAAAGCCAGAACCACTTAAGGCGGAGACGTGGTTAAAGTAGATTACCAAGATATTTGATGTCTTGGGATGCTCCGAGGAGCAAAAGGTTCCCTTTGCCACCTTTATATTGCGTGAAAGAGGCGACATCGGTGGAATCAGAAACGCGACATTCGGCTGACGCACTCAAGATGTCTTGGGAGAAGTTCCAAGAGCTGTTCAACGACAAGTACTTTCCCGAAAGTATTCGTCACATGAAGGAGGTGGAATTCATCAAGCTGGAGCAAAATAATATGACCGTGTCGCATTACGAGGCTAAGTTTGCAGAGTTGTCCTGGTTTGCATCCCATTTGGTCGATAATGTGGAACGAATGACGCGAATGTTTCTGCGAGGTTTGAAACCCGATATACGTTAATACCTCATTTCTCACAAACTTTGTTTATATTCAGATGTTGTGAATAGGGCTCAGTTATTGGAGCGCGATAATGAGTCAGCACAACCAAAAGGCAACGACCAACAACACGATAATAATTATACCGGTGGCAACGACCATCGGAACAATGATAACCATCGTGGGGGGAAATTATCATGCCAAGAATGGTAACCACTTTGGTGTTAATCATGGCCAAGATAATAGAAGTGGAAATTTCAAGAAGAAAAGGTTCAATAATGATGGAAAGACATCAACACCAGCACCTATTTCCAAGGAAGAAGAACGACCACCGGTCGTATGTTTCAAATGCGGACAGGAGGGACACATCCGTCCAAACTGTACGCAGCAACCCAAAGCATGCTTCAATTGCGAAAGAGAAGGAAACCTAGCTCGATTTTGTCGTATGGTGAAGTCAAGTCCAGTTGGGATGGTGACGCTAAAGGATGTCCTAGACAAGTCAAAGCCGGTAGTTTAAGTGAGAGTGTTTGTCGAGGAACCCGAACGAAGTTGTCACGGGTAAGTTAATTATAAACTTTTGTGAAATCTATACCTTATTTGATACTGGTTCTACCCATTCTTTTATTTCTCCTACTTGCGTTCAACGTTTAAATTTGACTCCGAAGAAATTAGACTTTAATTTATCTGTTGAAACTCTGTTAGGAGAAACCTTCATTACATGTGCTATCCAAGTCTTGGATGAGAGTCACAGTTTTACATGATATTTCTATCGTTAATAAATTTCCTGACGTATTCTTGAAGACTTCTTAGCCTACCCCTAGAGCATGAAATCGAATTTTGTATTGACCCCAGTACAAAACCCATTTCTTCAACCCTTAAATATTTCTTCAACCAAAACGAACGTATAATGCGCCAAAGACGTTGGCTCGAGCGGTTGAAGATTAAGACCATACCATTCAATATCATCATAGAAGAGCGAATGTGATAGCTGACGCGTTAAGTAGAAGATCGTATGCAATTATGAGTGTGACGTTGTTAACACAAAACCCATTTCGTATAACTTACAAATGATGAAGATAGAGTTAAAGACTCTAGGGACCCACGTGAAGATAACGAATATACGAGTAGAATCGACTTTAATTGATAAAGTTAAAGCCGCTCAAGCTACACACCCGAATTTGATGAATGTGAAGAAGAAGGTTCAAGAAGGCGTTATCTCAACCCTCGATTTAATTGGCTCATTTGAAATCCTCGATCGAGTAGGAACTGTGGCCTATAGACTCGCCTTACCGCTAAGTATGTCGCGTGTTTATAATGTTTTTCATGTATCGATGTTACGTAATTATGTGGACGACCTGAACCACATTATTGAATTAGAATTAGACGAGATAGCAGAAGATTTAAAATATGAGGAGATACGTGTTAAAATCTTTGATAAGAAGTATCATATTCGACACTCAAAGTTTATACCTTAAGAGTTAGAATCTAAACGAGGTATCCTCACCTGTTCGGCATACCAGGTACGTACGTAAATTTCGAGGGCGAAATTTCATAAGGAGGGAAGATTGTGAGACCCCAGATTTTATGAATAAAGATTTAATTTTCTCGAAATATTTTTTTTGAATATTATGGTGTGGATTTGATATAATGTTATAGTTGTGACGCCCCCAAAATAGGTCCATTCCATCCAACCCATTCTGAGTCGCCAAATACATGGTACAGAAATAACTACAACTTTATTATTACAACATATAAACCTGTGAGTTTAAATACGTATATTGTCATCTAGATAATATCCACACGCAAATAAATCCCCATCATAATTATTGATACATTATTTTACAAAAATGGTGAGGACTACTAAACAACTCTCTCTAGAACCTTCATTCCATACCCCTTACTAGTACTCGCTACATTCTCGCCTCCCGAGAAGAAAAAATGGAACAACAAGGAAAAGGGTGAGCTCAACTAGCCCAAGAAAGAATAATATTATGACTAAGATAATATACAACAAATTATCGTTAGTCTTCAACAGGAAAAATCTAATAGAATACAATAGACAACAAATTTTAAATCAACAATCGCAATGAAAAACAACAATTCATTAGAAGAGTTAAGTAGAGAATGCAAACTACTATCTTCTATGTATGAATTTAAAAGTTCATCGTCGATATTTTATCCTCAGAACATCAATCAATATATATCTCGAATCAAATATTCATCTTTGCACTACAGCCAAAGATATTCATCACCGGTCATGTTCATCTAAACACTGCTCATCTTTGCACTACGGGCCAAAGATATTAATTAGCTCATTATATGTTCATCTCAACACTGCTCATCTTTGCACTACGGCCAAAGATATTCATCAAGAAATCATTCATCTTTTGCACTACAAAGCCAAAGATATTCAAATAATATCATCATTTAGGACCGAGGATGATGAAAAATATTTTAAAGGAAACGAATCCAAAGAAACAAAAGAACAATTATTAAGGATTCATATTTTATACAATCCAAGTTCAAAATACTTCATAAGTAATCGAGTAGTAGAGTAAAATTCAAGAATGATCAAAACATGGATACAATCAAAGCTAGTATCCATAATAGATATTTTAGATTTAAAAGAAAAAATTTTCATTTTTCTATTGAATAGTGTCGTATTCGTGAATAGTGCCATATACGTGAATAGTCCGATATCGTGAATAGTAACTCCAGACACCAAAAGATAGAAATTCCACAAAAAACATCTTCACGCCTACTTGAATAGTACTGTGAATAAGAATAACTTCATGAATAATAACTCATGAATAGTAACTCGTGAATAAGAACTCATGAATAGTAACCCCGACATGAAAAAGTTCTAAATTTGATAAAAAGTTCCAACCAATATTTCAAAGATAATGATATTGAAGAAATAATATCATTTGAGAAGAAAATAACATCCTTACCTCGAAAGACAAGATTTTAGTTGAAACACCTGGATATAAAGGCTATGACTTGAACTTGCACCGTATAGCAATACTCAAGTATACTCAAAATACTCACAAGAATACGCTCGATAATATAGAGAGAGAAAACTTCAGCTTACGTGTGATTTTCAATTCTAACCTAAGCACCATATTTATAGGAAAATGCTTTAGAACACCAAAGCGTAAAATTGAATATAATAATATTATTTATAAACAAAATTCCTTAGCCCACCTTTGAAATCTGATTTCAGCCATAGCATGTTGTTAAATGAGGTTCACAAACTCACCAAAAAACGTTTTTCTCAAAATAATTAATTAAAACTCCCAAAAATCAATTATTTCTAACTCCTAACTTCAATAATTCATAATAAATAGCCCTTTTATTAGAAAATTCGAATCTCATGAGTTTTTTATAGGAAATTCAATTCTCTACAACTTTGCAGAAGAAAGTTTTTCCAAATTCCAAACAAAAATTAACCAAATCCATAAACCAAGCGATTTTACAAGCTATAATCAAATTTCTCATTAATAATTGTGTCCACCAACACACAAAACATGTGTTAAACATTTAATGCCACAAAAATACTCTTCCTCCTCATATACTTATATATTCCACATTCATTGTAAAAATATCACCATTAATATATTATTAAAATAATATATTTAAATGAATTATTTTATCGTAAAAAGATAAAATATTAATTTTCAACAATTGTCACATTAAAAATTTTCTCCATCTATATCCACATAAAATCAATATTTTCTCATCATATAAATCAATAATTAATTATTCACAAATAATATTACAGAATCACAAGATCGCAACCAGGTGCCGCTCCTCAGAGAGAGGGCTTTCAATAAGGATCTCTCTCATCGGGCGCCGCAATTAGGTGACCAAACCTCTCTTAGATGTAACTTTCTAGACATTGCCAATAATGTTATCCAATAATATTATTCGGATAATATGAATTATTGTCTGATAATAGAAAATATTGTGTAATGACAATTTATCAAAACAACAAGAATATAAAATATCAATGCAAAGAATTATTGAATCAATAAAATAAAATAATCGAAATAAAGAATTACTCGTAACCATTATCGAGTAGTGCCTTTTTACGTAAGAATCAATAATTGGTGCAATACTGCAGCTACCGCTCAACAACGCATATTAGTGTGTTTTAACCACCGGGTATTCCAACAAGATAATTCTGTGAATAACTACGCTGTTATTTATAAACAACTTATATTTGTCGCTTTCTTCATCCAATCGCTTTCAGCATGGGGCCCACAAAAGATCTGCTACTGCTGCATTTAATATTCCCACAAAGATTTAATATTCCACGCACCAAACGAATATTCCCCACAATAATGAATATTTTATAACCACTTGTTTATTCAAATATTTATGATTTTACCCATAACTATCCACATTAATCAAATCAACCCTTACTATTTCAAAATAATAAATAGAGGAAAATAAATTTCATTTATTAATAATTTGGGGTCTTACAACCTCCCTCCTTATGAAATTTCGTCCTTGAAATTGACGTACGACTGTATTTCAAAAGATGAGAATACCTCGCTTTCATTTCCATTTCCAACTCCCGTGTCATTTCCTCAATAGCATGGTTTCTCCACAAAACTTTAACTTGTGGTATAACCTCTGCAGACATAGGACATGTTCTTTCCTCTACAAGATCTTGACAGTACCTCCTCGTGACGTTAAGTCTTCTTGGCTATCTCGTCCGGTTCTAACTTAATGACGTGGTTCGGGTCTTCCACATATTTATGTAACATCGATACATGAAAAACGTTATGAACACACGTCATACTTGGCGATAAAACGAGTCTATAGGCCACGCCTTTCTATTCGATCGAGAATTTCAAATGGATTAATAAATCAAGGTTTGAGATTTCCTCACCTCACCGATTCTCGCTTTTGAAATAACAACTTCGCACCTCCTTCTTCAAATTCATCACCTCGCGTGTAGCTTGAACATCTTTAACTTTATCGATTAAAGTCGATTATACTCGTATATCATCACGTGGGTAACTAGAGTTTTCATCCCTTCTCTATTATTTGTAAATTATACTGAAATGAGTCTTTGACAATATCGTATTTCAGATTGTATACGATCTTCTACTCAACACGCCGCCTACCACGCTTCATTTTTTCCAGATGGCATGGTCGTAATACATGTCTTTGAAATGAGTCTCCTCTTGAGTTCTTCAAGCTCTTCCCACATTCCTTGCTCCATTCGAATTTTGTATCTCTACGAGTCACCGTTAATGGAATAGCGATTCAAGAATATCCTTCAACGAATCTCCGATAATAACCAACTAAGCCTAGAAAGCTACGTATTTCGATTACCGACTTAGGTTGTTCTTAATCGTGACTCATATTCCAACCTTGATAAGACGTTACAATGACACCTATCGCTTTACTATCGCATCGAATATGGTGTCCCCTACGGAGAGTCTGTCTTCTTGATTGCATTCCACAAAGGAAGTCACCAGATAAAGTCTCGTATCAAATTCTATAGTTGAATTTTTAACTCAAAGTTCAATAGAGCCATTCGATATGAGATTTTAGAAATGAGTTTTGTACCGGGTTCAAAGTCGATACAAAATTTAATATCGATCTTTGGGAGTAAGCCAAGAAATTCTTCAGAAATACGTCAGAAAAATCAATAACAACAGAATATTATTCAAATCGACGTGTCTTTATTCAAATCTATAACATGGACTAAGAAAACTTGACATCCGTAATAAACGAATGACTTCATGGTTTGATATGAAAATGTTTGACTACAATGGTTTGATTGCTTGAATTCGAATAACAGGTTGCTTAGGAATATGAAAACTAACAACCTTACGAAAGCAATCAATTTTGGCATGATGAGTAGTTAACCTTAATATCACATCAAAAGCAAATATCTCTATAGAAATAAGGTTAACATGTAATGTGATAGTGCCAACCTGAATCAAGCAAGATTTCTAAACAACGGATGTAATGAAAGTTTCTCCTAACGGAGTCTCCATAAATAGGTCAAAGTCTAATTTCTTTGTAGTCAAGTTCAAACGTTGAGCGCAAGAAAGAGAGATAAAAGAATGGGTAGAACCGGTATCTTGTAAGGTATAAACTTCACAAGAATTTATAATTAACTAACCCGTGCTAACTTCGTTCGTTCCTCGATTTTGACCGGCCACGACAAACGCCTTCCAAGAACCGCTGACTTTGACTTTTCTGGGACATCCTTTTGAGTCACCATTCCCGCTGGACTGGGTTTCGATATCGTACAATCTCGAGCGATATGTCCTTCTTTTCCACAATTATAGCATACCTTAAACTGTTGTGGGCAGTTTGGGCTGATATGTCCCTCTTTCCCGCATTTGTAACATACGACCGGTGGTCTTTCTCCTCCCTTGGAACCAATTGCTGCCGGTACTGTCGTCTTCACATGGTCGTTGTTAAATCTCCTCTTTTTAAAATCTCCTCCCGACTCGCTTCTTCTATTTTCATGGCCACGATTACCACCAGAGTGGTTACCGCCTTTGTCCGTATTCTTCTTTCTCCGCTGGTTATCGTTATTCGATGATCGCTATCTTCTTGATGATGATCCTCGTTATGGTCCCTCGGTTGAACGTATTTCGTTATCTCGCTCTAACAACTGAGCCCTGTTGACAACATCTGAATAGAGAGAAAATTTATGAGTAATGAGATACTGACGTATGTCGGGTTTCAAACCTCTCAGAAACATCCGCGTCATACGTTCCTCATTCTCCACTAATTGAGGTGAAAACCTGGATAACTCCGCGAACTTCGCCTCGTACTGGGACACCGTCATGTTATTCTGCTCTAGTCTAATAAACTCCACTTCCTTCATATGACGAATACTTTCAGGGAAGTACTTGTCATTGAATTGTTCAAACGCCTCCCACGACATGCCGAAAAGCAATTGGATGGGTACGCTTCACGATTCCCACCAAGAATCGCCTCGCCACGGAACATAAAAGTAGCGAATGGAACTTTCTGTTCCTCCGTGCATCCCAAGACATCGAATATCTTGGTAATTTGTTTGACCCACGTCTCCGCCTTAATCGGATCCGGCTTTCCATAGAATTCTGGTGGTCCCAACTCTTTGAACTGCTTGGCTGTGACAACCCGTGAATTGCTATCATTTCCTCTTATATTTTGAACACGAGTCTCTCTCGCCTCGATTTTGCATGAATCGCAAAAAGCTTCTAAACATCCCTCGCTCATCATCTCGCTCAAGTGGTGTTGTTCACAGGAGGTACATTGTCACTGTTGCACGCTCTCCCTCGTTGGTAAGTACATGCATCTCCACGGTCCTCATTTACTCCATCATTAATATTCTCACGACATTCTCAAATACCGCCATAAAACAAGGGTTAATTAAGGAAATCAATATATCACATAATATCCCTATATACTAACCAACTAACAAATAAGCTTAGGTAGGACACACTAGCGAAGGATTTACTCGTCTCTCCCCTCCTAGTTCTATTCCTCGATCTCCGCCAAAGATCATATCCCTAAGCTCGATACTAAACCGTGACGCCCCAAAATAGGTCCATTCCATCCAACCCATTCCGAGTCGCCAAATACATGGTACAGAAATAACTACAACTTTATTATTACAACATATAAACTATGAGTTTAAATACAGATATTGTCATCTAGACAATATCCACACGCAAATAAATCCCCATCATAATTATTGATACATTATTTTACAAAAATGGTGAGGACTACTAAACAACTCTCTCTAGAACCTTCATTCCATACCCCGACTAAGACTTCGCCACATTCTCGCCTCCCGAGAAGAAAAATGGAACAACAAGGAAAAGGGTGAGCTCAACTAGCCCAAGAAAGAATATTATGACTAAGATAATATACAACAAATTATCGTTAGTCTTCAACAGGAAAAATCTAATAGAATACAATAGACAACAAATTTTAAATCAACAATCGCAATGGAAAACAACAATTCATTAGAAGAGTTAAGTAGAGAATGCAAACTACTATCTTCTATGTATGAATTTAAAAGTTCATCGTCGATATTTTATCCTCGTAACATCAATCAATATATATCCGAATCAAATATTCATCTTTGCACTACAGCCCAAAGATATTCATCACCGTCATGTTCATCTAAACACTGCTCATCTTTGCACTACGGGCCAAAGATATTAATCGATCGGTCATGTTCATCTCAACACTGCTCATCTTTGCACTACGGGCCAAAGATATTCATCAAGAAATCATTCATCTTTGCACCATACAGCCAAAGATATTCAGTAATATCATCATTTAGGACTGAGGATGATGAAAAATATTTTAAAAGAAACGAATCCAGTGAAACAAAAGAACAATTATTAAGGATTCATATTTTATACAATCCAAGTTCAAAAATACTTCATAAGTAATCAGAGTAGAGTAAAATTCAAGAATGATCAAAACATGGATACAATCAAAGCTAGTATCCACAATAGATATTTTGGACGAAAAGAAAAAAATTTCATTTTTCTATGAATAGTGTCGTATTCGTGAATAAGTGCCATATATACGTGAATAAAGGTCGATACGTGAATAAGTAACTCCGACACCAAAAGATAGAAATTCCACAAAAAACATCTTCACGCTTCATGAATAGTACTCGTGAATAGTAACTCGTGAATAAGAACTCATGAATAGTAACTCGTGAATAAGAACTCATGAATAGTAACCCCGACATGAAAAAGTTCCAAATTTGATAAAAAGTTCCAACCAATATTTCAAAGATAATGATATTGAAGAAATAATATCATTTGAGAAGAAAATAACATCCCTTACCTCGAAAGACAAGATTTAGTTGAAACACCTGATATAAAGGCTATGACTTGAACTTTCACCGTATAGCAATACTCAAGTATACTCAAAATACTCACAAGAATACGCCGATAATATAGAGAGAAAACTTCAGCTTCAGTGTGATTTTCAATTCTAACCTAAGCACCATATTTATAGAAAATGCTTAGAACACCAAAAGCGTAAAATTGAATATAATAATATTATTTATAAACAAAATTCCTTAGCCCACCTTTGAAATCTGATTTCAGCCATAGCACATGTTAAATGAGGTTCACAAACTCACCAAAAACGTTTTTCTCAAAATAATTAATTAAAACTCCCAAAAATCAATTATTTGAACTCCTAACTTCAATAATTCATAATAAATAGCCCTTTTATCAGAAAATTTGAATCTCATGAGTTTTTATAGGAAATTCAATTCTCTACAACTTTGCAGAAGAAAGTTTTTCCAAATTCCAAACAAAATTAACCAAATCCACAAACCAAGCGATTTTACAAGCTATAATCAAATTTCTATTAATAATTGTGTCCACCAACACACAAAACATGTGTTAAACATTTAATGCCACAAAAATACTCTTCCTCCTCATATACTTATATATTCCACATTCATTGTAAAATATCACCATTAATATATTATTAAAATAATATATTTAAATGAATTATTTTATCGTAAAAGATAAAATATTAATTTTCAACAATTGTCACATTAAAATTTTCTCCATCTATATCCACATAAAATCAATATTTTTCTCATCATATAAATCAATAATTAATTATTCACAAATAATATTACGTAATCACAAAGATCTTGGCAACCAGTGCCGTTCCTCAGAGAAGGGGAGCTTTCAATAAGGATCTCTCTTCATCGGCGCAAAAATTAGGTGACCAAACCTCTCCTTAGATGTAACTTTCTAGACATTGCCAATAATGTTATCCAATAATATTATTCGATAATATGAATTATTGCTCTCGATAATAGAAAATATTGTGTAATGACAATTTATCAAACAACAAAGAATATAAAATATCAATGCAAAGAATTATTGAATCAATAAAATAAAATCTTGAATAAAGAATTACTATAACCATTATTGAGTAGTGCCTTTTTACGTAAGAATCAATAATTGGTGCAATACCGTGCTATCGCTCAACAACGCATATTAGTTTGTTTTAACCACCGGGTATTCCAACAAGATAATTCAGTAATAACTACGCCAATTATTTATAAACAACTTATATTTGTCGCTTTTCTTCATCCAATCGCTTTCCGTTATGGGGCCCACAAAAGATCTGCGCGTCATCATTTAATATTCTCGACAATGATTTAATATTCCACGACCAAACGAATATTCCCCGACAATAATGAATATTTTATAACCACTTGCTTATTCGAAATATTTGCGCATTTTACCCATAACTATCCACATTAATCAAATCAACCCTTATTATTTCAAAATAATAAATAGAGGAAAATAAATTTCATTTATTAATAATTTGGGGTCTTACAATAGTTGTGGGTAATATTTATAAATTTTTCAAAGTAAGCAAGTGGTTATATAATATTCGATTGGTCGGAGAATATTCTTTTTGTCGGGGAATATCCGTACGACGGAACAATCATTGGTGGACCCCACAATGGAATTATTGTCGGATTGAGAAAATAACAAAAATATTTTATGAAAATAACGGCGGAAGTTTTACCGTTAACTGTTGAAACACCCGGTGTTAAAAGTACAGTAATACGCATGGTTTCATAGTAGCACACGGTATTGATTATTGATGCTTACGTGAGAAGTCACTCAGTTTTGTTCAATTATTGCTACAGTAATTACTGCATAGTATCTCACGTTATTTGATTCAATTATTGTCAATATATTATATATTAGTAAATCAATAATTGAGATGACAAGTTATTAATATTATTATTTGCAATATTGACGATGTCTAGAAGTTCTGTTAAGGAGAGGTTTGGTCACCTAATTGTGCGCCAATAGGGAGAAATCCTTATTGGAAAGCCCCCTCTTTCCTGGGAATGACCTAATCGATTAATAGTGTGAATTATAATAATGATGATGAATTTATTTTTATTATTATTATAAATGTAATAAAACAGAAAACTTTTTATATAAAACAGAATACTTTTTATAAAGTTGTGTTTTATTTGACTATAAATAGAATATAATATATTTTATTATGCATAGTGTTTTGATATAGTGCCTCAGATAGTAAAATCTTTTTCTCTATAAAACATAATACTTTTATAAAGTTATTTGTTTTATTAGATTATAAATAGAATATATTATATTTTATTATGCGTAGTGTTTGTATAGTGCTGCGTAGTATTTGCATAGTAAAATCTTTTTTATATAAAACAAAATACTTTTATAAAGTTATTTGTTTTATTAGATTTTAAATAAAATATATAAATATATTATAAATATAATATATTATATTTTATTGCATAGTATCATTTCCATTCTCCTATAAATAGGATGCTTAGTTAGAATTAAAAACACACTAGAAATTCAGAGAATTCTTCTTCTATAATCTTGAACGTATTTCTTTAGAGTTTTAAGAAGCTTTGAGCATAGAAAAACAAGATAAGTTTTCTTCAAGAATATCCTCGCCTACCGATTGAATACTCTTCTTTCTAAGGTAAGGGGTATTATTCTTTCGTATTCATGAAGAGAGTTATTTTCTTTTAATACTCGTAAGGGTTCTTATTCCATTCTTTATTATTATGTTGAATAACTTTGTTTATGCTAAGTATCGCATACATGGTGAAATTCTTCCATTATTCCATTCTTTATTATTCTCGTTGAATAACCCGTGCATGCGGCTATCATCGCATGCACCGTGAATTCTCATTGTTATTCCATTCTTTATTATTCTATTGAATAACTCCGTCTGCATGCGGTCTATCGCATGCACGTGAATTCTATTATTATTCCATTCTTTATTATTCTGTTGGAACATCCTCGTGCGAGCGGATTCACGATGATCTCGGTTTCATTTTTATTATTCTATTGAATATCCATGTCTGCATGCGGATTACGTGACACAGTTCCATTCTTTATTACTCGTTGAATAACCTATCTATGTGCATTCTTTGCATGCATGGTGAATGATCCTTTGTATTCATTCCTTATTAACTTGTGGACTTATTAACTTGTGGAAATGATCTGCCTCACGTGGATTACCGTGATATCGGCAAAAATCCATTTGCGGTCTCATGATTCTATTATACTCAAATGGTTAAAGTTTTGCTTCTATACTCCATGAAATTAGTAGAATATCCTCGGATATTTAAGCGCTTCATCCAAAGATCTTTTCGGGAAATATTTTTCCTCGAGCATTCTTGAATTTTACTCCACAAAGCAAGATTATGTTGACAATATGGACGTTATTGGTTCTGGATAAATTAATTTGTAAATCTTTAAAATTTATTCTTGAACTTGTTTTATCAATTGTCATCATCCTCATGCTTATATTATGTTGAAAGTCATCTATAGCCTCAGTGGTATGTAGATGGACTTGGTATGATTATGACTGAGATTATTAAGATAATCATGGACCGTAATGTTACAAATGGTGTGGAAAAAGTCCTCATTGGCCCGTAGTGCATTGATGGACAATTTTTGGTATGATTATGGCTATGGATTCTCTTCGGCCAAGGGTCCAAAGATGAATTGTTTTATGGCATGATCATGACCATTGATGAAAACATAAATATCCTTGGCCCATAGTGCATGGATAATTTGTAGTTGTGATACTTATGAATATCCTTGGCCGTAGTGCAGGGATGATGTGGATTATTTATTAAGCTGAGTCTCAGCGATAAAAGTGATGAAAAACCTTTTAAATCATAGAAGATAGTAGATTTTATTCTCTACTTGACTCTTCTAATGGATTGCTTGTTCCACTGCAGCTAAACTTGATGTTTGTTATATTTTATCAGTTTAACACTGTTGAAGACTAAAGATAAATTATTCTGCATTATCTTAGTCATAATATTTCTTACTGGGCTAGTTGAGCTCACCCTTTTTGCTTTCATTGTTCTCTTCAGGAAATGAGAACGTAGCAGGGACTAGTTGGGGAACGGGGTGACGATCCAGATGATAGTATTAGTACTCCTCACTATTCTATGAAATAGTGTGATAATAAATGTATTGAGGACTTATTTTGAGTTTGAATATTATCTAGAAGATAATATTTGTATTAAAACTCACAGCTCATGTTGTATATTTAAGGTTGTATTTATATTTTGTACCATATATTTGATGACTCAGAATAGGCGATGTATACCTATTTTTGTGGGGTCACAATATCACCATTTTTACTTTAATAAAAATATTATTTTTGTTTTTATCATAACTCAGTCGTTACTAATGCATTTACATCCCGACACCTCATGAGCTTACTAACAATTCTAAATATTTAAAAAATATGATTCTGAATTTTCCAAACAATTTTAGATTTTTCTGATTATCTAACAATTTTCTATAATTATTTCTATTTATAAAACTATCATTTAATAGCTTCAAAATAGAAATACTAACTCCACATACTTTTATATCTTTAAAACATCATAAATATTAATCTTATATTATTATAATATTTTTCGAAAAATTCATAATTTTCTACCATTCATAGAATTTCCTATGAATTTCTCTATTTTAAACTAACCATAAATAGTTTAAAAATACAATAAATATTTATGTTATTCAATAATTTTCAAAACTCGTCCGTAAATTATATAATAATATTATAAGATTTTTCACTAACTTTCATAATTTTCATCATTCATAGAATTTTCTATGAATTTCTTCTATTTTTAAACTAACTATAAATAGTTTAAAAATATAATAATTACTTCTGCTTTTCAATAATTCATCAAAAATTTATAAAAACTCTAAACTGTTATTATAAGAATTCTGTAAAAATATTTCAACCCAAATAATTTTTTAATAATTTAATTATAAACTCTAATATTCAAAAATTTCAGTAATTCATAATAATTATCCTTTTATCAGAAAAATAAGGATCTTATGCCCTTTCCATGTAAAATTTAATTCTCTACAACTTTTTAGAAGAAAGTTTTCCCAAAATCAGACTCTAACATAGAGAGAAAGGCTTACCGAAAATTCTGCTACAAAAATTATGAATCAGTCACCTAACGAAATTCATAACAAATTATACGTATACTTTAACAGTTCAAAATTTGTGGACATATACTCAACTTATATATGTATAACATATCCTAAAATCACAACGATCCAACGGTCGGATTAAAAATCATAATTCACGCAATAGAGGTCAAGAACATTGATTTTTCGGACTATGAGTCCTTCGTACCAGTTTCACTCATACAATCACCACGAAAAATCCACAAAGAATTGTTGGGTGATTCAAATTTCCGCGTTTAGTTTACTTCCAGGACTTTCTTTTGATATATGGATCATCTCCTAACTCATTATACACAAAGTTAGTTATGGATTTTACAAAATCAAGTAGTAAACTAACTTTTCATGAAAATTTCCAGATTTCGTTTTTTACTTGATTTCTTGATTTCCCTCATTTAATTCATGTTTTTGCAAGTTTAAATCATTCAATACATATATAAATATGTACTCAAAAAAATTCATAAATCTAAGAATAAATCAAAGATTTTTAGAAATACCTTTTCTTTTCTTCTTCTTCTGATTCTCTCTATTTCTCTCTTCTCTCTTATTTCTTTCTGCTGATTTGGGAGTGAAGAGGGTGTGAATGAAGAAATAATTCCTTCTCTCTCTCTCTCTCTCTCTCTCTCTCTCTTATTCTCCTCATTTTCGTAAGTTGAAAAATGGGGGTATCCTCTTTTGTCCCTTCCCCCCTCTTTTTTCCTTCCTTTTTCTTTCCTTTCTTCCTTCCCTCTCCCCACATGTTCCCCCCCATCTCATTCCCAATTACTCAATCTCTTTTCTTTTTCTACACATGGGCTACGGGAGGGAGTGTAGGAAAATATGATGAGTACAAATGATGGTGTTCCCTTTACTAAAATTATTTAGCCAACATCTCATGTCCCACCATTTCAAAAAATTTAATTCCTTCTATTTTATTTACTCACTTATCCATTTAATTGTTCGTTTGACCATTTATCAATTTAACATTTTAAAATTTTAGAATAATAATCATAAATTAAATTAGACTTTTATTTTATAAAAGTTGGAAATAAAAGTTGGGGTTTTACAGAATGCATTTAATCTTTATAGCCCGCATGTAATGAGAGTGATTACACCCTATTCTTGAATGTTTCATTTGCTGAGTGTATGTCATGTGAGGAGTTGAGTCAAAGTATAGTTTGGATGGAGTTTAAAAGTTTTGCTTACTTTGATATCAATGATGTTATGTTGTTGTCAATTCACACAATCACAATGAGATTGGCAGGAATGAAATGTTCTTATTGATCTTGCTAGTTTAAGAACTTTGATGTTGCATGTGTGTCATATTGCCTTGACATGTGGGTGTTTTGATGTCTTTGTTGAATAATTTTTATTGGTGAATAAAGAGGGAAAATATTTTAGAAAAGAACCATTGCATTCGAATTTTATTGGTATATTCACTGTAAACCATCAGGAGACAAAACTTGTAAGACCCCAACTTATTATAAATAAAAATGAATTTCATATATTCATTATCTTGAAATAATAAGGAGTTAATTTGATATAATGCTTTGGTTATGGGGAAAATGTGCAAATTTTGCAAAATAAGCAAGTGGTTATAAAATATTCATTTTGTTGGGGAATATTCGTTTGGTCGTGGAATATTCTTACTGTCGAGGAATATTCGTATGATGGCACAACCATTTGTGGGACCCATAACGAAAAATGGTCGGATGAAGAAAATGACAAGTTTAAGTTTATATAAATAACGTCGTAATTGTTACAGTTAACACTGTTGGATTACCTGGTGGTTAAAATAAAGTAATACGCGTGGTTGCACAGTAGCATATGGTAATGCATAGTATTTTGAATTATTGATTCTTACGTAAGAAGACACTACTTAATAATTATTACAGTAATTACTGTTCAATATTTTATTTTATTGATTCAATAATTGCTACGTTGATATTTTATATTATTGTTGTTTCAATAATTGTCACTGCACAATATTTCTCATTATTCGATCAATAATTCATATTATTTGAATAATATTATTAGATAATATTATTGGCAATATCTAAGGAAGTTTTGTCTAGGAAAGGGGTTTGGTCACCTAATTGCGCGCCAGTAAGGAGAAATCCTTATCGGAAAGCCCCCTTTTTCCTAGGAACGACCTGGTTGTCATAATTGTGATTCAGTAATATTATTTGTGAATAATTAATTATTGATTTATATGATAAGAAAATATTTATTTTATGTGGATGGATAGAGAAATATTTATCTTGTGTGGATACAAATGAAGGAATTAATGCTGAGGTGTTTTATCAGTATTTTGTCGGAATGGAGGTATTAAAAATCGTCCGTATGTGGATTTCGGACATTTTTCATTTGGAATTTAGAAAAATTTAAAGCTACAAAGTTGTAGAGAATTTAATTTCCTATGGAATGGACATAAAATTCGTATTTTTCTGATAAAAGGACTATTTATTATGAATTATTGAAGTTTTGGAAATTAAATATTTTTTTTTAAAAATATGGTGGGCCCCACTTTTGGTTGGTGTGGAAATTCTAATTTTTGGTGGGCCCCACTTGTGATGGATGATAATTTGATCAAATAAATGTGCGTAAATTTTTTTTATAATTATTTTATTAATTTAGTCTCCTTTGGCGTTATAGCATTTTCCTATAAATAGGGTGCTTAGTTAGAATTGAAAATCACACCAGAAACAAGTTTTCTCTTTATATATTATCAAACGTATTTTGTGAGTATTTAGATATTTTGAGAGTTGCTATTCAGTGCAAGTTTCCTTCAGCATCATATCCGATATTCCATTCAGAAATACTGTTCTTTTGAGGTAAGGGATGTTATTTTTTTTCGTAAATGATATTATTTCTTTCAATATCATTATGCTGAAATATTGATATGAATTTTATTG
This sequence comes from Panax quinquefolius, assembly GCA_020205615.1. NCBI lineage: Eukaryota > Viridiplantae > Streptophyta > Magnoliopsida > Apiales > Araliaceae > Panax > Panax quinquefolius. The sequence continues at coordinate 100,898,494 of CM035153.1, read as the reverse complement.
TGGAATTTCTACCTTTTGTGTCGGGGTTACTATTCACGTATACGACACTATTCACGAATACGACACTATTCACTAAAAAATGAAATTTTTTCTTCTTTGTCCCAGATGTCTATTATGCTTACTATCTTTGATTGTATCCTTGTTTTGATCTTCATTCTTGAAGTTTACTCCACTATGGTTTATTATAGAGTGTTTTTGAACTTGGATTCTCTAAAGTACGAATCCCTAATCTTTGTTCTTTTGTCTCACTGGATTCGTTTCTTAAAAATATTTTTCATCATCCTCAGCCCTTAATGGTGATACTTGATGAATATCTTTGGCCTGTAGTGCAAAGATGAATGATTACCTGATGAATATCTTTGGCCCGTAAGCGCAGATGAACAGTGTTGAGATGAACATGACCAATTGGTGATATGAATGAATATCTTTGGCCGTAGTGCAAAGATGAATATTTGATGCAAGATGTATATTGATTGATGTTACAGGGATAAAATATTGATGATGGACTTTTAAATTCATAGATGATAGTAGATTTCATTCTCTACTTAACTCTTCTAATGAATTGTTATTTTCGCTGCGAATATTGATCTAAAACTGGTTGTCCATTATATTTTATCTGATTTGTTGAAGCCTAACGATAAATTGTTGTTCTTTATCTTAGTCATAATATTCTTTACTGGGCTAGTTAATCTCACCCTTTTCCTTTTTGTTCCATTTTTCTTCTCTGGAAGCGAGAATATAGCGGGAAGTAGTCGGGGTGTGGAATGATGGTTCTAGACAGTTGTTTAGCATTCCTCGCTATTTTGTAAAATAGTGTATCAATAATTGTAATGAGGACTCCTTTTGAGTTTGAATACTGTCTATTAGACAATATTTGTATTTAAACTCACAGTATATGTGTTGTCGAATTTTGCACAACAATTGTATTAATGAAGTTGTATTTGTTTCTGTACCATGTATTTGGAGACTCAGAATGGATGATGTATACCTATTTTGGGGCGCCATACGGTTGGTATCGAGCTTAGGGATATATAGTCTCAAGCGAGATCGAGGAATAGAACTAGGAGGGGAGAGACGAGTAAATCATTCGCTAGTGTGTCCTACTTAAGCTTATTTGTTGGTCGGTTATAATATAGGGGTATTATGTGATATGTTAATTTATTTAATTAACCCTTGTTTTATGGTAGTTTATAAGAATGGCAGCTGAGAACGTTAACAATGGAGTGTATGAGACCATGGAACAACCTTCAATCACCAACTAGGAGAACGTGCAACAGGAAGGCAATATTCCTCCTGTAAACAACACTACCGAGCAAATGATGAATGATGGGATGTTTAGAAGTTTTTTACAGTTCATGAAAAATCAGACGAAGGAGACTCATGTACAAAATACGGGTGTAAATGATAGCAACGCGCGGTTTGTCACAGCCAAGCAGTTCAAGGAGTTGGGACCACCAGATTTCTTGGGAAAGCCAGATCCGATTAAGGCGAAAACGTGGTTCAAGAAAATTACCAAGATATTCGATGTCTTGGGATGCACAGAAGAACAAAAGGTTCCATTCGCCACCTTTATGTTCCATGGTGAGGCAGATTACTGGTGGGAATCTGTGAAGCGTACCCAGCCAGCCGCACTCAACTTGTCTTGGAAATGATTTCAGAAACTATTAAATGACAAGTACTTTCCTGAAAGTATTCGTCATATGAAGGAGGTAGAGTTTATTAGACTGGAACAAAAAAACATGACGGTGTCCCAGTACGAGGCGAAGTTCGCGGAGTTATCCATGTTTGCACCTCATTTGGTAGAGAATGAGGAACGTATGACGCGGATGTTTCTGAGAGGTCTAAAACCCGAGATTCTTCAATACCTTATCTCTCACAAATTTTCTCTATATTCAGATGTTGTCAACAGGGCTTAATTATTAGAGTGAGATAATGAGTATGTTCAACCGAGGGACCATAACCAGGGTCATACCGGTGACAGCAGTCATATGAGTGATGATAACCAGCGAGGAGGGAAAAATATGGACAAAAGCGGTAACCACTCGGGTGGTAATCGTGGCCATGATAATAGGAGAGGTGAGTCAAGTGGAAATTTCAAAAAGAGGAGATTCAACAATGACGGGAAGACATCAGCAGCAGAACCAGCACCAACAACAAATTCTAGGGGAGGAAAACGACCGCCATTTAGATGCTACAGATGCGGAGAGGAGGGACACATAAGTCCAAACTGTTCACAGCCTTCCAAGGTGTGTTTCAGTTGTGGAAAAGACGGTTATATAGCCCGATTTTTTTCGGTAGCGAAGTTAAATCCAGTTGGGACGGCTACACCAAAGGAGCCTACGGACAAAACAAAGTCGGTGGTTCAAGGGAGGGCGTTTGTTGTGATTGGCCAAAACGCGAGAAACCTAAATGAGGTGATCACGAGTAAACTAATATTGAACTCTTGCGAAGTTTATACCTTAATAGATACATGTTCTACCCATTCTTTTATCTCTCCTGCTTATGCTCAACGTTTAAACTTGACTCCGGAGAAATTAGACTTTGACTTATCTGTGGAGACTCCGTTAGGAGAAACTTTCATTACATCCGCTGTTTATAAATCTTGCTTGATCCAAGTTGGCACCATCACATTATCTGTTAATCTTATCTTTATAAAGATACTTGCATTTGATGTGATTTTAGGAATTGATTGGTTAACCACTCATCATGCTAAAATTGATTATTTTTGTAAGGTTGATAGTTTTCATATTTCTAACCAACCTGTTATGCGAATTCAAGTAACCAAACCACTAAAGTCAATCACTGTCATATCAAGCCATAAAGCCATTCGTTTATTAAAAAAATGGATGTCAAGCTTTCTTAGCCCATGTTATGGACTTAAACAAAAACATGTCAGATTTGAATAATATTTTTGTTGTTAGTGAATTTCCTGACATATTTCCTGAAGAACTTCCTGGTCTACCCCAAGAATGTGAAGTTGAATTCTTCATGGACCTTGAACCTGGTACAAAGCCCATTTCTAAAACCCCATATCGAATGGCTCCTATTGAACATCAGGAGTTAAAAGTCCAACTACAGGAGTTGTTAGACATCGGTTTCATTCGTCCTAGTACATCTCCTTGGGGTGCTCCTATTTTATTCGTAAAGAAGAAAGACGAGAGTATGCGACTTTGTATTGACTATCGAGAATTGAACCATGTCACCATCAAGAATAGGTATCCCCTACCTCGCATTGATGACCTATTTGACCAGTTGTAAGGAGCACAATTCTTTTCATAGATCGATCTTCGTTTCAGATATCATCAGCTGAAGATTAAAACTGAGGATATTCTAAAGATTGCCTTCAGAACTCGGTAATAGCATTATAAATTCCTAGTCATGTCTTTTGGATTGACTAATGCTCCTGCGGCTTTCATGGATATGATGAACCGAGTATTCAAGGAATATTTGGATCAGTGCGTTGTTGTCTTTATTGATGACATCCTCATTTATTCCAAAAGCCGTGAAGATCATGAGCACCATTTGAAGCTGGTACTTTAAATGCTTCGTGACAACAAGCTATATGCCAAGCTGAAGAAATGGGAGTTCTGGCTTAAGGAAGTATAGCATTCTTTGGGCACGTGGTTTCAAAACATGGAGTATCTGTTGACCCAGCGAAGATTGAAGCAATACAAAGTTGGGAACAACCAAAGTCGGTGACCGAAGTACGTAGCTTTCTGGCCTTAGCTGGTTATTATCGGAGATTCATGGAAGGATTTTCTCGAATCGCTACTCCATTAACTCAGCTGACTCAGAAAGATACAAAATTCGTATGGAGCAAGGAATGCGAGAAGAGTTTCCAAGAGCTCAAGAGGAGACTTATTTCGGCACCTGTTCTAACAATACCATCTGGTTCAGATGGATTTATTATCTACAACAATGCTTCAGGCAAAGGGTTAGGATGTGTTCTCATGCAACATGGGAAAGTCATAGCCTATGCCTCGCGATAACTCAAAGAATATGAGAGGAATTATCCTACTCATGATCTGGAGTTGGCTGCAGTCATTTTTGCATTGAAAATCTGGAGACACTACCTGTATGGGGAGAAAGTGGAGATTTATACGGATCATAAAAGCCTCAAATATTCCTTCAGCCAAAAGGAACTTAACATGCGGAAACGACGTTGGCTCGAGCTGTTGAAAGATTACGACCATAGCATTCAATATCATCCTGGAAAAGCAAACGTTCTAGCTGACGCATTGAGTAGAAGATCGTATGCAGGTACGAGTGCAATGTTGTTAACACAAAGACCCATTTTGTACAACTTACAAAGGATGGAGATAGAGTTAAAGGCTCCAAGTACCCACGTGATGATATCAAATGTGACGCCCCCAAAATAGGTATACATCACCCATTCCGAGTTGTCAATACATGGTACAGAAACAACTACAACTTTATTATTACAACAGTAAAACTGTGAGTTTAAATACAAATATTATCTTCTAGACAATATCTATACTCAAATAAATCCTCATCACATTTATTGATACATTATTTTACAAAAATGGTGAGGACTACTAAACAACTCTCTCTAGAACCTTCATTCCATACCCCAGGCTACGTACTCAGCTATATTCTCGCCTCCCGAGAAAAAATGGAACAAAAGGAAAAGGGTGAGCTCAACTAGCTCAGTAAAGAATATTATGACTAAGATAATATACAACAAATTACCGTTAGTCTTCAACAGGGAAAAATCTAATAGAATACAATAGACAACAAATTTTAAATCAATATTCGCAGCGAAAATAATAATTAATTAGAAGAGTTAAGTAGAGAATGCAAACTACTATCTTCCATGTATGAATTTAAAAGTTCATCGCTCTATCTTTTATCCTGTAACATCAATCAATATATATCCGAATCACATATTCATCTTTGCACTACGTGCCAAAGATATTCATCAATTAATCATGTTCATCTAAACACCGCTTCATCTTTACACTACAGAAGCAAAAGATATTCTTCAGAAATCATTCATCTTTTGCACTACAGTGCCAAAGATATTCCATAATATCATCATTTAAGATCAAGATGATGAAAAATATTTTTAAAGAAACGAATCCAAAGGAAACAAAATGACAAGGATTAAGGATTAAGGATTCGTACTTTGTTTTATTCACGTCCAAAATACCTCAAAAATAATCGTAGTGGTGTAAAATTCAAGAATGATCAAAACATGGATACAATCAAAGCTAGTATCCGAAATAGATATTTTGGACGAAAAGAAAATTTTCATTTTTCGATGAATAGTCTTATTCGTGAATAATGTCGATATCGTGAATAAAGTCCGATATCGTGAATAGTAACTCAAACACCAAAAGTTCCAAATTTGATAAAAACTTTAGATCAATATTTCAAATAATGATATTGAAGAAATAATATCATTACGAAAAAAATAATATCCCTTACCTCGAAAGATTAGTACTTTTAGTTTGGAATACGAGGTATAGTCTTTGAAGGAACTTGCACCGCCTAACAATACTCAAAGTATACTCAAAATACTCACAAGAATACGCCGATAATATAGAGAGAAAAACTTGAGTTTACGTGTGATTTTCAATTCTAACCTAAGCACCTATTTATAGGAAAATGCTTAGAACACCAAAAAGCGTAAAATTTAATAAATTAATAATATTATTTTTCAAATTTCCTACGCCCACTAATTTGGTCCAAGACATCAGCCACCATGTGACAAAACATTAAAACGTTTTCTTAATTTAAATAATTAAAACTTCCAAAATCAATTATTTGAGCTTGGAAATTCAATAATTCACAATAAATAGCTCTTTTATCCGAAAATTCAAATCTACGTATTTTTATAGGAAATTCAATTCTCTACAACTTTACGTAAGAAAGTTTTTCCAAATTACAAACAAAAATTGATCAAATCCACAAACCAAGCGATTTTACAAAGCTAATCAAATTTCATCGATAAATGGGGTCCAATTTACATGTTTAACATGTTTTAAACATTTATTGCAACAAAAATACTATTTCTCCTCGTATACTCATATATCCCACATTCGTTGTAAAAATATCACCATTATTATATTATTAAAATATAATAATATATTTAAATGAATTATTTTATCAAGAAAAAAGATAAAATTTCAATTTTCAACAATTGTCACATTAAAAATTTTCTCCATCTATAACCACATAAAATCAATATTTTCCTCATCATATGAATCAATAATTAATTATTCACAAATAATATTACGTAATCACAATATTGACAACCAGCGGTTCAGGGAAGAGGGGCTTTCCAATAAGAATTTCTCCTTATCATGCGCAAGAATTAGGTGACCAAACCTCTCCTTAGATGAACTTTCTAGACATTGCCAATAATGTTATCTAATAATATTATTCAGATAATATGAATTATTGCTTCGATAATGAAAAATACCGTGTAATGATAATTATCAAACAACAAAGAATATAAAATATCAACGCAAAGAATTATTGAATCAATAAAATAAAATCTTTGAGCGGTTAATTCATCGTAACCATTATTGAATAGTGCCTTCTTACGTAAGAATCAATAATTGGTGCAATACCGCAATACTACCGTGTTTTAACCATCGAGTATTTTAACAAAGATATTATCTTGTAATAACTACGCCATTATTTTTAAACAACTTATATTTGTCGTTTTCTTCATCCAATCGCTTTCCGTTATGGGCCCACACATGGTCACTACTGTCGTATTTAATATTCCCCGACAAAGCATTTAATATTCCACGACCAAACGAATATTCCCAAACAACAATGAATATTTTATAACCACTTGCTTATTTTAAAATATTTATGTATTTTACCCCTAACTATCCACATTAATCAAATCAACCCTTACTATTTCAAAATAATAAATAGAGAAAATTAAATTTCATTAATAATAAGTTGGGGTCTTACATCAAACATATGAGTAGAACCGACTTTAATCGATAAAGTTAAAGCTGCTCAAGCCATAGACCCAGAGATGATACGTATGAAGAAGAAAGTACAAGAAGGTGTTATTCCAGAAGCAAGGATCGATGAAAAAGGAATACTTCAAGTCAACTCCAGACTTTGCATTCCTAACGATTTTGACTTGAAGCATAGAATCATGATGGAGGAACACAACACACCATTTGCAATCCATCCTGGGAGTACCAAAATGTATTATGATCTTTGACATATATTTTGGTGGAGCAATATGAAGAGAGAGATCGCAGAGTTTATCTCGAGGTGTTTAACCTGTCAACGTGTAAAGGCGGAGCATCAAGTGCCAAAGGGTCCATTGCAACCACTTGAGATTCTAAAATGGAAGTGGGAACACATTACTATGGATTTCATTATGGGTCTTCCCAAGGTTTCTCAAGTTATAGATGTGATTTGGCTTATTGTTGATAGATTAACCAAGTCTTTTCATTTCTTGCCTATACGTGAGACTTATTCCTTTGAACATCTTGCTCGTATGTACGTAAATGAGATTACGAGATTGCATGGCATGCCAGTATCCATAGTTTCGAATCGTGACCCAAGATTCACTTCACAATTTTGGGTTAGCTTGCAGAAAGCTATGGGCACGGATTTACGATTCAGGTTTGGCATACCATCCTCAAACGGACGGGCAATCAGAAAGGACTATTCAAACTCTTGAAGATCTATTAAGACTCTATGTCCTAGTTTTCAAAGGAAGTTGGGATAAGTACTTGCCATTGGTGGAATTCTCCTACAACAATAGTTATCAAGCAAGTATAGGCATGGCTCCATTCGAGGCGTTATATGGACGAAAGTTTCTTTCTCCGATATGTTGGGACGAGGTGGGTGAAGCAACATTGTTGGGACCAGAATTAGTACGCATGACTACAGAAAAGATTCAAATGATCCTGCAACGTATAAAGACCTCACAAGATCGATAAAAGAGTTATGCTGATCTTCATCGAAAGGACGTGGAGTTTAATATTGGAGATCATGTACTGTTACGTATTGGTCCATGGAAGTGAGTTACAAGATTCGGGATGAGAGAAAAGCTCAATCCACGATTTGTGGTCCATTTGAGATTCTTGACCGAATAGGAAATGTGGCCTATAGACTCGCATTACCTCTAAGCATGTCTCGTGTTCATAATATTTTTCATATATCTATGCTTCGTAAATATGTGAAAGACCCAAACCACATTATTGTGTTAGAACCAGAAGAGATAGCCGAAGATTAAACGTACGAGGAGGTACCTGTCAAGATTTTGGATAGGAAAGAGCATGTCCTACGAACAAAGGTTATACCACAAGTCACGGTTTTGTGGAGGAACCATGCTATGGAGAAAATGACCTAGGAGTTGGAATCGGAAATGAAAGCGAGGTACCCTCACCTTTTTGAAACACCAGGTACGTACGTCAATTTTGAAGACAAAATTTCATAAGGAGGGGAGGTTATAAGACCCCAACTTATTATAAATAAAATTAAATTTTATCTATTCATTATCTTGAAATAATAAGGAGTTAATTTGATATAATGCTTTGGTTATGGGTGAAATGTGCAAATTTTGCAAAATAAGCAAGTGGTTATAAAATATTCATTTTGTCAGGGAATATTCGTTTGGGCGTGGAATATTCTTGCTGTCGGGGAATATTCGTATGACGGCGCAGCCATTTGTGGTCCCCATAACAGAAAATGGTCGGATGAAGAAAACGACAAGTTTAAGTTTTTATAAATAACGGCGTAATTGTTACCGTTAACAATGTTTGATTACCTGGTGGTTAAAATACAGTAATATGCATGGTTGCACAAAGAGCATACCAGATTGCACATGTATTTTGAATTATTAATTCTTACGTAAGAAGACACTACTCAATAATTTTTACAGTAATTATTGTTCAATATTTTATTTTATTAATTCAATAATTGCTACGTTGATATTTTATATTATTGTTGTTTCAATAATTGTCACTGCACAATATTTCTCATTATCCGATCAATAATAAATATTACACTAGCAGAAAATTAAGCTATAGCGATGGTCGCATACCATCGCTATAGATGAAATGACCATCGCTATAGCGACGGCTGCATACCGCCGCTATATAAGCCGTCGCTGTAACCTATAGCGACAATCCTTTTTCCTATAGCGACGGGAAGACCGTCGCCAGAAAACTACACAAAATCGGGCTTGAAGTTTTTTACCGATGGTCAAATATCGATATAGCGACGGTCATGGCCGTCGCTACAAAAGAATGGCTGAGGTCTACTGCGACGGTCACCGACCGTCGCTATAGGTGAGATATACTACGACGGTCGACGACCGTCACTATAGGTAAGATTTGGCACGAATGTGAAATGTATTGAGATGGTCATGGTCATCGCTATAGGTGAGATTTGGCGCAAATATGAGATGTACGGCGTCGGTCGTGGCCGTCGCTATAGGTATTTTGGAGCCAAATTTTTTTTTCCCATCATGTTAAGAAGCAATATTTCTTATTTATTTTACCTGTTAAGAAGCATAACTACATTCAACCATCCAATCTGATTATAACATTTACAACTAAAAGAACAAAATAAATAAAGTCTATTAATATATAATATCCTCTAAATATACATAACCATCCAAAATACTGTTACTTTGTATCAAAACAGTACATAACCAGTAGCACATTTAACATATTTTCAGTATCACATCTAATAATTTTTCATCCAAAATAGTGTTACATATAACAAATTTCTAGCAGTACGAGACATGTCACAGGTCCTCTTTAGGATTATTTGATCCACTAATATCACCATTATCTCATTCTGTGGATCGATCCTACAAATTAATTATCAAGTGAACTTGTTAATCCATACAAACAGAGTGATAGAGCAAAAAATTTAAGTGTAAGTGGTGTGAGAGAGCAACACCTGATTGTTGGAATGAGCATTTGGAACTGATGACTTCTTCATAAATTCTGTCATCATTGATAATAGTTCATCCACTTTCTTTGTAGTATCGTCTCCTTTTTCCCGCACCTTTTTCAACTCAGCTTTCAATTCTTGATTCTCACGTTGTACCTTATTATTTGTGTCACGAGGCCCCCAAGTGTTTGTAGCTGTGGCACCAACTCCACCTTGTCGAAGTCTACCATGTCGCTCTGGTCCAAGAACTTGTGCAAGTATATCATTTCATCATGTACTACTACTTTCACCAGTCGATTCCTGAGTCTTCTTTAACTCAATAATTTTTTCCTGTGAAAATATACAATGCAAAATATACAACAAAATATAAGAAACCAACAAAATATTCTGATTCTTTAACTCAATAATTTTTTTCCTGCGAAAATATACAATGCAAAATATACAACAAAATATAAGAAACCAACAAAATCTGAGAAATAGACTAGCATGAATGACGTAGAACAGATAAACACTAAGACGTAAATCTTCTGATTCTTCTTGCCGGCTTTACTTATAAAACTTATCCTTATTTATTTTCTTATTAACACGTAAAAAAAGCTCTTCATTATTGTTTTCACCCCTTGTTTGATTAATTTTTGGATGAGCCTCACATAAATACTATATGTTGCACAGTGGCATGCAATTGAGGGAGGCACTGCAACTACAGCTAGACGTCCAGAGGCGTCTTCATGACCAATTAGAGGTATAAATTCAACATTGTGACACCCCCAAATTCGGGTTACCTGACCCCCGAATTTGGTGCTCACGATCCACAATATATTAACATCTAACTACCTATTCATATATAAATAGGATTACATAACTCATTAACATATGTTATTAATACATAAGTTCCAGGTCTGCTAACCTTAACATTACAAATATACACTTTAGATATACAAAAAGGGTTCACAAATACAACATAATAATAATGATAATAACTAATTTATAACTATGCATTTGCCTTTATCCTTCGCAGCACCTCCTGCCACTTCGTCCCTAGTTGAAAAGTTTTATTTAGCAAGGGTGAGCAACAAATTTGCCCCGCAAGTTAAGATATACAATGAATGTATAAGAATCAATAAGAACAGACTATCTATTTTGATAGAAAGAACCCAAAGTTCAGGGAACTTTGAAATAGCTGAACAAAGCTTTAATTTTCTAACAAGTCTTCTCACCATCTATGCAACTCAATAATTTGATAATGAAAGAGTACAACGCTTTCAAATTTTCTACGACATTCTAATGAATAATCAAGAATCAATCCTACGTCATAACAAAGTGGAATGTTTTTCCAGATTTATGCTAAGTGATCACAAAGGATCTAGAACTTCTCTTCTCGGGTATCTATCAAAGATTTACTTTGATAAATACTCAGGTGTATCAGATAACCATAAAGATTAAATCATACTCCTCTGCAAGTATAACAAGTGATCAGCTTTATTATACCCTATATTATGCATAATACTTAAGTCGCGCGCAAAGGTTGAATTTACGACCAATAAAATGTTCCCTTTATATAAAAGGTTATTCTTCTTAGTCTCAGAATCAAGATTTGATTTAACATCGAAATTTAATAATTTCAATATCTAATTACTTATCTTCTCTTCTCTTCTCAAACCTATCAAGTTTTCTTTTTCGATCTAGCCGATACAACTGGCATTGATCTATCAATAATAATTAAATTCTCTTCTCTTCTCTTCTCGAACCTATCAAGTTCTAACAAATGTTCGTTTAGCCAGAATAATTAGCTAAAACATTTCTCAACATAATTCGACAATAAACAAGAATTATCTGTATTCTCAATATTAGCTTCTACAGATATGAATATCCAATAACAGAAATTCTACGAATATATATTTTTCGAATCAGTAATTCAATTTGAATTATTAAACATGCACTAACTGCGAATAATCAACAATAAATTCTTGGACGTGGTCTAATTAGTAATAATTAACCACCGTAATAATTAAACAATATTAACTCAAGGTTGAGTTAAGAAACTTGCCTCTTCCGCTGATTACAGCTACACAATAAACTTATCTACTTTCGGAAGACCTATAACCAATAATATCAGTCTTACATTTAGCACAATATTTCACAATACACAATACTGTAATTCACAGTCAATCTTCTCCTAGACACATTACCAAATAATCACATCAATGTTTATAACCTATATAAACACTTAACAAGTCTAACTATTTCGGTCTGGTTGGACTTCGGTCTTATCTCGGTGTCCTGATCACTATATCCGATAATTAACACAGTTATTGTCAATTAAATTCGGTTTCTAAGCTTTAATATTATTTTAGATAAATCAAATACCATTAATAATATTTTTCGGAAGCTTTTAATAATTTATAAGCAATTATTATAATTTATAATAATTTTTCAAACACTTAAATCATTTTTAAATAATTTAATTATCAAATAATCTTATCATCATTAATATTTAATAATATAAAAATATTAATGTTATACTTGTCAAAATATTAAAGTTATTGTTAATAACTTAAAATATTTTTAAATCATCAATATTGTTACTTAAATGCTTTTTTAAAGTAATTAAAATCATTTTTAATTCACCGCCATTAATATTTAAATATTAATGAAATTATCATCCAAATATTAAAAGTCATTAATTATAACTTAAAATATTTTTTCAATCATTTTTATTATTTTTTAAATGCTTTTTAAATCAATAAAATCATTTTTAATTCATTTATTTAATATTATTATTAAATAAATCTATTATCATTAATATTATTTTATTAATGAAAATTCTCCAAAATATTGAAAATTATATTTTATAATTCCAAATATTTTCTAAAACTTTATTCTCATTTAAAATGATTTTTAATTCAATAAAATCATTTTTATTTAATTTAACAATTAAATAACTCTAATATCATTAATATTAAATTATTAATGAAAATTCCTAAAAATATTAAAAGTTGTATTTTATAACTCAAAATATTTTTAAATATATTATTCTTATTTAAAATGATTTTTATAATATTAAATCATTTTTCTCTAATTTATTTAATACACTAATTAAATAAATTAAATACCTTTAATATTTAAATAAATATTAATATTAAAGAAAAATATTCCAATTGATCAAAAATTATTTTTCATAATTTAAAATAATTTTTTTAAAACCATTTTTAATAATTTTTGGAATTTATTTCTATTTTTAATTAATTTCCAGAAAATCAGAAAATAAAATAATTAACAACCGCCGTTAAAGCCTATAGCGACACATATCTGTCGTCTTAGGTGTACTTGATCCTCAAGAACAACATCGATACCCTCGAGGGTGTACGTTTGTTCGACTATAATTCTCTCAGACATTTATGTTTTTGGGCATTGAAATTCAAACTTGTAGTGTTTATGTAGCACTACAATTAACACTAACAATATCAGACATACATCAAAGCAACAAGGAGATTTGATCTCCCAAAGTCGTTGTCAGTGTACTGCTGGGTTTTCTGGGTAATCCAGAAACCCAGGCAGTCACGACATGCCATTTTGAGGCTTGATTATTATAGTGATCTGATCATGGGTCATATGATCTAATGGCTCACATGTGTACTCCTTATGTCAAGGAACATTAATAAATAAATATATCAGTTTAACATCAACAGGATCACCAGGAATCATACGGTCAAACTATGTCAGAATGCCCGTTCTAACTGTTTTTGGGTTTTCCAAAAACGTAAAAACAGTGCGAGTTGTCTACTTTGACCACCTGCTACGATCTACCTATTGTTCATTTACACGATCTAAAGCCATGGAATTAAAGAACATATAACATGCTACAATTTAAATACAACACATCATTAAAACAACATCATATTTGTCAGATCCGGGCCTTCAAAACTCATATCGACGTCGTTTCACGGCCTTTCCGGTTTACCCAGATTTGTTCCTATGCGCCTTGGCCAACTGGTTTCAATTGCTAATAACACACGATCTAGATATCAAATGACACTGATTCCACTTGCAGATTAAAGACCACATTACAAGCTACACATAACAACTTTAAAACATCATAAACTATAAACGAACAAGAATCTGTGGCTCCTGACATTAGCTTGTCAGACCATAAATTTTGTTCTTGAGCAGTTTTTCAAAAACTCCATTTTAAAGCCTTTTGATGCTATGGATCTATGTTAGATCATCATAGATCATCTAAATAAAAACTTCTAACATGAATCTAAACACATAAACACAAAATCTTTTTTTACATACAAGATCAAAGTTGAGTTTGGGATATACCTTCTCTTGCTAAATCTTTGATCCTTGCTCTCCTTAACTGATTTTGGTGATCTAAAGGCTTGATTAGTGACTGAAACACTTAGGGATTTCGTGGGTTTAGGTGAGAGAAGGAGTTGATTGGTGTTAGATAGCTAATGAGCTTATTTTGTAAACTTTCTCTCTCCTAAATCATTTATATCTTAGATGCAATGAATCCATACTTGCTAGGTGGCATTTTGGATCAGGTTTGGTATTGAATTTAAGCACATGGTCTTATCCAAAGTAGTGACTCACTAGATTTTGCAAATCTTTTAACTTAACATCTAAGTAAAGGGCATTTTGGTCATTCTCCTTATATTTTTAATGGCATACTTGACATTCTCCAAACCCTTAGGGTTTAACCCTAAGGTTCTAACCCTTGGACTTTACAACACTAACTTTCTAGAATTGTCTAAATTAGGGTTTTAATTAGAAATTTTAAAATTTCTAAATTACAATTAGGGTTTCCTAATCACATCATCGTTTAATAAACACAGTAAGCTTACCAATTAGGATTAGGCTTTCCTATTTAGGGTTTAGGATTGTCGGATATGAAATTAGGGTTTCTCGACTTTTGATTAGGGTTTCTAACTACGCGTTAGGGTTTTTAATCCTGAGATTAGGGTTTCTAATCTCTTATTAGGGTTTATAAATTTTAATCCTTATCCGATTAATCATTTGATCAAAATTTCGATACAGTACAACCACTTACTCATTAATATAATTATTTTAATTATATTTTCAATCGAATCCCTATCCGGACTTAGGGTTCGGGTTACTATTCTCCGTTAAGCACAACTCTACTCTATTTTCTCAGTCAATACCCAAGTTGACCAATTCTCGAGACTCGTATCACAAATACATAGTACAATATTAACAGTCAATGTCAATATTAAATAATAATAAAAAAATTATTCGTAAAATTTGGATTATTCGAAATCCCGGGTTATCACATTCACCCCTCCTTAAAAGGATTCCGTCCTCGGAATCACCGTTTTTTTATTCTCTACAATCTTTTAAAGTTGTATCATCAATTCATTATTATCAACACAATATTAAAATTATGTCTTATATTCTAACCTGTGTCTTGTATCCATAAAAGGAAACAATTCACAGTAATATCTAACCAAGATTACTCGCGTAATTAAATATCTCAGCGAAATCGTTACCTGTCGCTACTTCATGGGCAGCTGTTGCATCTGGAACATTCATGCTAAATGTGAATGTTGTTGGTCTTCCTAGTTGTGCAGGTCCTTGAATCGCTAAGGTTCCGCTATTGGGTCCCTTGTTGGCATTCCCACTCTCCGCATTTCTCTTCGGACAATTCCGGACCAGATGATCGGTCGATCCACACGTAAAACAACCTTGTGTCTTTTTTGGAATGGGACACTCGGGAGACATGTGTCCCTTTTGGCGACAGTTATAACAGACTCTTTGTTTCTTCAAATAAACTCCTTGATGATTCTTCCGCAAACTGCACACGGCGCGCCTTTCTTCCTGATCTCTTTTGGATTATTTCTTGAATTAACATCACCATCCCTGTTACGTTTATTAAGATCACTACCTCCACTATCACCTATTATATTATTTCCTTGAGCCTCCTTTCTTTGTTCTTGACTATTCTTTAATACAACTTCAATTTCTCCCTCAGCGATAATGACTTTTTCTAATAAAGTTGAAAATGAATTAATTTGCAGCACATCTACCTTCTTGAGTACCAACGATTTCAATCCATTCCTAAAACATCGTGCTTTAAGCTCCTCAGTGTCCACTCGATGTGGAGCAAATTTTTCTAACTCGTTGAACTTGACAAAATATTATGTCACCGACATATCCTTCTGCTTCAGATTCAAAAATTGTTCTTCCATATTTTCCTTTAGACTTCCCTTCCTTGGCGGCATTATCTGATAAAAATCTTATATTAATTCTCTTTCTCTACACCAACTCTTATTAATCACACAATAAGAATTTAACACAAAGTTCTCATATAATCGCATATTTATTCAAATAGCAAACAGTACATTTAGTACTTAACACATATTTACTATCCCATTTTAAATAAATTTCAGGATTAACAACACAACTTTACATAGAAAGTTGCAATTCTCAAACTTTACTCAAAAAGTTGAAATTCTCTATTCACACATAGCTATTCCCAGTTCGTCAAACTTACCACACCTAGGGGTTCAGTAACTTGCCACAATTATATGAGTTTATGAACTTATCCTATTCAGACCTTTGGCGTCCATTCGCTGAGGGGTTCAAAACATCTCATATAATGATGAGTCATAAACTTACCATAAGTATAAGTTTTAAGAACTCACAAATTAATCGTAATCTTATATTCATATAGAAAATAAAGATTTCAATTATACAAACATATATATTTGCATATATTCACATATCATTTTCGATATTATAACCTTTAATATCACACATTATCAAAAGATACTATCGCTTAATCTAAAGCTATCTACTGTTCACTCCCTTCACCAGACTTCTTGCTGGAACACTTGTTGAATCTGTGACCCTTCTTCCACATGCAAAACACTTTCTCATATTCGGCTTAGGACAATGTTGAGAAATATGTCCTTCCTGCTTACAAATGAAGCACACATTCCTCCACATCATGCATTCTCCCACGTGAGTCTTCCCACACTTGCTACGGACTTGCTTCTTCTTCTGGTTTGAATTTTTAGAGTTATCA